>CM066039.1:213753608-214122964 GCA_033557465.1 Ichthyophis bannanicus
CCTCTTCCCGCCCAAGGGTGCCATCTTGCTAAGTCGTCTTTTTTTCCGCGGAGCCCTACAGATGTTGTCTGAATCCCCGCCGAAAAGTTGATTTTTTCTCTATTTTTCTCTTTTTTTCTTCGGTTCGACGCCGGTTCTTTTCCTTTTTCCCTGGCAGCCCGGTCTTTCGACCTCGCAGGGGCCCTTTTTCCCCCGATGGCTGCCAGCGGCTTTAAAAAGTGTGACCTCTGTAAGAAACTTATGTCTCTTACAGACACTCATGACTTCTGCCTCCGCTGCCTCGGACCCGATCATGACTCCATGATCTGTGGTCCGTGTGACAAAATGTCCTCAAAAGCGTTGAGGAGCCGGCAGCATCAGCGGGAGTGTATCTTCTCTGACTCCGGCCGGGCTCGGACCTTGTCAGAGGCTTCGACGTCTCGGGACTCTGGTCCTGAGCATCGTCGAAGTTCCTCTGAAAGGGGGTCTCCTACCCGGGAACATCATCGGAAGAAGAAACCCGCGAGGGCGGGATCGGTGGACACTCCTGGTCCCTCGAGGGCCAGGTCGCATAGCCCCGATTCCCGTCCAGGGTCCTCGGAGGTGGAGAGGCCGTCAAAACATCCTCGACTCGAGGTGGACTTGCCCGCTCACGTGAGTACTATTGTCCTCGTTGACTCGCCTCCGAAGGACCCGACGTCGGGCCCGACGCCGTCGGGGCCCAAGTCGGGGGCTGCTGGGTCTCCTGAGCTCGGACTCAGGTTGACGGCCTTGGAGAGCAGTCTGACTGTCTTCATGGACCAGCAGCGGGTATTGATCGTTGGCCTCGCCGGTGTTTCTGCCCTGACCGCCGGGACGTCGACCTCTAAGTCAACCCCGGAGACCGAGCCGATCCTCGAGTCCATGAGGGCTCGAGTCGATCCTCGGTCGAGGTCTCCTTCGGCCTCCCGTTCGGGACCGAGGTCGTCGACACCGACTCCCTCAGCGTCGGAGCGGATAGCATCGGTGCCCGCCCGACCGGAGCCGCTCGACTCCTCCGAGGAGTTGGCCTGGGAATCCGAGGACGAAGAGTCACCTGGTTCCTTTCGGACTCGGTGTGTCCCTTCGGACTCCCCCGAGTCTGAACCTCGGAGACGGTCCCCCCCGGAGGATACCCGGTTCTCGGACTTCGTGAGGGATATGGCCAAGGCTTTGGCCTTCCCCGCGGATCCCGAGGAGGAACCTCGAGTCGAAGAACTCGATGCCCTCTAATATGACTCTCCCCCGAAGGAGGCCTTTATTGTACCGGTTCCTCCGATGCTGGAACGACTTCTCTTCTGCATGTGGGAGAGCCCGGCGTCGTCGCCGGTGTTAAGCAAGCGGGTCGATTCCATTTATCAAGTCCGCAAGAGCCCCGGCTTCCAAAAGGCACAACTACCGCACCATTCCATGGTGGTGGAATCGGCCATGCATAGACTTCAGAGTCAAAAAATGCACTCCTCGGTGCCCCCTGGTCGGGAAGCCCGAAGCCTGGATGCCCTCGGTAGGAAGTGCTTCCAGGGCTCTATGCTTGCTTGTCGAGTCCAGACTTACCAGCTCTACATGGGCATGTATCTCCGGGACCTGGCTAAAGAAATAGCCGGGTTCTCTGCTGGTCTCTCCAACGAACCTTTGCAGAGGTTCCAAACCTTGTCTACTGGTATTCGAGAGTGCTCCAAGTTTATATCTCGAGCAGCCTATGATGGTTTTGAGGCTTCGGCTCGAGTAGCTGCGGCCGGCATCGGTGGACGCCGCCAGGCTTGGCTTCAGACATCCGACCTCGAGCCCTGGGTACAGGACAAGTTGGTCGATGTCCCCTGCCGAGGTGATAACCTCTTTGGCAAGCCCATGGATGAGAAGGCTGCACAAATCGAGACAGAGACTCTCACCAGGACTCGTCTCTCAAGGAAGACCTCTGCCCCTTCTCAAAAGAAGAAGGCCTCGGGGAAAAAGCCCTTTTACCCGAGGAAAGGTGCTGCCTATAAATACTACCCTCAGTATCAGGCCTCAGCAGCTCCCCCACAGGGCAAGCAGGCCAAGGGACGGGGTAATAGGTCCCGTAGGCAGCAAGCCCCCAAGCCTGCACCACCGGCCCCTGCTCAGCAGGGTGGGGGCTTTTGACTTCCTCAGCATAGCCTCTCCCCCTCAGCTGGTTTCTCTCAGCACAGGAGGCCGGCTGGTCCACTTTGCCCACAGGTGGTCCAACATCACCACAGATACCTGGGTACTTCACATAGTCCAAAAGGGCTATCTTCTTCACTTTCACCAGGTACCTCCCTCCTACTTTCCAGGGGAGCCTCCCAGACTCCCTTTGCACAGGGACTTACTCCTTCAGGAGTTAGCAAGTCTCGTTCAGGAACAAGCCGTGGAACCGGTGCCCCACCACCTGAAGGGCCAAGGATTTTACTCCAGGTACTTCCTGATTCCAAAAAGAACAGGAGGCCTCAGACCCATCCTGGACTTGCGAAACCTCAACAAGTTCCTTGCAAAGGAAAAGTTCAAGATGCTTACCCTTGGAATCCTGCTGCCCTACCTCCAGCAGGGAGACTGGCTATGCTCCTTGGATCTGAAGGATGCGTATACTCATATCCTCATTCATCCAGACCACAGACAATATCTCAGATTTGTTGTGGGAGGAAATCATTACCAGTACAGAGTACTGCCCTTTGGCCTATCCTCCGCCCCCAGGGTGTTCACCAAATGCCTCGCAGTGGTGGCGGCCTATCTAAGACTTCAAGGTCTGTTTGTGTTCCCCTACCTGGACGACTGGCTCATCAGAGCCCCATCTTCAACAGAGGCCGCTCAGGCCACTCATCGCACTGTGGCTCTGCTCCAGCACTTGGGTTTTGTCATAAACTTCGCAAAGTCCACTTTGCTCCCCTCTCAAAATCTCGAGTTCATCGGCGCCAGGTTGGACACACTTCAGGCGCGGGCCTTCCTCCCTCTAGACATGGCCAGGCGGCTCATGGATCTCGCCAGCCACTTTCACAGCAATGCGCTGGTCTCCGCCAGGCACTTTCTGCGATTGCTTGGCCATATGGCTTCCACGGTCCATGTGACCCCCAATGCCCGACTGAACATGCGTCCTGCTCAGTGGTGCCTTCGCAATCAATGGCATCAAGCCACGGGGAGCTTAGCGGACTCCGTACAGATCTCCGACCAGCTGGTCTCATCTCTGCGATGGTGGCTTCATCTACCAAACCTAGTGCTATGGGGGGGTTTTCAGCCTCCTCCGCATTCTCAGGTCCTGACGACCGATGCTTCCCTCCTCGGTTGGGGAGCACATTGCCAAGGGTCATGTACTCAAGGCCTCTGGACTCCTTGGGAGTCTGCTCAACAGTTAACTTCCTGGAGCTCAGAGCCATCCGCCTAGCGCTCAGAGTCTTCTCTCACCTGGTGTCCCACCAGTCGCTGCTGATACAGACGGACAACCAGGTTGCCATGTTCTACGTAAACAAACAAGGCGGAACAGGCTCCTTTCTCCTCTGTCAGGAGGCGCAACAGCTATGCTCTTGGGCAGTCCGCCACGGCATCCTCCTCAGGGCTGTCTATCTCCCCGGTCAAGAAAATTACCTGCCCGACAAGCTCAGCAGGATCCTCCAGCCACACGAGTGGAGGCTGGATCCGATGGTGGTTCAGCAAATCTTTCTCAAGTGGGGTCTCCCCACCATGGATCTGTTTGCCAGTCCTCTGAACCGGCAGCTGCCCAGATTCTGCTCTCGACAGCCGCATCCTCTCCTAGTAGCGGTGGATGCTTTTCTGATTCCATGGTCCACCGGCCTTTTCTATGCCTTTCCTCCCATGCCACTGGTGTCTCGGACGCTCTTCAAGGTTCTCAGAGACAAAGCATCGATGATCTTAGTGGCTCCCCGGTGGCCGAGACAACCTTGGTTCCCGCTTCTGATGCAGCTGGCGGAGGACACTCCTCTTCCCCTGGGGTTTCAGCCCGACCTCCTGTCGCAGGATCAGGGGACTCTCCTACACCCCAACCTCCGGTCCCTTCATCTGATGGCCTGGCTGCTGAAAGGGTAGTCCTTGCTCCTCTGCAGCTACCTCCAGATGTGGAGGAGGTCGTCTTGGCCTCCAGGAGGCCCTCCACCCGGAAGTCCTACGCTCTAAAGTGGCGTCGGTTCTCCGTCTGGTGTACTCAGCAGTCTCAAGATCCCTTCTCCTGTTCAGCATCAGTGGTCTTGCAGTACTTGCTCTCTCTCTCTAACCTTGGACTTAAGTCCAACTCGGTCAAGGTCCACCTCAGTGCTCTTTCTGCGCATCACATGCCGGTGGATGGTAGACCTCTTTCCAGCCACCCTCTGGTGGCTCGTTTTCTCAGAGGCCTCCTTCTCCTTAAGCCACCTTTGCGCCCGCCAGCCCCGGACTGGGATCTCAGTGTGGTTTTGCAGCGGATTACCTGTCCGCCTTTTGAGCCTATGGCTACCTGTCCTCTTCGTTTTCTTTTGTGGAAAACCTTGTTCTTGGTAGCCCTCACTTCTGCTAGACGCGTTAGTGAGTTGCAGGCCCTAGTGTCTGATCCTCCTTACACTAGGTTCTACAAGAACCGGGTAGTCCTACGGACTCACCCTAAGTTTCTGCCCAAAGTGGTATCCCCTTTTCACATCAACCAGGAGGTGGTACTTCCGACCTACTTTCCCAGGCCACACTCCAGCCGAGCTGAAATGGTCCTGCATACCCTGGACTGTAGAAGGGCGTTGACCTTCTACCTTGACTGTACGCGGGAGCACCGAAGGACTGTTCAGCTCTTCGTGTCTTATGACCCCAACAAGTTGGGGCTCCCTGTCTCCAAGCGTACTCTGACCAAGACGTGAGGAGTGTGGAAGACAAATTTATTAGCTCACAGACCTAGGCAACCCGACACAGGCCGTGTTTCGTAACCTTCGTCAGGGGTTGTAAGGCAAAATTACTATAAACATAGAAACATAACATATTAAAAGTGAAGGAACAAACAAATTCATCTAACAGATACATAAAAGACATAATAAAAAAATGTATCATAAAATTAAAACAAATCATGTAATAAATATATAATATAATAATAAATACATAATGTAATAGTGTTGGAACGCTATAAATCTAATGATATCATAATTAAATAATAAAAATTAAATTAAAAACTAGGTACATATGACCAACATATAAGTGTGACAAGCAAAAACATATCCCTCTGGATTGCTGACTGTATCGCTTGGGCTTACGAGGCAGCCGGCCTCGTGTTGGAAGGTAGAGTCACAGCTCATTGTGTTCGGGTGAAGGCTACGTCGGTGGCTTACCTCTGCTCTGTTCCATTGGCAGACATCTGCCGGGCCGCTACTTGGTCTTCAAGCCAGACTTTTGCAGCCCTTTACTGCCTGGAGAGTGAGTCCCGCAGGGACAGTGCTTTCGGACAGGCAGTCCTCCCTAACCTCTTTGAGGTATAGGCAACTCCTACCCTCCATCCCGGATGTTGGGCTACCGGTTGGAGACATATTCAGAGAAGATTCCTTCCTTCTGTGCTACTGCGCTTGAGGGAGCTCATTTTTGTGCTTAGGGTCTCCGGTAGCCTTAAGCTTGGGAGTCCCATATGTGAGGACTGACTTCCTGCTTGGTCCTGGAGAAAGCGTAGTTACTCACCTGTAACAGGTGTTCTCCAGGAGCAGCAGGAATCAGTCCTCACAACCCTCCCTCCTCCCCTTGGAGTTGCAGTTCTATGCTTTCGTTTTTTGCTAATTTTTTGCTGTCTTTTAGCTATGTCATCAGACTGAGCAAGATGGCACCCTTGGGCGGGAAGAGGACCGCGCATGCGCGCTGCAATTCCCAAAGGCTTTCTTTGAAAGCTGGGGAAAATTGCTCCGCGAGGGCTCCGTCGGCTCCGACGTCACCCATATGTGAGGACTGATTCCTGCTGCTCCTGGAGAACACCTGTTACAGGTGAGTAACTATGCTTTTTGGGCTAGTTGTAAGGTGGTGGTTGTCTTTTTGGGCAGACCCTGGATTAAACTGTTGCAGTAGTCCCAGTGCAGAGTTATAAGTGCTTGGACTATAGTTTGAAAATTGCTGGGCTCTAAGAGAGGTCTTAGGTTCTGGATGGATCTTAGTTTAAAGAATATAGTCCTGGCTGTTCGACTTACATGAGATGACATACTAAGGGATTTATCCAAGATGATTCCCAGCAGCGTTTTGAACTGATTGAAGGGAAGAGAAATGACTGAGGGAGGTTGGTAAGAAGGAGATTGCAGTAGTCGAGGTGAGAGGTCATCAAAGAGTTGACAAGCGTTCGTGTGGTATTAACAGAGAGGAAGGGATGGATTTTATAGATATTATAGATAAAGAAATGACAGGTTTTTGCAGTCTATAGTATATGAGCAGAGAAGGAAAGAGGAATCAAAGATAACACCAAGGTTCTGGGTGGAGGAAACAGGGTGGAGAAGTGAGTTTTCAACAGTGATGGAGGAAGGGGAGAGGAGGGTTTGGGTGGAAAAGATAAGAAGTTCAGTGGTGGTCGTATTAAGTTTAAAACTGCAGTAACACATCCACGTGGCACTATCAGAGAGACAGGAAGAAATATGGGCCTGCAATGCCTGGGAGATAACAGGCGCAGACAGGTCTGAGAATTGTCAACATAGAAGTGGTATTGAAAATCACGTGCAGAGATGAGAGAGTCAAGGGATAAGGTGTAGCATGAGAAGAGTAAGCAGGCTCAAAACAGACCCTTGGGGAAGAGTAAGAACCATTTGAATAAACACTAAAAGAGCGATGTGAGAGATAGGAAGAGAACCATGACAAAACCGAACCACTGAATCTAAGCAAAGATAGGGTATCAAGTAGAAGGTGATGGTTGACAGTGTCAAATGCTGCAGAAAGGTCAAGAGAGATAAGGATTGAGTAAAGACCCTTAGATTTGGCAAGAAACAAGTCATTGGAGACTTTGGCAAGACTCAGTAGACCATAAGGGGCGAAAACCAGACTGAAGAGGTTCCAAAAGAGCAAGAGAAGAGAAAATCAAAGCAGAGGTGAAGGACCGCGTGTTCAAGAAGCTTAGAAACAAAGGGAAGAAGGGAGATTGGATGATAGAAGGGGAGTTAGGATCAAAAGAAGATTTCTTGAGCAGGGGAGTAACCACAGCATGCTTAAAGTGGTAGGGACAGTAGCAGTGGAGAGAAGGAGATTAAGAATAGGAGAAATAGAAGGGATAACGATGGAGGAAATGGAAACAAGGATGTGAGAGGGGACGGGGTCAGAAGAACAGGTACTAAGATTGGCTGAGGAGAGAAACATCAGAAACACTTTCCCCACTGGTAAGCAGAAGGTCCAGTATGGCCCCTTCATGTGTGGTTTTTGTTACCATTTGCTGGAATTGTTCTCCCTGTAGAGAATCTAGGATCTCCTTACTTCTGGATGACACCACAGCAGGAATGTGCCAATCAAAATCTGGCATATTGAAATCACCTATCAGTAGTACTAATCCTTTCATGGTTGTTTTACATTAAGGTGCAGGCCCATTTTAAGACTATGTTCCTTGATCATCAGAAGCAAATGTTTCATCATCTTCACTTTTGTCCAGTAATGTGGTGGTATCATCATAGCAAAGGTGGTTGATGAGTCTTCCACCAATTTTCACACCTCTGTTGTCTTCATACAATTCTGCTTCTTTGATGATTTGTTCTGCATATAAATTAAACAGGTAGGGGGAAAGTATGCAGCCTTGTATACCTTTGTTTATTTTAAAACATTCTGTTTCTCCTTGTTCCGTTTGAACTGTTGCTTCTTGATCAATGTACAGATTGTGCAAGAGAACGATCAGATATTCTAGTATACCCATGCTTCTTAATGTGGCCCAGAGTTTCTCATGGTTTGCACAGTCAAAAGCCTTGCTGCAGTCAATAAAGCACAAATAGATGATGATGTTGTTAAGTGCCGTCGAGTCAGAGTCCAGACCCTCTAGATAGCTATCCTAAATTGTGTTCGGTCTTGAGTCAGGCGGCTCATTGTTGACAGACTGGTACCCGTAGCTGCTGTTATTGTATCGATCCATCTCATTGCTGGCCTTCCTCTTTTGCGTTGACCTTCTATCTTGCCAAAATAGGTAGGTCTATTTGTAGAGGGTTATAGTCGCCTAATAGAGAAAGAAATCAAACCCCTCATGAAACTAAAAAGAGGATAGTCTAATCTATTTGCTATGTTTGTCTTGCTATGCACTGCTTATCATGCTGTGTGTTTTTTTTCTAATGCGGACAAATCTCAGCAAAAAGAAGAACCAATGGTCTCAGACATGAATGGCAAACTACTCCTGGATGTAGATTCACCAAAGGGGTAGTGCCCAATTGCATCAATGACCATAAAACAGGTTCCTTTTATAATGTATGATTCTTAAACATTCTTGTTAATTAATCAGACTTCTCTTAGTATTTCTTTTCCTTAATATTTAGAGATTGTGCTTATCTCTCAGAGGAAATCTGAGCAGTCCCAACGCCACCATCCCGGTACCCTCAATGCGTTTCGGTTCTTCTTCAGGGGATTGGTTTTGCTAGACAATCTCTGTGGAAGGAGAAAAACCAGTGGGGAGATATGCTTCTTCAAAAATCAATTTTACTTGTCTTTAAACGTGTCTATAGTAGTATTAAAGCAAAAAATCTCACCACATGTTAAATTCCAACAAGCTCAGTGATGTGCGGTCTCTCACATTCCAAAATCAAACAGTTGCTTTAGAAAAACGCCACGCATGCGGGTTGAACAAACAAACAGAAATTTCAAGCTGACTTTAATTACGTCTTCATGACGTTGATGTTTCCGCACCAGAGTGATGCAGTGAACCTTCGTTACATTGTTATGCTAAACCTTCTCTTACTAATCTTTGCTGTTCTGCCTTGCACCGATGTTCTAAATACAGGCGCTCCATTCAACCATTGTGTTAAGCCCCCCTGGGGAGACTGATTGTAATTGATGAATCCACTTTTGTTCCTGGATCAACAGGCTCTTCGCCCTAGATCTGCCCATCCGGCCACTAGCTACCCAGTCTATCCCAAAACATTTTAATTCCTCAAAACTGTGTTGATATTGAGTACAATGGGATACTAAAGGAGATTCCTGCACTTTGCATTTGAGCCTGCTTTTATGCTCATTCAATCGGACCCGTAATGGTCGCACGGTTTTACCTACATATAGTAAGCCGCAGGGACATCGAATGGCGTATACTACATGATCCGATTCACAAGAGGTACTGTGTTTCAGTTTATACGTGCGACCATGATAGAAAAAAAAATTGCATCTCTTCTGAAACAAAGCATATGTTAGTGACCGCAAGTTCTATATCCCGCTAACGAATCACTACCAACACGTGGATAAGATCTTAATTTGGTAGGACTTAATTTTTCTTTTAAATTGGTGTGTCGTGTCCAGACACATCGAATTTGTTTATTTTGGAGACAAGGAAAGGCACTTAGAACATTTTGATGTCGTTTAAACATCCGTTTGATTCTCCCACTAAGCGGGGAAAATTTAGTAATGAAATTAATAACATTATCGTCAGTATTGTCTATGGTGGCACGAGGATGTAATAATAACGTTCTGTTGTATAGTGCTCTTTGGTAAGCTACTTTAAGAGTTTGTAGAGGATATCCTCTTTGTTAAAATTATTTTATTAAGGTCTTCGCTTGACTTCTGTAGTCTTCAACATTAGAACAGTTTCTTCTAAACCTTATAAAATGTGAAAACGGTAAACTGTCTCGGAGCTGTTTTGGATGTTTACTCTGATAATGAAGTAGTGTATTTCTGTCTGTCCGTTTTCTGTGTACTGATGTTACCCAACCATGTGGACTTTTTTGAATGACTACATCAAGGAAAACAATACGCTGGTCATGAAAATTATGAGTGAATTTGATGTGGGGATTTACTCCATTCATCCATTCTACAAACTCTTATAGCGTTGCGGCTGTACCCTTCCACAATAAAAAAAAATATCGTTGATAAATCTTTTCCATAGCACCAAATGGTGCTTATGAGGTGAAAGAGGGAGCCATCGATTTTCATATGTATCCATATACAAATTCTATCTTGCCAAGCATGATGTATTTCTCTAATGATCTCTCTCTTCGCATGATGTGTCCAAAGTATGAAAGTCGAAGTCTTGTCATCTGAGCTTCTAAAGAAAACTTAGGTTTGATCTCCTCTAGTACTGACTGGTTTGTTCTTCGGGCAGTCCATGGTATACACAGTATTCGCCGCTAGCACCGTAATTCAAAGGCATCAATTTTCTTCCTGTCTATCTTTTTCACTGTCCAGCTTTCACATCCATATGATGTTATTGAAAATACCATGGCTTGAACAAGTTTGCCTCTCTCTGCTCTGGGAAGAGCAGTGCCCTCCCAGTGCTCTGCTAGAGAGATGGATATCCATACTGGGTCAGACCAAGGTCCATCAAGCCCAGTATCCTGTGGGATACTGGGCTTGATTGACCTTGGTCTGTCCCAGTATGGCATATCTTATGTTCTTAAGTCGAATCTTTGTATGGAGAGAGACATCTCTGCTCTTGAGAATCTTATCTAGGTCTTTCATAGCCATTCTGCCAAGAGCAATGCGTTGTCTGATTTCTTGACTGCTTGTTGCTTCTTTATTGATAGTTGATCCAAGTAGGTGTTCGTTATTTATTTATTTTTTTATTTGAAAAACTTTTATATACTGCCAATTCCCAAGATCAGTGGGGGTTTACATCAAACAATGCCAAAGTACATAGAACAATATGCAACTATATACCAATACATAGAACATTAAGCAGCTATATACAGATACAATATAAAGTTTAGAACTATTTACAACTTGCGACATACTTTTACATATATACAATTTGAAGGTTAAAGTTGTTCCACGATTTCAATTTCTTCTCCTTCAACGATGAACCTGTTGATTATGCCAGTTGTCATGATATTTGTTTTCTTTACATTAAGGTGCAGGCCCATTTTGAGACTATGTTCTTTGATTGTGAGAAGCAAATGTTTCAGATCATCTTCACTTTCAGCCAGTAATGTGGTATCATCAGCATAGCGAAGGTTGTTGATGAGTCTTCTACCAATCTTCACACCTCTGTTGTCTTCATACAATCCTGCTTCTCTGATGATTTGTTCTGCATATAAATTAAACAGGTAGGGGGAAAGTATGCAGCCTTCTCTTACACCTTTGCTTATTTTAAACCATTCTGTTTCTCCTGTTCCGTTTGAACTGTTGCTTCTTGATCAATGTACAGGTTGTGCAAGAGTACAATCAGGTGTTCTGGCATACCCATGCTGCTTAATGTGGCCCAGAGTTTCTCATGGTTTACACAGTCAAAAGCCTTGCTATAGTCGATAAAGCACAAATAGATATCCTTTTGGTATTCTTTAGTCTTTTCAAGGATCCATCTGACATCCGCAATGATGTCTCTCGTTCCTCGCCCTTTCCTGAATCCTGCTTGCACTTCAGGTAGTTCTTGTTCCAGGTATGGTGGTAGTCTATTTTGAATAATCTTCAGTAGAATCTTGCTGGCATGTGGGATTAGAGCGATTGTGCGATAATTTCCACAGTCAGTTGGATCACCTTTCTTTAGTATTGGTATAAACACAGATCTTTTCCAGTCAGTTGGCCATGATGTTGTCTTCCATATTTCTTGGCAGAGCCTTGTAGGTACGGTAACACCTGCATCAGATTGCTGTAATACTTCTATGGGAATGCTATCAATGCCTGCTGCTTTATTCTTTGATAAGGCTTTCAATGCTGCTTCAACTTCTTCTTTCATCACCAATGGTTCCCGATCATAAGGTACAGGTTGAAACGGCTGTTGGTCCACTTGATCTTTATCATATAAAAACTCTGTATATTCTTTCCACCTTTTCTTGATCTTCTCAGCATCATTCAACATAGAACCTTGAGCATCTTGTAACATTCCAATTCGAGGCTGGAACTTTTTCTTTAACTCTCGTAGCTTTAAGATAGACGATCTTGTTCTTCCTCTAATAGTTTCTGCTTCTATTTCCTTGCATGCGTCGTTGTAGTACTTTTCCTTGTCCTGTCTTGCTGCATGTTGGAAATCTCTGTTGAGTTCTGTTGTTGTCTTTCTTTCTCCTCTAGCTTTAGCTTCTCTGCGTTTCTGGGCAATTTTCAGTTTCTTCCGTCATCCATTTTGGCCGTTTTTGCTTTTTCACCTTTTGTAGAGACTTCTCACTTTCTTCCAACACAACTTTCTTGTTGTCATTCCATAACTCTTCTGGAGCTCTGTCATTTGTATCTAAAGCAGAAAATCGATTTTGCAGGCAGTCTTTAAATTCCAGTGGTATATTCTCAAGGTCGTATTTTGCTGCATTCATGAGTGGTTTGCTCTTTTTCAACTTTAGCTTGAGTTTGCATATTAGTAGTTGATAGCTTTCATATTTTTAACATAGTGCCACTCCTCCTCCCCTTCTTCCTATTTTGTCCTTCCAGTATAATTACATCCCAGTCATGGTTGTCTGTAAACCATGTCTCCGTAACCGCCACTAAATCCAAGTCAGCCTCTTCCATTGAAGCCTCAACATCTTGGATCTTATTTTCCCATTATGGGCCACTCCTTTTCTCTCTATATACCCAGTGCCTTTGTGCACTCATCTTGTCCCATGGCTTTCAGTACCATCTTTGGTGCTGATGACTCCCAGATCTACCTCTCTACACTTGAAATCTCTCTGTAATCCAGACCTGCATCTCTGCCTGCCTTTCTGACATTGCTGCTTGGATATCTCACCGCCACTTGAAATTGAACATAACCAAAACTGAGCTGCTTATTTTTCCCCCTAAAACCTCTTCTCCTCTTCCTCCTTTCTCAGTCTCTGTGGATAACTCTCTACTCCTCCCTGTTTCCTTGGCTCGCAACCTTGGGGTTGTCCTTGACTCCTTTCTCCTCCACACACATCCATCTGATAGCTCGGACCTGCCTTTTCTTTCTCTATTACATCAACAAAATCCACCCATTCCTTTCTGAGCACACTACTAAGTCACTAATCCACTCCTTCTCCAGGACCAAGCAGGAAGTCAGTCCTCACATATGGGTGTCATCGCCGATGAAGCCCCAGCGGAGCATTTCCCCAGCTTTCTATGAAAGCCTTTGGGAATGCAGGCACGCATGCGTGGTTCCCTTCCCACCTAAAGGTGCCATCTTACCTCAGTCTCTCTTTTTCCGAGAAGCCCACCGGACGTGTGTCCTGTCATCCCGGATAAAAGTTTGATTTTTTCGGCGATTCTCGCTATTTTTCTTCTCCGGTTAGACGCCGGTTCCCCTCCCGCCGGGTTCGGTACACCGGTATCGAGCCCATTTCTTCTTTTTCGGTTTTTGCCCTTCGTGGCTGGCGTTCACGCCCTTTTTTTGCTTTTTCCCTGGAAGGCCGGTCCTTTGACCTCGTGGGGACTCTTTTTTTCCCCGATGGCTTCCAGCAGTTTTAAAAAGTGTGATCGTTGTAAGAAGTTGATGTCTCTCACCGACACACACAACTGCTGCCTTCGGTGCCTCGGTCCTGATCACGACCCTAAGACGTGTGGACCATGTCGGAAGATGTCTTACAAGGCACTGCGAAGTCGCCAGCAGCAGAAAGAAAGGCTTTTCTCTGACTCAGCCTCCGGCCGGGCCCGGACCTCGTCTGAGGCCTCAACATCTCGGGATTCGGATCCTGAGCGCCGTCGTGGCCCTCGGACAGGGGGTCCCCCGACCAGGAACACAAGAGGAAGAAGCGGCTCGTGAGGGCGGCGTCGGAAGAGGTCCCTGGCTCCTCGAGGGCCAGGTCTAATACCCCCGACCGTCGCCCCGGGCCCATGGAACAAGAGAAGCCTGCCAAAGTTCCTCGCGTGGAGCCGGAGTCTGCTGGACACATAAGCCCTGTGGTCCTCGAGGACTCTCCTCCCAGAGAGCCGACGTCAGGCCCGGCACCACCAGGGCCCGAGTCCGGTGGCTGCTGTGTCTCCCGAGCTGAGTCTCAGGATGACAGCCTTGGAGTGCAGACTGTCTGCCTTCATGGAGCAGCAGAGGGCACTGATGGCCAGCCTGTCTGGCGCATCTGCCCCGACCACCGGGACATCGAAGTCGACCCCGGAGACCGAGCCGATACTCGAGGCCATGAAGGCTCGAGGTCGACCTCGGTCACCGTCTCCCTCGACCTCCCGTTCGGGACCGAGGGCGTCGACGCCGGTGCCTCCAGCGTCGGGGCCGGACCCGGACTCCTCATCGGACAAGTCCGCCTGGGAGACGGAGGATGAGGAGTCCCCCGACACCTTCAAGACTCGGTGCATCCCGTTGGACTCACCGCAGTCGGAACCCCGGAGTAGATCCCCTCCGGAGGATACCTGGTTCTCGTAGTTTGTCGGGGATATGGCCACCGCGTTGGCTATCCCGGCGGACCCCGAGGAAGAGCCTCGAGACGAAGAGCTCGAGGCCCTGCAGTACGACTCTCCTCCGAAGGTGGCCTTTACTGTCCCAGTTCCTCCGATGTTGGAACGGCTCCTCTTCTGGATGTGGGAGGCACCGGCCTCGGCGCCGGTTCTAAGCAAGCGGGTCGATTCGATCTATCGATTCCGGAAGAGCCCTGGCTTTCAGAAGGTGCAGCTACCACACCATTCCATGGTGGTGGAATCGGCCATGCATCGCCTGAAAAGTCAGAAGATGCACTCCGCGGTGCCTCATGGCAGGGAGGCCCGAAACCTCGATGGTTTTGGTAGAAAGTGCTTCCAGGGCTTGATGCTTGCCGTGTCCAGTCTTACCAGCTGTACATGGGCATGTACTTGCGAGACCTGGACAAGGAGTTGGCTGGGTTCTCTGCTGGTCTCTCTGGGGAACCCTTGCAGAGATTCAAGTCCTTGTCCTCGGGGATTCGGGAATGCTCCAAGTTCATGTCCCGCGCCGCCTACGATGGCTTCGAGACTTCGGCCCGAGTTGCGGCAGCCGGCATCGCGGCTCAACGCCAGGCATTGCTGCAGTCATCGGACCTCGAGCCATGGGTTCAGGACAAGTTGGTCGATGTCCCTTGCCGAGGTGAAAACCTTTTTGGCAAGCCCATGGCCGAGAAGGCCGCTCAGCTCAAGACCGAGCACCTTACAAGGACAAGGCTGTCTAGGAAGACCTCTGCCCCTTCTCACAAGAAGAAGGGCTCAGGTAAAAAGCCCTTTTACCCGAGGAAGGGCACTGCCTACAAACAGTACCCTCAGTATCAGGCTGCCCAAGCTGCACCCCAGGGTCAGCAAGCCAAGGGGCAGGGTAATGGGCCCCGTAGGCAGAGGACCCCCAAGCCTCCGGCCCTTGCTCCCACTCAGCAGAGTGGGGGGTTTTGACTCCTTAAGCATAGCCTCTCCGTCCCTGCTCTCAATACCCTGCACAGGAGGTCGCCTCACCCTCTTTCCCCTCCAGTGGCCCCACATCACTGGGGACATTTGGGTGTTAAACATAGTCCACAGGGGCTATGCACTACACTTTCACCAACTGCCGCCTCCATATTTTCCAGGGGAGCCTCCAAGGCCTCCCCTGCACACAGATCTTCTCCAGGAGCTCCAAGGTCTGTTGGTGGACAGGGCTGTGGAGCCTGTGCCCCTACAAATGCACGGCCGAGGGGTTCTATTCCAGGTATTTCCTGGTACCCAAAAGAACCGGTGGCCTTCGACCCATCCTGTACCTCAGGAATCTCAACAAGTTCCTAGAAAAAGAGAAATTCAAGATGCTTACTCTTGGTACACTTCTGCCCTACCTCCAGCAGGGAGATTAGCTATGCTTCTTAGATCTAAAGGATGCGTACACTCACATCCTCGTTCATCCAGACCACAGAAAGTACCTCAGGTTCATTGTGGGAGGAAACCATTATCAGTACAGAGTACTGCCTTTTGGCCTCACCTCCGCTCCCAGGGTCTTTACCAAGTGCCTGGCAGTGGTGGCGGCCTACCTGAGAAATCAGAGAATCTTTGTCTTCCCCTATCTGGATGATTGGCTCATCAGGGGTCAGACGTGCCAGGAGGACAGAAAAGCCACCCTCAGAACTATTGCTCTTCTACAAAGCCTGGGGTTTGTCATAAACTTCGCAAAGTCCACTTTGCTCCCCTCCCAGAACTAGGAGTTCATAGGGGCAAGGCTGGACTCTATCCTGGCAAAGGCATTCTTGCCAGAAAACAGGGCCCAAAGACTAATCAACTTGGCCAACCTGTTTCTCAGCGGGTCAGTGGTCTCCGCCAGACTCTGCCTGAGGCTGCTTGGCCATATGGCTTCGACAGTTCATGTAACACCCAATGCCAGGCTCCATATGAGGCCTGCACAGTGGTGCCTTCGGAGTCAGTGGTCTCAGGCCACAGGCAGCCTCAGGGACAGGATAAGGGTGTCCAGACAATTTCTGAACTCCCTCAGCTGGTGGCTGCACCCACCCAATCTACTGCAAGGAGTGCCTTTTCAAATTCCTGGGTACACAGTGGTACTGACCACAGACGCCTCCCTGCAGGGCTGGGGGGCTCATGGTCTGAACAAGTGCACCCAGGGCCTGTGGTCTCCCTGGGAAGCCGCACAGCAGATCAATCTCTTAGAACTCAGGGCTATTCGCTTAGCACTCAAAGCTTTCTCTCCGGCCCTGGCTCGTCAATCTGTCCTGGTTCAGACAGACAACCAGGTAGCCATGTTTTATGTGAAGAAGCAAGGCGGGACTGGGTCCAGGCTCCTTTGTCAGGAGGCACAGGACCTTTGCTCATTTGCCCTCAAGCACAACATGCTCCTCAAGGCTGTGTACCTTCCAGGCCAGGAAAACCACCTGGCCGACAGGTCGAGCAGGATTCTGCAGCCCCCACGAGTGGCAGCTCCATCCTATGGTAGTTCAGAAGATTTTCCTGCAATGGGGACTTCCATCCATAGATCTGTTTGCCAGTCCACTGAACAGACAGCTGCCAAAGTTCTATTCCAGACAAACGCTTCCTCTGCGACTAGCAGCAGATGCTTTTCTGATTCCCTGGTCTCAGGGCCTCCTGTATGCGTTTCTCCCACGCCTTTGGTGGCCCGAACTCTATTCAAGATTCTTCAGGAGAAAGCCTCCATCTCCAGGAACAAGCAGGAATGAGTCTTCACATATGGGAGACGTCGCCGACGGAGCCCGCACGGGAATGCTCCCCAGCATCCAATCAGAAAGCCTTTGGGAGCATCCCCCACGCCTGCGCGGTGGCTTCCCGCCCTTCCTACTGCCTCTCCCCAGTTTTTCGTTTTCCGCGGAGCAGGCAGGACGTCCCTCCTGCCACCGCAGAACCTTTTACCTTTTTTTTTTTTTTTCTTTTCTTTTCTTGTTCTGTAGTCGCGGCTTTTCCCGCCGACAGCGGCACCTCTGTGCCCTTTTGTTTTTCTTTTCTCACTTATTTTCGTCGCCTAGCGGGACCTTTTTTCCCTCTGGGCGCTGAGGCCTACCGGGCTTACAGCATGGAGCCCCAGAAGTGCCCTCACTGCGGGGACTTAGTTTTCCACATGGACTCCAATGCCTGGTGCCTCTCTTGTTTGGGGCCTGACCCTTTCCCCCCGGGTCCTCCGGGCTATAGTGTCGGGAGAAGACCTTCCCTTTTTCGGGTATCCCTCGATGACGTTTTCACGCCCAAGGCGCGGTCATCGGGTTTTTCTTCTCTCCAGGATCAGGTAACCACGCAACAGTCTGTTAAGACTAGCCAAGTCTTGAGGGGCGAGTCTCATGCGCGGCATGGCGACGGCTCCGGCCAACCCCTCAAGTCCCCCTTGGCTACTATACCCCGGCGGGGTTTCGGGATGTTCCTGGGGTTCGCTCCTCACAGAACATTCCCGAGCCGTGCTCGAGGGAGGTACCCGCTTCGAGCGGTGCCGATTCCCCGGCATTGGCGCCGGCATCGAGTGTTCCACTCCTCGCCAGGGATCGTCAGCTGGTGTCCTTGGCGCCTCCGGGGCCGATCGACTCGACCGAGTCTGACCTCCCTATGTCCAAGCCTTGCTCGAGGGAGGTACCCGCTTCTAGCAGTGCAGACCCTCCGGCATCGGTGTCGGTGTCGAGCGTCCCGCTACTCATCGAGGATCGCCCGGGGCCGATCGAATCGGTCCAGCCTGGCGTTCCATCATCCCTGCCATGCGCGGGGGTGGTATCTGCCACGGGCGGTGCCGACCCCCCGACGCCGGCATCGAGCGTTCCGCTCCTCACCGGGGGCGGTCAGCCACGGCCCTCGGCGCCTCCGGGGCCAACCGACTCCTGCCGGTATGGTGTTCCTACGGAGGTGGTATCCGCGCCCGGCAGTGCCGACCCGTCGGCATCGGGGTCAAGTGACCCACTCCCCACCGGGGATCACCTGCCGCTGCCCTCGGCAGCTCTAGGGCCGACCGACTTGACACAGTCTGGCGGCCCTACGTTCAGGCCATGCGCGGAGGTGGTACCTGCTTCGGGCGCGTCGGCGTCGGTGGTTCCACTCTTCGCCGGGGATGGTCATCTGGTCTCGGGGCCGGTCGCCTCGACCCGCGCTGGGTTGCCGGTATCCCAGCCCTGCGCGAGGGTGGTACCGGGTTTGCACGGCACCGCTCCGCCGGAGACGGCAGGGGCATCGAGCGCCAGGGACCGCCGTCGGCCTTCCCCGGGAGCCTCGGGGTATGTCGATCAGCCCCAGACGGGCAGCCGTCGAGGGCCCCGCCCTTTCCGAGAAAGGGGGCCCCGGGGTCTTCGATCGCTTCAATCCAGCCTGGATCCGCGCCGTCCTGCAACAGTACCCCGGCGTCGGCGCAGGAGTCTGGCACTTCCCTTCCCGCAGGGGCTCGTCGACGGGTGACCTGGGTACCCTCGGGGACGGGTCGTATGTCCCGGAAGGGTTTACCCCTGGGTCAGGCGGGCTCGAGAGGGGGCCTGGCATCAGGCAGTGCCCGCCGCCCGACATCGGCGCCGGCGTCGGATGGGCCCCTCTCCACCGAGCTTCGTCCTCGGGGGCCCTTGATGCTCGCGAAGCCGATCGACGCAGTTACGATCCGCTCCCCGGGATCAGCACCGCCGACGCGGCCGCCCCCGCCGGGGCCCTCTAGCAGGGAGTCAATTTCATCGCTCGGTTCAATGCCCAGCCTGGAATCGGTATCCAGCCTCGAAGACTTGGCCACGACACGTCTCTGGATCGGCCCCTGTCTCCTCCCGCGACGCAGAGCGGAGATTGTTGGCCACTGTCCTCCGGCTGCCACGGAACCGCTTCAGTTGCCGGGGGTGGCGCCGCCCCCGGGTTCGGGGCCGAGGCCGATTCCGGCAGCTCCGTCGCCACCATCGACCCCGTCGCCACCATCGACCCCTTCGATGTCTAGCTTGGAATCAATTCCAGGAGCCGACGACGCCTTGTTGACCACCCCAGTCTGGGGCTGTTGGTCCCCTCCTCTGCCCAGCGGGCAGCAGCCCGAGAGGCTTCTTGGTGCCCTGGCGGCCTCTCCCGCCACCGCCTCCCATGGCATAGCCCTTCCGGGAGAGCCGTCTTTTCAGAATTTCCTCCTTGACATGGCGGACTTGCTGGCCATCCCTATCCCGGACCTAACTCCAGGCCCTGCGGAACGGGCCGCCGTGATGCTTCCTCTGCATCCCTCCCTGTAGGATCTCCTGCTGGGGGCTTGGCGGTCGCCTTTGAGGGTTCCGGCACCGTCGACTGCGATGCATGCTCTGTATCGGGTGCCTCCCTCCCCGGGGTTTCGGCAGCACCAACTTCCACATCGTTCCATTGTGATGGAATCGGCGCTGGGGAAGGCCGGCAGCAAGGAAAAGCATTCTTCTCGCCCGCCAGGCCGCACCTCGAAGACGCTAGATACCCTAGGATGTCAAACCTTCCAAACGTCTTTGCTGGCGTCCAGAATTATTTCATATATTTTTTATATGAGTCTATCGCTCCGGGAGGTCACCGAGAGATTATCTCGGTTGTCTCCCTTCTTGTCTGCAACCAAGGCCTTTGAATATTCCTTGCTTCTTTATCACTGCAGGAATATCTCTGGGTTCCTTTCTCGCGCTTCTCTAGACTCCTTCCTGTTGGTCAGCAGATGCTCTGCTGTTGCTATTAGAGCACGCCGTACAGCATGGTTGCAGGCGTCCGAGTTGTGTAGACGGGCACAGCATAACCTGGGTAATTCTCCCTGTGACGGAGATCACCTCTTCAATAGCGAAGCCTTACGTCAGGTCGCGCAGTGCTTCGCTAACCTTCCCAGCGTTAGAAGCCATCCTAGGGCCCGGCTTCCCCCCGGCGGTGGTGCGCTCCTCACCAGGCCCTCCTTCCCTAGGAAGAGGAAATGTCACCCCTCCGCCCAACCGCCAGGTGCGCCCAAGCAAGGGACCCCTCGCCCTGGGTTGAATTCCCCGGGGCCGCACCAGTACTCTCATACCAAGCGGTTTTAGGCTCCGGTGGGCGGCTGCCTGCAATTACCTTCTTACCAGAAGTTTACAATTGAGCTCTACTCTGGGGTTCGTTCAGTAGGGCAAATGGTTCGGGGGCTTCTCCAGGGGTTCAGGTACTCTCCTTCCATTGGTAGAGTGAGACCACCTCTACTGCATGATAGCTCTGGCCCACGGTCAGCTGGCTTACCCTTAGGTACGTCCCCGAACCCTTCTCGGCAGTATCCCCTGCTGATTGCTTCCGTACCGGAATTTTTCCTTCCAGCCGCTATAGTTCCCCTATGCTTACCGTGGGCTATGCCCTCATGTCCCCCGATTAGTGCGGGGGGCGAGTTTCTGCGTGCAGGTCCTGGGGACACCTATAGGGCCTCGAGCCCCCTGGTGTGTTCTTCCGGACTGATGCTATCCTCTGTCCTTCACGCTACCGTTCGCCGATCTGCCCGTGTTCCACAGAATAGATCCCTCTCCCGGACGGATCTTGACGCCACCTCCCCAGGTGGACGTTCTGTGGATCACTGGCAGGTCCGCCTTACCAGTGTTATGCTCATGGAGGTAGGTTCCTCAGCGTACCTGCATTACTGCAGGGGGGGGCGTTCTCCACAGATATCGCCTGCGCGATAGGCGCGTTTTGGGGGATGCCCACAGTGCCTGTGTTCTGCCACCTATTTTTTTCCAATGGCCGGTACTCACGCCCCCTCCCCCCCCCCCACCTCCGGGGTCCGGCCAGTCCACCTGCCTATTCCTTAGATCGGCCCTCGGACTGGTTGTACTCTACTGCTGTGAAGTCAACAGCTTCTATTTTCAGTTATGCCCTCCTCCAGGAGGTTCAGATCCTTGTCTCCCTATCTCTTAGCTAGGGCAGGCTGTGTACTCCTTCTGCTCCGTGGTACACCCCTACTCTTCTCCGGAATAGGCTATCCAGATCGGCCAGTCTTCTACTGTTAGTCCTCTGAGTTATGGACTCTGCTCCTAAGGGAGTGCTCAGCTTTGCATAAAGCTTCCTTGAAGACCTGCCGTCCTTCTCCTGACCCAGCTGATTCCTGGATCTCCTGGCCTTCCGGATTTGGAACTTCCTCCTCGCTGCGGTGAAGTTCCCTTGAAGACCTCGCTACTGCGTCTACAGTACCTCCATCACAGTCCTACTTCCTACAACTCAGTAGGTAAGCTTTACATGGTACTAAGTCATTAATTCATTAAAAACTTAATGATGCTCCATGCACTCTGACTACTCTCCCTGTAGTCTTTGGGTTTTTGCTGTTCTTCTCCTCTCAACTCCTACCCTCCATCCCTCGGGGATGCCGGGGATTCAGGTTGGGCAAATGCCCTCCCGTCCTGGGCCGGGCTTACGGGATCTCCCCCGGGCATCCTCAGCTAGGGAGTCCCCATATGTGAAGACTCATTCCTGCTTGTTCCTGGAGATAGCACAGTTACTTACCTGTAACAGGTGATCTCCGGAACAGCAGGAATTAGTCTTCACAACCCGCCCACCTCCCCTAGGAGTTGTATCTCTCTCTATTCCTTCCTCTCCTCTCCTTCTGGCTCAGCTATGAAACTCAACTGGAGAGAGGCAGTAGGAAGGGCGGGAAGCCACCGCGCAGGCACGGGGGATGCTCCCAAAGGCTTTCTGATTGGATGCTGGGGAGCATTCCCGTGCGGGCTCCATCAGCGACGTCTCCCATATGTGAAGACTAATTTCTGCTGTTCCGGAGATCACCTGTTACAGGTAAGTAACTGTGCTGTCCTGCTGGTGGCTCCCAGGTGGCCGAGACAGCCTTGGTTTTCCATTTCTCCTTCAACTGGCGGTGGATCCCCCACTGCCTCTGGGGTTGCAACCCGACCTTCTCTCCCAGGATCAGGGTTCACTTCTGCACCCCAATCTCAAAGCTCTCAATTTGATGGCCCGGAGGCTGCAAGGGTAGTTTTGGCTCCCTGGGGCCTACCTCAGGAAGTTGAGGAGGTTGTCCTAGCCTCTAGGAAACAGTCCACTAGGAAAACCTATGCTCTCAAATGGAAAAGGTTTTCTGTGTGGTGTCAGCTACGTACAGAAGATCCTTTCTCCTGTACTGTGCCAGTAGTGCTTCAGTACTTGCTGCACTTGTCCAAGCAGGGACTTAAGTCCAATTCTGTTCGGGTCCACCTCTCAGCTCTAGCAGCTCACCACTCACTGGTGGAAAGACATTCTCTGTCGGTTCACCCCTTGGTGTCCCGCTTGCTTTTGCTCAAGCCTCCAATCCGAACACCTGCTCCTGAGTGGGAGTTGAATGTGGTCTTGCAACAACTGACTCGCCCACCTTTTGAGCCGATGGCTACTTGCCCTCTGCGCTTCCTGTCCTGGAAGACCCTCTTCTTGGTAGCCCTAACCTCGGCCAGGCGAGTGAGTGAGCTTCAGGCCCTGGTCTGTGACAGGCCTTACACTCGCTTCTATAGGAACAGGGTAGTCCTTAGGACTCATCCAAAGTTCCTCCCTAAAGTTGTCTCCTCTTTCCACCTCAACCAGGAGGTGGTTCTTCCAACATTCTTCCCTCGGCCTCATGCAAGCCAGGCTGAGGCAGTTCTGCATACCCTGGACTGTAGGAGGGCCTTATCCTTCTACCTTGACCGTACGCAGGGGCATAGAAGGGCTACTCAGCTCTTCGTGTCTTTTGACCCTAATAAGTTAGGGTTGGCTGTGTCCAAGCGTACCTTGTCCATCTGGGTAGCTGACTGTATCACCTGGGCTTACAGGGCGGCTGACCTTCCTTTGCAGGGTCGGGTCACGGCCCACCGTGTCAGGGCAATGGCTGCCTCAGTGGCTCATCTCCGCTCTGTGCCATTGGTAGACATCTGCAGGGCTGCAACTTGGTCTTAAAGCCAGACTTTTGCGGCCCATTACTGTCTGGGAGAGGGAGTCCTGTAGGGGCAGTGCTTTTGGCCAGGCAGTACTCCGGAATCTCTTTGAGGTTTAGGCAACTCCTGCCCTCCTACCCTCTGTTGGTCTACCGGTGGAGGTTGTGTCAGTGAAAAGCCTTTCTTTAATGCTGGGACTAGAGGGAGTTCTCTTGTTCAGCCTGGGTTCCCTGGTAGCCCAGAGCTAGGGAGTCACCCATATGTGAGGACTGACTTCCTGCTTGGTCCTGGAGAAAGAGTAGTTACTCACCTGTAACAGGTGTTCTCCAGAAGCAGCAGGAATCAGTCCTCACAACCCTCCCTCCTCCCCTGGGAGTTGCAGTTGTACATAGTTTATTTTATTTTTTTGTGTGCTGTTCTTAGCTATGTCATTTGACTGAGGTAAGATGGCACCTTTAGGCGGGAAGGGAACCACGCATGCATGCCTGCATTCCCAAAGGCTTTCATAGAAAGCTGGGGAAATGCTCCGCTGGGGCTTCATCGGCGTTGATGACACCCATATGTGAGGACTGATTCCTGCTGCTCCTGGAGAACACCTGTTACAGGTGAGTAACTACTCTTTACTCACCTCCCATCTTGACTATTGTAACCTACTCCATGCTGGTCTCCTGCCAAATCATCTTTCTCCCCTTCAATCTGTTCAACACTCTGCTGCATGGCTAATCTTCCCCTAGCCACCTCATGCTCATATTACCCCTCTTCTCAAGTCACTTCATAGGCTCCCCATCCATTTCGACATCCAGTTCAAACTTCTCCTGCTGACCTATAAATGCATTCGCTCTGCAGCTCCTCACTACCTATTCTCCCTTCTACCTCCCTACACCCCTCCCCAGAAACTCTGCTCTTCTGGCAAATTGCTTCTATCCGTGCCCTTCTCTTCTATTGCTAACTCCAGACTTCGCTCCTTTCACCTTGTTGCTCCTTATGCCTGGAACAAACTCCCTGAGGGTGTACGTCAGGCACCTTTTCCAGCCCTTTTCAAATTCAGGCTGAAAAACTCACCACTTTGCTGCCACTTTCGGATCTTGACTCGCCTGATCTCCTTTGTGTTTCCTTACATTCCCCCTAGATGTATCTCTGTCTACACCTATTGCATTGTCTGTCTTGACTAGATTGTAAGCTCTGATGAGCAGGGACCGTCTCTTACATGTCTGTGCAGTGCTGCATACGTCTTGTAGTGCTATACAAACACTCAGTAGCAGTAGTAGGGTAAGTTTTGGATTTTGTCAGTCATTTTAATAATGGTTTATGGACTTTTCCTCCAGGAACTTGTCCAATCCTCTTTTAACCCCAGCTACACTAACAGCTTTTATTACATCCTCTGGCATAGAATTCCAATGTTTGTTGAATGAAAAAATATGTTCTCCAATTAGCTTTAATTGTGCTATATTGTTTTATTGTGTATCTTCTACTCTTTCTACTTTCTGGAGGAGAAGTAAACAACCAATCTACGTTTACCCGTTCCATGCCACTCATTTTATTAGACCCCTATCATATATCTGTTGTCTCTTTTCCAAACTGAAGAGCCTGAACCTTTTAAGACTTTCGTCGGAGTATCTTTCCATCCCCTTTATCATTTTGGTCGTTCTTCTCTGTACCTTTTCTAATTCTGCTGAATCCTTTTTAAGATATGATTCCTAGCATTCTTTTTGGGTTTTTTGGCTGCTGCTACACACACAGGAGATAGTTTCAAGGTATTATTCATGATGACACTTAGATCCGTTTTCTGAGTGGTGATTTCTAGTGTGGAATCTTACATCATGTAACTCTTGGGTGGTTCTTCCCTAAATGTATAACTTTGCACTTGTCCGCATTAAATTTCATAGAAACATAGAAAATGATGGCAGAAAATGACCACATGGCATATCTAGTCTGCCCTTCCATATCCTCTACAATACTACCCTTTTATCCTTTAGAGATATTCTGTCCTTGTCTCATGCTTTCTTGAATTCACATACAGTCATCTCTACTACCTCCACTGGGAGACTATTCCACGCATGTACCACTCCGTAAAAAATATTTTTGCATATTACTCTTGAGTTTATCCCCTTTCACTCTCATCCTATGTCCCTACATAGCAGAGCTTTCTTTCAATCGAAAGAGGCTGCTCTCCTGTGCATTTATGCCGTGGAGGTATCACCTCCCTTTTTTCTGCTGACTATTCCTCTCCCTATGAATCCTAGCATCCCTATGGCTTTTGCTCTCGCCTTTTCTACCTGTTTAGCCACTTTCAGATCATCAGAAACAATCACACCCAGGTCCCACTCTTCTTTCGTGGACAGAAGTACTTCACCCCCAACACTGTATTGCCCCCTTGGAGTTTTGCAGCCCAAATGCATGACCTTGCATTTTTTAGCATTAAATCTCAGCTGCCAAATACTTGACCATTCTTCAAGCTTAGCTAAGTCCCTCTTCATGTTATCTACTCCTTCCTCGGTGTCTACTCGATTGCAGATTTTGGTATCATCTGCAAAAAGGCAAACCTTACCAGACAGCCCTTCTGCAATATCACTAACAAAGATGTTAACAAGAATTGGACCAAGGACAAATCCCTGCAGCACACCACTGGCAACCTCTTCCTCAGAGTAAGCTCTATTTACCTGTACCCTTTGTCGCCTCCCACTCACCCAATTTCTAACCCAGTCAGTCACTTTAGGGTCCATCTGTAGGGTGCAAAGTTTGTTTATAAGTCACCTTTGTGGAATCTTGTCAAAGGCTTTACTGAAATCTAAGTACACCACATCTAGGGCTCTCCCTCAGTCCAACTCCCTTGTCACCCAATCAAAGAAATCAATCGGATTTGTCTGACAAAGCCTGCCCCTGATAAACCCATGCTGCCTCGGATCTGGCAATCCATTGGACTCCAGAAAACACACTAATCTCCAGGAACAAGCAGGACTGTAGTCATCACATATGGGTATCGTCGGTACCGACGGAGCCTGTGCAGGAACGCTCCCCAGTGTCCAATTAGAAAGCTTTTGGGTGCATCCCACAGCGCCTGCGTGCTACCTTCCCGCCTTTCCCAACTGCCTCTCTCCAGTTCTTCATTTTCCGCGGAGCCAGCAGGTCGTGTTCCTGTCACCGCAGAAACATTTCCTTCTTTATTGTGGTCGTGTCTGCCTTCCTCGACGCTTTACCGGTACCGCCGGTTTTTCTTTCTTTCTTTTCTTTAAAAAAAAAAAAAAATTCTTAGTACTTTATCATTTTTTCCAGGTGCACGTGCCTTTTTGGGCCTTAGGCCCAAGATTTTTTCCATAATGGAAAAACCCTCCTCGGGTTTTAAAAAGTGCACCAAGTGTGGCAGTACCATCTCCGTCACCGACACCCATGAGTGGTGTCTGAAATGTTTAGGTCCTGACCATTCCATCTCGGAGTGTATGGCCTGTGCCATGATGTCCAAGAGAGGTCGACAGAACCGAGCCGCCAAGCTCAGTACCCTGTTTCCCTCTGATGCAGCTTCGGTGGCATCGATGTCTTCCAGGGCTTCGTCTTCTTCCCATGGATCTCAGGTAACTAAACATAAGTCTAGCCGGTCCTCAAAGGGTAGATCTCCTTCTAAGCATCGAGATGCCTCTGGCGTTGCCCTTGAGGATTCTGCACTGGCAAAATTGCCCTGGCGGGAGGCTTCGGCTTCCAAAGCATTATCGGGGCTCCAGGATGTTCTTGAAGCCTCAACCTCGGCAGAACTACTGGTGCCATGCTCTGGGGTGTACCGGCAGTCTTCTCCGGTACCGACATCCAGGCATCGGCAGCATCGATAGACCAGAGAGTCCTGGCTATTGAGCGCAGTCGGGCGTCTCTCCTTGCGGCATCGACGCCCTCGGAACCGCGTCAGACTTTTCAACCGGCACCGGTACAGATAGCATCGACATCGGTGTCCGCATTGCCAGCACCCAGTCATCCGATGCCTTCCAGTACCGATTACTCCCAGTACCGACTTCGGTCGGTACGGGTATTGGGCTCTTCAAGAGCATCCTGACAGAAGGTACTTCGAGTCCTCAGAGGAATCTGAGGATTCTGACAGTTCTGTTAATGCGGGAATACTTCTCCCAGAGGAGCCTTCCTCCCCTAAATGTAGGATGTCTCCTCCAGAGGACATTTCCTTTCAGGATTTCATCAGGGAGGTGGCTCGAGGTCTGTCCAATCTCCAGGAACAAGCAGGAATGAGTCCTCACATATGGGTACGTCGGAACCGACGGAGCCTGCGCGGGAAAGCTCCCCAGCTTCCCAGAAAGGAAGCTTTTGGGGCCTCCCACAGCGCATGCGCGCTGCCTTCCCGCCTTCCTGACCAACTCTCTTCAGTTCTTCTTTTTCCGCGGAGCCAGCAGGTCGTGTTCCTGTCACCGCTGAAGAAATTGTTATTTTAATTTGTTTCTTTGACCGCGTGTCTGCCTTCCCCGATTCCGGACCGGTACCGCCGGTCGTTTTTTCGTTTATTAAAAAAAATAATAATAATAATTACTTTTTCTTCACTTGGTGTATTTTTTCTGTGAGGCCTCTAGGCCTTCTCAGGTCTCCCTCATGGAAAAACCAGCTTCTGGTTTTAAAAAATGCACTAAGTGTACCGGTACTATTTCAGTTACAGATACCCATGAGTGGTGTCTTAAATGTTTGGGGCCTGACCATTCCATTCCAGATTGTCCATCCTGCTCTCTGTCCAAAAGGGGCTTACAGAACAGAGCAGCTAAGTTTCATATGCTGTTTTCTACTGATACTCCAGCATCAACATCCTCCAGGTCTTCTTCTCCTGATGGATCTCAGGTAACCAAACATTCTTCAGGCAAGTCCTCAAAAGGCAAATCTCCCTCTAAGCAGCGAGAGGCCCTTGCATTTGACCCTGAGGACCGTGCCCCAGCCAAACAACCCCGGCGGGAAGCTCCGGCTTCCAAAGCTCCTCCTATGGGGTTACAGGTAGACATCGATGGCACGGCCTCGACCGATCTCCTGTTAGATTGCTCTGGGGTACCGGCTAACACTGGTACCGACTTCCAGGCAGTTGTGGCGACTATGGGTACTACGGTACAATCCATGCAGCAGGCCTTACTGGCTTTCATTAATGCTGCACCGCCATCGGTATCGCGACAATCGGTTCCGATTCCGGTACCGCAACCGATACCGGTACCCAGGGCATATACTTCCAGTAGCATGCCGGTTCCGGTCTCCGGTTCTGGAGCTTTCTTCGATACCGCTCCGATTCCCGGTACGCCCGATGTCGGTACTGATCGGTACGCGTATCGATCTCTGGAAGCAAATAGACGATACTTTGAATCCTCTGAAGATTCTGATACATCAGATGATTCTGCTGACGTCTCTTTTACTCTTCCTGAGGAGCCCTCTTCTCCAAAAAGGAGAATGTCTCCTCCAGAGGATTTGTCCTTTCAAGACTTCATCATTGAAGTAGCTAAAGGACTCTCCATATCTGTATCCTCTGAAAAGGAACCTAGAGCAAAAAAATTGGATATTTTAGGATACTCTAAGGTTCCCAAAGAGGCAGCCACCTTACCCATACATGAAATTCTTCAAGAACACATGATGGACTTGTGGGAGGCTCCTCTCACCCTATCTCCACATTCTCGACGTTTGGACACCATGTATCGGGTTCCTCCTTCTCCTGGTTTTCAAAAGACTCAGCTTCCTCACCACTCTATTGTGGTGAAGTCTGCTATGAAAAAGATAGAGTACCAAAAGGCACTCTTCTACCCCTCCAGGAAGAGAATGTAGGACTCTGGATGCTTTCGGGAGAAAAATCTTCCAAGCTAGCATGCTTATTGCCAGAATCAATTCATACAGCCTCTATATGGGCATGTTTTTGAAAGAGATTGCATTAAAGATACGTCAGTTTCTCCCCTTTATCCCAGAGGATAAGCAAGAGGAGTTCCTTCTTTTGCTAAAGCAAACACAAGATGTTTCAAAGTTCTCCAACAGAGCAGCCTTTGACTCTTTTGAGGGGGCAAGCAGAGCCTCTGGCATTGCCATAGCTGCTCGCAGACTGGCTTGGCTCCAGGCCTCTGATTTGGAACCCTGGGTACAAGAAGGCTTGGGCAATCTGCCCTGTACAGGTGAAAATCTGTTTGGCAAGGAGTAGCAAATCAAAGCCACTCAAATGGATGCAGAGAATGCTGCTTTAGATAGACATTCTAAGTCTACCTCTACCCCTGCCAAGAAAAAACCTTTTAAGAAAACTTTCTATAAAAAGACCAGATTTTCCACAAATACTGGCCAGCAATCTTCCCAAGTTCGCTTTGCTCCTAAGCGTCAGCAAACTAAACAGGCCAGAACAAAGTCTACAGGGGCTGCTACAATCCAGCAGTCCCAACCCCCTCAGGGTTTTTGACTTGATTCTAGAGAACATAACCTTTCTGGCTCTGCAACAACCAGAACCTCTCACCATTCCAGGAAGGTTAGCTCATTTTGCTCCCAGATGGGAACAAATCACATCAGAACCATGGACCCTCTCTATCATCAAAGAGGGCTACAAACTACATTTCTCCAGCCTTCCTCCCCATTTCATGGTGAGACAATTCAATTCTCCCCCTTCTCTCCTGTACCTGTTGGGCCAGGAGGTGACCACTCTTCTCGCCCAAAAGGCAATAGAAGAGGTTCCTCTTCCTCAACAAGGGTCAGGTTTTTACTCCCCTTATTTTCTCATTCCCAAGAAAACAGGGGGGTACAGACCCATTCTGGATCTCAGAGAATTGAACAAATTCCTATACAAGGAGAAATTCAAGATGCTTTCTCTAGGCACTCTCCTTCCATACCTACAGATTCAGGACTGGCTTTGTTCTCTAGATCTCAAGGATGCGTACACACATATACTCATCCATCCATCCCACAGAAAATTCCTACGGTTTCTGTTCCAGGGAAAACATTTCCAATACAGAGTCCTTCCCTTCGGTCTAGCCTCTGCTCCAAGAGTATTTACCAAATGCATGGCAATAGTAGCTGCATTTCTATGCACTCGGGGAATCTTTGTCTTCCCATACCTGGACGACTGGCTCATCCGAGCTCCATCTCAGTCCGAGGCTCAGACTTCCCTGGACCACACCAGACGCATACTGCAGTATCTGGGACTTGTCATCAATCTGCCAAAGTCTCAACTCACCCCTACTCAATCCCTAGAATTCATAGGGGCCTGGCTAGATACCACCACTGCAAGGGCCTATCTTCCTCAGGCCCGTTGCCACCGTCTAGTGCACTTGGCCTCTCAAGTTCAGTCCAAAAGCCACTTGACGGCCAGGGAGATGCTACAACTGCTAGGCCACATGGCATCCACAGTTCATGTGGTGCCTTATGCACGCCTACATATGAGAGCAGCTCAATGGACTCTGTCCACCCAGTGGACACAAGCCTCAGGAGCTCTCTCAGACCAAATAGCAACCTCAAAACGTCTTTTTTGGTCTCTCCAATGGTGGATATCCACTCAAAATCTGTTGTTGGGGGCCCCCTTCCAACCTTTGTTACCCCAAGCAACTCTCACTACAGATACCTCCCAAGCAGGTTGGGGAGCTCATCTCCAAGACCTCTCCACTCAGGGCACTTGGTCTCCACAGGAGACCACCCTTCATATCAACCTTTTGGAGCTGCGAGCAATTTTCCTTGCTCTCAAGGTCTTTCATACCCTCCTCATCAACATGACAGTTCTTGTTCATACCGACAATCAAGTAGCCATGTTCTACATAAACAAACAAGGAGGGACTGGCTCTCTGTCGCTTTGCAACGAAGCTCTAAAACTGTGGGCCTTCGCCAGAGAGCATCGGATCCATCTCCTGGCAGTGTACCTCCCAGGAATCCAAAACTCTTGGGCAGACAGACTCAGTCGAGTTCTGCTTCCACACGAATGGTCCCTGCACATGGATCAGGTACTCAGAATCTTTCAGGAATGGGGAACCCCGGACATAGACCTCTTTGCAAGTCCGTACAATGCCAAACTTCCCCGGTTCTGTTCCAGGATTCCGTGTCAGGGAGCTCAGGCCAAGGATGCCTTCCTCCTTCATTGGGGTCAGGCCTTCCTATATGCCTTTCCGCCCATTCCCTTGATTCCCAAGACTCTATTCAAACTTCAGAGGGATCAAGGATCTATGATCCTCATAGCTCCACGCTGGCCACGCCAAGTGTGGTACCCTCTACTTCTGCATCTCTCCCAGGCAACCTCCCTGGATCTGGGAGCTGCTCCAGACCTTCTGTCTCAAGAGGAGGGGACTTTGTGGCACCCAAACCCCAAGTCCCTTCACCTCAGAGCTTGGTTACTGAAGGCCTAGACCTTCAAGACTTGAATCTTTCTCAACAGGTGAAGGATGTCCTCCATGCATCTAGGAAACCTTCCACCAGGCGTTCTTATGCATTTAAATGGAAAAGATTTTCAAATTGGTGTGCTGACAAAGGTCTTAACCCTCTAGCACTACCTTTGAATTCTTTACTCGAATATCTCCTGCATCTTTCCAATGCAGGACTTAAAACCAATTCTGTAAGGGTCCATTTGAGTGCTATTGCAGCATCTCTTCAGCCTATCAATGGACAATCTGTTTCCTCTCATCCTCTTATTGCAAGATTCATGAGAGGTCTAACTTTAACTAAGCCTCCCATTCGGCCTCCTCCGGTGGCATGGGACTTAAACGTGGTTCTTGGTCAGCTTATGAAGCCACCCTTTGAACCCTTAGCCACTACCTCCTTAAAATTCCTTTCCTGGAAAGTCATTTTCCTTATTGCAATCACTTCTGCTCGCCGCATCAGTTAACTGCAGGCTTTAGTGGCTAATCCACCTTATACAAGGTTCCATCATGATAAGGTAGTCCTTAGGACAAATCCCCACTTTATGCCTAAAGTGGTCTCACCTTTTCATCTTAATCACGAGGTATATTTACCTGTCTTTTTTCCAGCTCCTCATGCATCAAATGCAGAGCGGAACCTTCATACTCTAGACTGTAAAAGAGCTCTTGCCTTATCTCCAGGAACAAGCAGGAATAAGTCCTCACTTATGGGTACGTCGGAACCGACGGAGCCTGCGCGGGAAAGCTCCCCAGCTTCCCAGAAAGGAAGCTTTTGGGGCCTCCCACTGCACATGCACGCTGCCTTCCCGCCTTCCTGACCAGCTCTCCTCAGTTTCTCTTTTTCCGCGGAGCCAGCAGGTCGTGTTCCTGTCACCGCTGAAGAAATTGTTATTTTAGTTTCTTTCTTTAGACCGCGTACCTGCCTTCCCCATACCGAAACCGGTACCGCCGGTCTCTTTTCTTTTCTTTCTTAAAAAAAAAAAAAAAAAAGCTTTTATTTTTTAGCACAACTTGGTGACTTCTGTTAGGCCTCAGGCCTACACAAAATCTCCTCATGGAGAAACCAGCTCCTGGTTTCAAGAAGTGTACCAAGTGTAGTGCTGTTATTTCTGTTAGACACCCATGACTGGTGTCTTAAATGTTTGGGGCCTGACCACTCCATTCCGGACTGCCCATCCTGCTCCCAGATGTCTAAACGTGGTTTGCAGAACCGGGCCAACAAATTCCATGTGCTGTTTGCTTCAGATAATCCAGCATCACAGTCATCCAGGTCTTCCTCTCCGGATGGATCTCAGGTAACCAAACCTCCTTCGGGCAGGTCCTCAAAGAGCAAATCTCCTTTAAAGCATCGAGAGGCTCTCAATTTTGAATCTGAGGACCATGCCCCAGCCAAACAACCCCGGCGGGAAGCTCTGGCTTCCAAAGCACCATCTATGGGGTTACAGGTTGACATCGATGGCACGGCCTCGACCGATCACCTGTTAGACTGCTCTGGGGTACCGGCCCATGCCGGTACCGACATCCAGGCAGCAGTGGCGTCTATGGACAATACTGTTCAGACCATGCAGCAGGCCATCCTGGCTTTCATTAAGGCTGCGACGCCCTCGGTACCGCATCCAGCGGTTCCGGGTCCGGTTCCGGTACTGGCTTCCATACCGGAACCGAGGCCATCGTCTTCCAGACGCAGATCGGTGCATGCCGGATCCGGGTTTTCACCCGATACCGATCCCATGCCCGGTACGCCCGATGTCGATACCGACCGGTATGCGTATCGTGCGTTGGAAGCGAATAGAGGATACTCTGATTCCTCTGAGGATTTTGACTCCTCTGACTCTGATGAGCTCTCTCTTGTTCTTCCTGAAGAGCCTTCTTCCCCAAAGAGGAGAATGTCTCCACCAGAGGATTTGTCCTTTCAAGACTTCATTATAGAAATAGCTAAAGGACTTTCTATTACTACATCCTCTGAGAAAGAACCTAGATCAAAGAAATTGGATATTTTAGGATACCCTAAGGTTCCTAAAGAGGCAGTTACCCTGCCTATCCATGAAATCCTTCAAGAACACTTGATGGACTTATGGGAGGCTCCTCTAACATTGTCTCCTCATTCTCGTAGGTTGGACACCATGTACCGGGTCCCTCCCTCCTCCTGGTTTTCAAAAAACTCAGCTGCCTCACCATTCCATTGTGGTGAAGTCTGCGCTGAAAAAGATTAAGAGTACCAAAAGGCACTCTTCTACCCCTCCAGGGCGAGAATGTAAGACCCTAGACTCTTTTGGTAGGAAAATCTTCCAGGCTAGTATGCTTATAGCCAGGATTAATTCATACAGTCTGTATATGGGCATGTTTCTAAGGGAACTTGCCCTAAAGGTAAAGCATTTTGCCCCCTTTATCCCTGAAGATAGAAAGGAGGAGTTCATTTCTTTAGTGAAACAGCTTCTAGATGTTTCTAAGTTCTCCAACAGAGCAGCCTTTGATTTCTTTGAGGGTGCCGGTAGAGCTTCGGGCATTGCCATTGCAGCCCGACGACTTGCTTTGCTCCAGGCCTCTGACCTAGAACCCTGGGTCCTAGATGGCTTACGGAATCTGCCCTGTACAGGTGAGAACTTATTTGGTAAAGACTGGCAAATTAAAGCCACTCAAATGGACGCAGAAAATGCTACCTTAGATAGACTTTCTATGTCTACCTCTACTCCTGCCAAGAAGTCTTTCAAGAGGCCTTACTACAAGAAGGCCAGATTTTCCACAAATACTGGCCAACAATCTTCTCAGCCTCGCTTTGCTGCTAAACGTCAGCAGCCTAAACAGGCAAGGTCAAAGCCTGCAGTGTCTACCACTCCTCAGCAGGCTCAACCCCCTCAGGGGTTTTGACTTGCCCCTAGAGAACTTAACCTTTCTGGCTCTAGAACAACCAGAGCCCCTCACCATTCCCGGAAGGTTAGCTCACTTTGCTCCCAGATGGGGGCAAATTACATCAGAGCAATGGACCCTCTCTATCATCAGAGAGGGCTACAAACTTCATTTTTCCAACCTTCCTCCATATACCATGGTGAGGCACTTCAATTCTCCCCCATCTCTCCTGGGCCTGTTGGGTCAGGAAGTCTCTTCTCTCCTTGCCCAAGGGGCAATAGAAGAGGTTCCTCTTCTTCAACAAGGGACAGGATTCTAGTCCCCTTATTTTCTCATATCAAAGAAGACAGGGGGATTCAGACCTATCCTAGATCTGAGAGAATTGAACAAATTTCTGTACAAGGAGAAATTCAAAATGCTTTCTCTAGGCATTCTCCTTCCATACCTTCAGAGTCAGGATTGGCTTTGTTCTGTAGATCTCAAGGATGCGTACACACATATACTCATCCACCCATCCCACAGAAAATATCTAAGATTTCTGTTTCAGGGAAAACATTTCCAGTACAGAGTACTTCCCTTCGGTCTAACCTCTGCTCCAAGAGTGTTCACCAAATGCATGGCAGTTGTTGCCGCATTTCTAAGAGGTCTGGGAATTTTTGTATTCCCATATCTGGACGACTGGCTCATCCGAGCTCCATCTCAGTCAGAGGCCCAGATTTCCCTGGACCGCAGAAGGCACATTCTGCAGTATCTGGGACTGGTGGTAAACCTTCCAAAGTCTCAACTTATCCCTACTCAGTCTCTGGAATTCATAGGGGCCCAGTTGGACACCACCACTGCAAGGGCCTACCTACCTCAAGTCCGGGGCCAACGTCTGGTGTGCTTGGCCTCCCAAGCTCAGTCCAGCGGTCACTTGACAGCCAGAGAAATGCTGCGACTTCTGGGCCACATGGCATCCACGGTACACGTGGTGCCCTACGCTCGTCTTCATATGAGAGCAGCTCAATGGACCTTGGCCACCCAGTGGACTCAGGCATCAGGAGCGCTCTCCGACCAAATACTCACCTCAAAGCGTCTGTTTTGGTCCCTCCAATGGTGGATGTCCACCAAGAATCTGTTGTTGGGGGCCCCCTTCCAACCTTTGTTGCCCCAAGCAACCCTCACAACAGATGCCTCCCAAACAGGGTGGGGAGCCCATCTTCAACACCTCTCCACTCAGGGTGCTTGGTCTCCACAAGAGACCACCCTTCACATCAACCTCCTGGAACTGCGAGCAAACTTCTTGGCCATGTTCTACATAAACAAACAAGGAGGGACAGGCTCTCTGTCGCTTTGCAACGAAGCTCTCAGATTATGGGCCTTCGCCAGAGAGCATCAAATTCATCTTCTGGCAGTGTATCTTCCAGGGGTTCAAAACTCTCGGGCAGACAGACTCAGTCGAGTTCTGCTTCCAAACGAATGGTCCCTACATATGGACCAGATACGCAGAATCTTTCAGGAATGGGGAACCCCGGACATAGACCTCTTTGCAAGTCCGTGGAATGCCAAACTTCCCCGGTTCTGTTCCAGGACTCCGTGTCAGGGAGCTCAGGCCAACGACGCCTTTCTCCTGCATTGGGGTCAGGAATTCCTATATGCCTTTCCACCCATTCCTTTGATTCCCAAGACTCTGTTCAAACTCCAGAGGGATCACGGATCGATGATCCTCATAGCTCCACGCTGGCCACGCCAAGTGTGGTTCCCTCTACTTCTGCATCTCTCCCAGGGACCCTCCCTGGACCTGGGAGCAGCGCCAGATCTTCTGTCTCAGGAGGAGGGGATTTTGTGGCACCCAAACCCCAAGTCCCTACACCTCAGAGCTTGGTTACTGAAGGCCTAAGCCTTCATGACTTCAATCTTTCTCAACCAGTGAAAGATATCCTTCATGCCTCTAGGAAACCCTCCACGAGGCGTTCCTATGCTTTCAAATGGAAACGCTTTTCCATTTGGTGTGCTCAACAGGGTCTTGACCCTCTACCACTTCCTTTGAATTCTCTATTAGACTATCTCCTGCATCTTTCTAATGCAGGCCTTAAGACAAATTCAGTACGAGTCCATTTGAGTGCTATTGCAGCATCTTTAAAACCTATAAATGGACAACCTGTCTCCTCTCATCCTCTTATTGCAAGGTTCATGAGAGGCCTGACTCTAACTAAACCTCCCATCCGGCCTCCTCCGGTAGCATGGGATTTGAACCTAGTTCTAGGTCAGCTTATGAAGCCACCTTTTGAACCGTTGGTTTCTACCTCCTTGAAATTTCTTTCCTGGAAGGTCCTTTTCCTTATTGCAGTCACTTCGGCTCGCCGCATCAGTGAACTACAGGCCTTAGTGGCTCATCCACCTTATACCAGGTTTCATCATGATAAGGTGGTCCTTAGGACGAATCCCCACTTTATGCCCAAAGTGGTCTCGCCTTTTCATCTTAATCAAGAGGTATATCTACCTGTCTTTTTTCCGGCTCCTCATGCATCCAGTGCAGAGAGGAACCTTCATACTCTAGATTGTAAAAGAGCTCTTGCCTTTTACCTCAACAGGACTCAGCCACATCGAAAGTCCTCCCAGCTTTTCGTGGCTTTTGATCCTTCTCATTTGGGACTTCCAGTCTCTAAACGTACACTTTCCAATTGGATTGCTTTGCTTACCAGAGTAAAAATATTTCTCTGGAAGGCCATGTCACAGCTCACAATGTGAGAGCCATGGCCACTTCTATGGCTCATCTTCACTCTGTAACCATAGATCAGATCTGTCGAGCAGCCACCTGGGCCTCGGTTCATACCTTCACAGCCCATTACTGTTTGGACAAGGACTCCCGCCGGGATGCCTTGTTTGGTCAGGCTGTCCTCAAACACCTGTTCCATACTTGAACAACTCCTGCCCACCTTCCCTGGATGGATGCCTGAGATCCATACGAAGATGGTGAACCCTTGGGAGGGGATCTCCCAGGCATCTTAGCTAGGGAGTCCCCATAAGTGAGGACTTATTCCTGCTTGTTCCTGGAGATAGCACAGTTACTTACCTGTAACAGGTGATCTCTGGGAACAGCAGGAATTAGTCCTCACAACCCACCCACCTCCCCTAGGAGTTGTATCTTCTATCTATCTTCCTTTCCTCTCTCTATTGTCTCAGCTATAAACTCGAACTGAGGAGAGCTGGTCAGGAAGGCGGGAAGGCAGCGCGCATGTGCAGTGGGAGGCCCCAAAAGCTTCCTTTCTGGGAAGCTGGGGAGCTTTCCCGCGCAGGCTCCGTCGGTTCCGACGTACCCATAAGTGAGGACTAATTCCTGCTGTTCCCAGAGATCACCTGTTACAGGTAAGTAACTGTGCTTTACCTCCACAGGACACAGCAACATCGAAAGTCTTCTCAACTTTTTGTTGCCTTTGATCCTTCTCATTTAGGACTTCCAGTCTCAAAAAGAACACTGTCCAATTGGATTGCTCAGTGTATTTCTTTTGCTTACCAGAGTAAGAACCTTTCTCTGGAAGGCCATGTCACAGCTCACAATGTCAGAGCCATGGCCACATCTATGGCTCATCTTCATTCTGTATCCATTGATCAGATCTGTCGAACAGCCACCTGGGCCTCGGTTCATACCTTCACAGCCCATTACTGCTTGGACAAGGACTCCCGCCGGGATGCCTTGTTTGGTCAGGCTGTCCTCAGACACCTGTTCCATTCTTAAACAACTCCTGCCCACCTTCCCTGAATGGATGCCTGAGATCCATAGGAAGATGAAGAACCCTTGGGGGGGGGATCTCCCCGGCATCTTAACTAGGGAGTCCCCATATGTGAGGACTCATTCCTGCTTGTTCCTGGAGATAGCACAGTTACTTACCTGTAACAGGTGATCTCTGGGAACAGCAGGAATTAGTCCTCACAACACACCCACCTCCCCTAGGAGTTGTATCTCTCTCTCTCTCTCTCTTTCCTTTCCTCTCTCTATTGTCTCAGCTTTAAACTCGAACTGAAGAGAGTTGGTCAGGAAGGCGGGAAGGCAGCGCGCATGCGCTGTGGGAGGCCCCAAAAGCTTCCTTTCTGGGAAGCTGGGGAGCTTTCCCGCGCAGGCTCCGTCGGTTCCGACGTACCCATATGTGAGGACTAATTCCTTCTGTTCCCAGAGATCACCTGTTACAGGTAAGTAACTGTGCTTTACTGTAGCACTTGAAACAGAGCCCAGAGCAAAGGAGTTGGAAATTTTACAATATCCTAAAACTCCTAAGGAGGCAGCTACCTTGCCCATCCATGAGATCTTGCATGATCTCATGTTAAGAATGTGGGAGACACCTCTTTACCACCTCTCCTCATTCTCGTAGACTGGATACTCTGTATCGAGTCCCTCCTTGTCCTGGTTTCCAGAAAACTCAGCTTCCTCAGCACTATGTTGTTAAGTGCCGTCGAGTCGGAGTCGACTCATGGCGACACTCTGGATAGCTATCCTAAATTGTGTTCGGTCTTCAGTCAGGCGGCTCATTGTTGACAGACTGGTACCCGTAGCTGCTGTTATTGTATCAATCCATCTCATTGCTGGCCTTCCTCTTTTGCGTTGACCTTCTATCTTGCCAAGCATGATGTCTTTCTCTAATGATCTCTCTTCGCATGTTGTGTCCAAAGTATGAAAGTCGAAGTCTTGTCATCTGAGCTTCTAAAGAAAGCTTAGGTTTGATCTCCTCTAGTACTGACTGGTTTGTTCTTCGGGCAGTCCATGGTATACACAGTATTCACCGCCAGCACCGTAATTCAAAGGCATCAATTTTCTTCCTGTCTATCTTTTTCACTGTCCAGCTTTCACATCCATATGTTATTGAAAATACCATGGCTTGAACAAGTCGAATCTTTGTATGGAGAGAGACATCTCTGCTCTTGAGAATCTTATCTAGGTCTTTCATAGCCATTCTGCCAAGAACAATGTGTCGTTTGATTTCTTGACTGCTTGTTGCTTCTTTATTGATAGTTGATCCAAGTAGGTTAAAGTTGTTCACAATTTCAATTTCTTCTCCTTCAACAATGAACCTGTTGATTATGCCAGTGGTCATGATCTTTGTCTTCTTTACATTAAGGTGCAGGCCCATTTTGAGACTATGTTCTTTGATTGTGGGAAGCAAATGTTTCAGATCATCTTCGCTTTCTACCAGTAATGTAGTATCAGCATAGCGAAAGTTGTTGAGTCTTCCACCAATCTTCTCACCTCTGTTGTCTTCATACAATCCTGCTTCTCTGATGATTTGTTCTGCATATAAATTAAACAAGTAGGGGGGAAGTATGCAGCCTTGTCTTACACCTTTGCTTATTTAAAACCATTCTGTTTCTCCTTGTTCCGTATGAACTTTTGCTTCTTGATTAATGTACAGATTGTGCAAGAGTACGATCAGGTGTTCTCGTATACCCATGCTTCTTAATGTGGCCCAGAGTTTCTCATGGTTTACACAGTCAAAAGCCTTGCTATAGTCGATAAAGCACAAATAGATATCCTTTTGGTATTCTTTAGTCTTTTCAATGATCCATCTCACATCCGCAATGATGTCTCTCGTTCCTCGCCCTTTCCTTGCTTGCACTTCAGGTAGTTCTTGTTCCAGGTATGGTTGTAGTCTCTTTTGAATAATTTTCAGTAAAATCTTGCTGGCATGTGGGATCAGAGTGATTGTTCGATAATTTCCACAGTCAGTTGGATCAGCTTTCTTTAGTATTGGTATAAACACAGATCTCTTCCAGTCAGTTGGCCATGATTTTGTCTTCCACATTTCTTGGCAGAGCCTTGTAAGTATGGTAACAGCTGCATCAGATTGCTGCAATACTTCTATAGGAATGCTATCAATGCCTGGTGCTTTGTTCTTTGATAAGGCTTTCAATGGTGCTTCAGTTTCTTCTTTCATCACCAATGGTTCCCGATCATAAGGTACAGGTTGAAACGGCTGTTGGTCCACTTGATCTTTATCATATAAAAACTCTGTATATTCCTTCCACCTTTTCTTGATCTTCTCAGCATTATTCAACATAGAACCTTAAGCATCTTGTAACATTCCAATTCGAGGCTGGAGCTTTCTTTAACTCTCGTAGCTTTAGGAAAGCCGATCTTGTTCTTCCTCTAATAGTTTCTGCTTCTATTTCCTTGCAAGTGTCATTGTAGTACTTTTCCTTGTCCTGTCTTGCTGTACGTTGGAAATCTCTGTTGAGTTCTGTGATTGTCTTTCTTTCTCCTCTGGCTTTAGCTTCTCTGCGTTTTTGGGCAATTTTCAGAGTTTCTTCCGTCATCCATTTTAGCCGCTTTTGCTTTTTCACCTTTTGTAGAGACTTCTCGCTTTCTTCCAACACAACCTTCTTGATGTCATTTGTATCTAAAGCAGCAAATCGATTTTGCAGGCAGTCTTTAAATTCCAGTGGTATATTCTCAAGGTCATATTTTGCTGCATTCATGAGTGGTTTGCTCTTTTTCAACTTTAGCTTGAGTTTGCATACTAGTAGTTGATGATCTGTACCACAGTCAGTTCCAGGTTTTGTCTTTGTTGATGTTATAGAACTTTTCCATCGTTGACTTCCACAGATGTAGTCAATTTGATTTTTATACAATCCATTGGGTGAAGTCCATGTGTACAGTCGCCGCTTGTGTTGCTGGAAGAAGGTGTTTGAGATGAATAGATCATTGGTCTTTCAGAATTCTATCACTTTCTCCAGCTTCATTTCTGTTGCCAAGTCCATATTTTCCAACTACTTTGCCGCCGCCTTTGTTGCCAACTTTTGCGTTCCAGTCACCCATGACTATCAGGATATCCTGTTTGCATGTTCTGTCAATTTCAGCTTGTACTTGTTCATAGAACTCTTCAATTTCATTCTCTTCTGCAGCTGTTGTTGGGGCATATACTTGAATTATAGTTGTGTTGATAGGCAATCCTTGTAGACGAATAGAGATTAAGCATTCACTGACTGCATTGTATTTCATTACGGTTCTTGCAAGTTTCTTCTTTATTATAAATGCAACACCATTTCTTCTTTGTCTTTTATTTCCAGCATAGTAGACCATGTGATCATCTGATACAAAGTGCCCGATGCCAATCCATTTCAGTTCGCTGACGCCCAACAGATCAAGTTGTACACGTTCCATTTCATTCTTGACCACCTCCAACTTCCCTTGGTTCATGCTTCGTACGTTCCATGTTCCAATGCATAAGACATCTTTACAGCTTCTGACTCTCATTTCATGCACAGCTGCATCAGCAGTCAGATGTCCCCGAGGGCTTTGATCCAACCACATCATAAATGCTGGCTTTACTCTGAAAAGTCTTCAGCTCTTCCCCAGTAGCTAGTTGAGTGCCTTCCGACCTGGGCGTCTCATCTTCCAGCACCATAGCACAATTTGTTTTGTTGTAACTCTCCATTGGGTTTTCATGGCAAGATACAGAAGTAGATTGCCGGGCCTTTCTTCCGCGCAGTTTAAGTTTGGTGGTGTTGCCGTTGTCACAAAAATGTGATCCTCCGCCGTCAACACCATCCCATTCTGCTGCTGCCCAGATGGGTGGTTTGTCTTGGTCTGGCACCTCAGCTGAGACCTGTCCATCTTGGGAGACCCTGCCAGTAGTTAAATTACCGATAGTTTAACTCTCAGCATCACTGATGCACGCAAGCCCTCACAGCACAACAAGCTGCAAACCAAGTGAGAACCTCACCACTCTATTGTAGTGGAATCAGCTATGAGAAGGATCAAGAGTGCAAAGAGTCATGCCTCTAATCCTCCAGGACGTGAGTGCAGAACTTTGGATGCTTTTGGACGTCGTGTCTTCCAAGCTTCCATGCTTTCTGCCAGGATCAGTTCCTATAGTCTATATATGGGAATGTTCCTGAAGGAAGTCAAAGGTGATTTAGAGGCTTTGGGTCCTCCTCTTCCAGCGGATAGAAGACAGGATTTTCTCACATTGGTCAAACATGCCCAAGATGTTTCTAAATTTGTCAACCGTGCAGCTTTTGACTGTTTTGAGTGCATAAGCAGAACCTCTGCCGTTGCCATAGGTGCACGTAGAATTGCTTGGCTCCAGGCATCTGATCTGGAGCTCTGGGTACAAGATAAACTGGGAAATATTCCTTGTAGTGGTGAGAACCTGTTTGGTAAAGATTGGCAGGAAAAGGCCAATGAGTTGGATGCTGACAACTCCACCTTGGATAGATTGTCCAAGTCCACAGCTGATCCTGCAAGAAAGAAATCTTTTAAGAAACCATTCTTTTCTAAAAAGAAAAAGTATTATCCTGCTTATTCTCAGCAGGGACATTCTGCAGATCAGCTTGTCAGGAAAGGTCAGCAACCACCCAAACAAAGAAAAGCAAAGACTGCTAAGCCTCAGCCGTCCCAGCAGTCTCAGCCTCCACAAGGCCTTTGACTTTCAGCTAGAGAACTTAGCCTTCCTGGCTCTCACTGGACCAGAGCCTTCCACCATTCCAGGAAGGTTGTGTCACTTTGCCCCCAAATGGGGGCAAATAACAGCAGAGCATTGGACACTCTCCATCATAAGAGGGGTACAAGCTTCATTTTTCAAGCATGCCCTCTCCCACAATGATAAGGCAGTTCAATTCTCCGACCTCTCTCATCAACCTGTTAGGTCAGGAGGTCACTATGCTTCTTGCCCAAGGGGCAATAGAAGAAGTACCCATCCATCAGCAGGGTACAGGGTTTTACTCCCCCTATTTCCTTATCCCAAAGAAAACAGGGGGATACAGACCTATCTTGGACCTCGGAGAATTGAACAAATTCCTTGTCAAAGAGAATTTCAAGATGATTTCTCTTGGAACTCTGCTGCCATACCTTCAGAGTCAGGATTGGCTTTGTTCTCTAGATCTCAAGGATGCGTACACCCATGTTCTCATCCATCCAACTCACAGAAAGTTCCTTCGGTTCCTTTTTCAAGAAAAGCACTACCAATACAGGTTCCTTTTCGCCTCTCCGGGCCAGTCCAGGGAAGGTTAGGTTGTCAATCCCCCTCAGCAGCTGAGGACATAAAGACATCAAGTTTTCTTGCTCGGTGAAGCCACTCCCCCTGAAATCAACTGCCAGTCTTTTTGTCCTCGGCAGCTAAAGAGGATCGATTTAAATCTCTCCCTTAAGTTTTTGCTATTTATAAATTTATTTGTTGTTTTTTAAGTTAGCTCTAGCAGAGCTGATTTAATTATAGTCCTAACAGAACATTACTGATTTAATTATAGTCCTAACGGAGCATTTTAGTATATTTACCTGCTTTGCCGGCAGAGAGAATTGGAGCGCGACGGTTTCAGGTAGAGCCTGCCTGTCTTTTTACTCCGTCTTTGACTCCTGTGGCAGATTGAATCTGGGAGCCCCAGTACTACTTCTGCGTTTGTAATGCCATGCTCTTCCTGCTTCCGCTAGCAGCGGAACAAAACTTTATTAATTCAGCTGTTTCCTGCTTCCGCTAGCAGCGGAACAAAACTTTAACAAGTCAGCTGGGTGACTACCGGTGCAGCGTTACTGTTTTGTTACAGCGGTGTGATTTCAGCGAGAGGCATTGTTCCTGCTAATTTGAGCCAGCGGTTTTTCTCCGGTCTTAGCGCGACACTGATTACTACTGATTTAAAAAGGTGTGATATATCTATGGCAGAAAAACTTGTATTGGATTCAGAAAAGATGTCTTTGCCCGCGGAAAAAAGCGGGAAAGGCGGCCATTTTAGTGGCGCCGGCTGTTTTAAACGGCTGAACACCAACGGCCTTCAAAGAGAAAGACTAAGTCTTCTAAAGAGGTTTCTTGTCAAGAAAAGCCTGCGCAGCCTCTGCCACCGGCACAGGAAAGTGTATTGTCTTTCTTTTCGCCAGAGTTTATATTGGCTATGCATAAGGCGTTTTTAATGAGATCTTCTGCGTCTGAGGGAGTTAAGGACTCTACATCATCTCCTATGTGTGTTTTATTGCCAGAAGATCCTGGAGAAGGTCCTTCTTTAGCTAAAGAGGTTGCTAAGGATCCTTTGGACCCTTTTTCTTCACAAATCTCTGTCCCTTTGGGTCAAGAAGAGATGGAAGGCCTGTCAGAGGGAGGTTTGGACCTACCTTCTCAAGAGCTGGAAGAGGGTGAAATTGCACCAGGAGAAGATCCTAACATATTTCGTGTTTTTCGTAAGGAAGAACTATCAGCTCTTATTTTGCAGTCATTATCTGCCTTGCACCTATTACCTCCGTCAGCTTCTCAGGAACCTTTGGAGGATCCCTTATTGCAGGGATTTAAAGCGGAACAGCGCTGTTTTCCCATGCATCGGGTGATAAAGCAGATGATTGAATCTGAGTGGGAATTTCCGGAGGCTACGCTCCGTGGTAGCCGCACTTTAGCACGCCTTTATCCTATGCCGCAGGAGGAAAAGGAATTATTGCGTATGCCCAAAGTGGATGCGATAGTTTCCGCAGTAACAAAGAAAACGACTATTCCTGTGGAAGGAGCAGCCGCTCTTAAAGATTTACAGGATAGGAAGCTAGAAATTCTTCTTAAGCAAGCGTTTGATTCTAGCGCTTTAGCTCTGCAAGCGGCTGTTTGTGGGGCTTATGTTTCTAGAGCATCCATTCGGTGGCTTCAAGGAGAAGTATCTGGAGATTCTGCTTCAATGCAGGGAGCGGAAAGTGCGAAATTGGAATCAGCATCAGCTTATATGGCAGATGCCTTTTATGATCTACTGCGGATTGCCGCAAAAACTATGGCATCAGTTGTGGCAGCTAGGCGTTTTTTATGGTTGCGTAACTGGGCAGCAGATGTGTCTTCTAAGTTACGGCTTAGCAAGTTGCCCTATAAAGGAAGGTTGCTATTCGGAGAAGCGTTAGAAAAGATTATTAAGGATCTGGCTGATTCTAAAGGAGGGCGTTTGCCAGAGGATAGACCGAGACCCGGGAGAGGTGCAGCAGCTCTTCGGGGTACCGGTTGAGATTTCAGGAGATTTCGAGGGGCTCGCTTTGCTCCCTATTCTAGAGGCCGGGCGACATTTCGCGGTCAGTCCTTTCGAGGAGCCAGAGGTTTCAATAGATCTTACTTCGCGGCTTCTCAATCCGCAGCTAAGAAACCGCAATGAAGGTCTCTTGGTTCAGGCGTTAGTACCTGTAGGGGGATGCCTGCAGGATTTTCTCTCAGCCTGGACCGAGATCACTGCAGACAAGTGGGTGTTAGAAATAATTCAAAAAGGGTATGCGCTGGATTTCGCTTGCAATTTGCTACCAGCCTTCGTTCTGTCTCCCTGTGCGAAGGGGCTAAAAGAGAAAGCCGTGTTAGACATGGTTTTGCGTCTATTACAGCTTCGAGCAATAGTCCCTGTCCCCCGAGACCAATACGGTTGCGGTTGATACTCGATTTATTTCGTGGTTCCCAAAAAGGAGGATTCTTTTCGACCAGTTCTCGATCTCAGAGGGGTCAACCGTGCTTTGCGGGTGCCTCATTTTCGCATGGAAACGCTGCGTACAGTGATTCGGGCAGTAAGACCGGGGGAATTCCTCACGTCAATAGATCTTACAGAGACCTATCTTCACATTCCCATCAGGCCATCTCATCAACAATTTTTACGTTTTGCCCTTCCAATGGGTCACTTCCAGTTTCGGGCGTTGCCTTTCGGTCTAGCCACGGCTCCAAGAACCTTCACAAAACTCATGGTAGTGGTAGCAGCTGCGCTGCGAAAAGAAGGGATCCGTGTTCATCCATACCTCGACGATTGGCTAATCAGAGCCGATTCTCATCTGGCTTCCGTAGTGGCGACGTCTCGAGTTGTTCAACTTTTGGAACAACTAGGTTGGGTGATAAATCAGGCAAAGAGTCACTTGCAGCCAGTTCAACAACTGACTTATCTAGGGGCCTACTTCGATACGGCTCAAGGAGCGGTTTTCTTGCCGGAAAACAGAATAGTCAAGATTTTGCAACAAGTGCAAGCATTTTTAAGAATTCAAGCTCCGTCGGCTTGGAAGTATTTAGAGCTTTTGGGTTCCATGGCGGCTGCCTTGGATCTGGTTCCGTGAGCCAGGACTCACATGCGGCCCTTACAACAGGCGCTACTTTCCCGATGGTCACCGCAGCTGCATCCTCTATCACAACGCCTGTTTTGTCCGGAAACGGTAAGGGAAAGTCTAGAATGGTGGTTGGACCCGGTACATCTCAGAGCGGGCGTTCCTTTGCAGGAGCCCGCATGGGTGTTAGTCACCACAGATGCCAGTCTGACAGGCTGGGGAGCGCATTGTCAGTCGCAAATAGCTCAAGGTTTTTGGTCAAAAGAGGAAACACTGTGGTCGATCAACATGCTAGAGCTACGCGCTGCCCGGCTTGCTCTTCAGCACTTCGAACACCTTCTCACAAAGAAGGCAGTTCGTTTGTTCTCCGACAATGCTGTTACAGTGGCATATATCAATCGACAAGGGGGAACAAAGAGTTCCTCTCTCCTAAACGAATGTCAGAAGTTGATGGCTTGGGCAGAGAATCATCTTTTAGCATTGTCGGCTGCTCATGTGGCAGGCAAAGAGAATGTTCAGGCCGATTATCTCAGTCGGTCTGTCTTCGATCCAGGAGAATGGGAGTTGAACGTAGCAGTTTTTCACGAGATAACCTTAAAGTGGGGGCAACCGGTTATGGATCTAATGGCGACGTTCAACAATGCAAAGTCGAACCGTTTTTTCAGCAGACGCAGGGAATGCATGTCAGAAGGGCTCGATGCTCTAGCTCAGCCTTGGCCGGAGAACATTCTATTGTATGTTTTCCCACCTTGGCCAATGGTGAGCCGAGTTGTTCAACGCATAGCGAAGCACTGCGGTTCTGTGATTCTGATTGCGCCGGATTGGCCTCGGCGTCCTTGGTATGCCGATCTAGTTCGGCTTCTAATAGCTCCTCCTTGGCGTCTTCCAGTCCGGGTCAATCTGTTAAATCAGGGTCCCGTGCTCATGCCACATGTGGATCGCTTCTTGCTTACGGCTTGGCTATTGAGAGGTCCCGCTTGACTCGCAAAGGTTATGCGGATTCTGTAGTGGATACCTTACTTAAATCTAGAAGACCTGGGACATCTCTTGCGTATGTTCGCATATGGCGGTGTTTCGAGTCTTGGTGTGAACGGCGTGATGTTCTTCCTCGTTCGGCTAACTTGCCTCAATTGCTTTTATTTCTCCAGGAAGGTTTGGATAAGGGGTTGGCACTTAATACCCTTAAGGTTCAGGTGGCCGCACTTGCATGTTTTAGGGGATTAGTCCAAAATTGCAGGCTATCCTTGCATCCGGATGTGCAAAGATCTTTTAGAGCGGCTAAGATTATTCGTCCTCCGCTGCGGCACATTGTGCCTCCGTGGGATTTGAATATTGTTTTGGAGGCGTTGTTGAGTTCGTCATTAGCATCGATTTCCTCCCGATCTCCAAAGGAGTGTTCATGGAAGACGGCTTTTCTGGTAGCCTTGTGTTCAGCGCGAAGAATTTCTGATCTACAGGCTTTGTCTTGTCATGAGCCTTATTTGCAATTTCTCCCTGAACGAGTTTTATTACGTACAGTTCCTTCATTTTTACCGAAAGTGCTATCTGTTTTTCATATTAATCAATAGTTTTGCCAACTTTTTCGGATTTATCAAATTCTCCTATTGATAGAGCTCTTCGAAAGTTGGATCTTGGTCGTGTCTTAAAGACATACCTTAAAGTTTCGGAACCGTTCCGTAAAACAGATAGATTGTTTGTGCAGTATGCTGGGCCTAATAAAGGGAAGCCGGCTTCGAAGTCCACAATTGCTCGATGGGTACGATCTGCTATTGTGGCAGCTTACCAGACCAGAGGACGCTCTCCTCCTAGTGGTCTGAGAGCGCATTCTACTAGAGCTCAAGCGGCGTCCTGGGCGGAATTTGCTTTTGTTCCTCCAGTAGATATCTGTAGGGCGGCTACATGGTCTTCGTTACATACCTTTACAAAGCATTACCGTCTGGATGTTCAGGCCAGGGAAGATGCAAAAGTGGGAACGTCGGCTCTTATTGCTGGACTGGCGGGTCCCTCCCGAGTTTAGGTACTGCTCTGGTATTGCCCTAACCTTCCCTGGACTGGCCCGGAGAGGCGAAAAGGAAAATGAAATTAGTTCTTACCTGCTAATTATCTTTCCTTGAGCATTCTCCGGGCCAGTCCAGGGTCCCACCCTTTAGATGTTTGGATTTTTCATGGTATTCATGCAAGGGGGGTGTATTGGGGCTAATGTTTCTTTCTCAAATTAAGTTGGGATTTATTTAGTTTAAAAAAAATATATATTTTTTTTTTAATAAGCACAAGTTATTTGCTTATTTCTTCCTGAAGGACTATAGAATATAATCAGTTTTTATTATGAGTTAGCTTTTTGTTTTCAATTCTATAATAGTTAGTTGCTTTGTCAAAAGAAGACTGGCAGTTGACTTCAGGGGGAGTGGCTTCACCGAGCAAGAAAACTTGATGTCTTTATGTCCTCAGCTGCTGAGGGGGATTGACAACCTAACCTTCCCTGGACTGGCCCGGAGAATGCTCAAGGAAAGATAATTAGCAGGTAAGAACTAATTTCATTGTGCTTCCATTTGGCCTGGACTCAGCACCAAGGGTGTTCACGAAATGCATGGCTGTGGTAGCAGCATTTCTCCGCACTCTAGGGTTATTCGTCTTCCCCTACTTAGACGACTGACTCTGTTGGGGCTCAAAAGAGCCAGAGGCCAGGACTTCTCTATCCTGCACAATGCGTATCCTTCAGTATTTGGGTCTGGTAATAAACATCCCAAAATCCAGCCTAACTCCCACTCAGTCTTTAGAGTTCATAGGAGCTTTGCTGGATACCAGAAAGGCAAGGGCCTATCTCCCCCTGGGCCGTTGCCTTCGCATGGTACAGTTAGCTTCTCAGGCAGTGCTAAAGCCTCATCTCACTGCCTGAGAACTGCTACTACCACTAGGCCACATGGCATCTACTGTGCATGTGGTTCCCTATGCTCGCCTCCATATGAGGGCAGCCCAAAGGACTTTATCCACTCAATGGACCCAGGTATCAGGATGTCTGTCAGACAAAATAGCAAACACAAGTTGCCTTATTTTGTCCCTCCAGTGGTGGAAATCCACTCAAAACCTGTTGCTGGGGTCCCCTTTTCAACAACCCTTACCCCAAGCAACTCTCACAACAGATGCTTCTCCGATGGTTTGGAGAGCTCATCTGCAAGACCTCTCCACCCAAGGCACCTGGTCTCCACAGGAGACTCATCTACACATCAATCTCCTGGAGCTCAGAGCAATCTTCCTTGCTCTTCGAATGTTCCTCACCCTGCTCAGCTACAAGACAGTCCTCATTCATACGGACAATCAAATAGCCATGTTCTACGTGAACAAGCAGGGGGGAACAGGCTCTCTGTCGCATTGCAACGAAGCTTTGCGACTATGGGCCCTCGCCAGAGAGCATCAGATTCATCTCCTGGCAGTGTATCTTCCAGGCATACAAAACTCTTGGGCAGACAGACTCAGTCGAGTTCTGCTTCCACACGAGTGGTCTCTGCATGCAGACCAAGTGGCCAAGATTTTTCAAAATTGGGAAACCCCGGACATAGACCTCTTTGCAAGTCCATGGAATGCCAAACTTCCCCGATTCTGTTCCAGAATTCCGGCTCAGAGGGCTCAGGCCAGGGATGCTTTCCTCCTTTACTGGGGTCAAGACTTCCTGTATGTCTCTCCACCCATTCCCCTAATTCCCAAAACCCTGTTCAAGCTTCAGAGAAACAGAAGCCATATGATTCTCATAGCTCCACATTGGCCACGGCAAGTGTGGTACCCTCTACTTCTACATCTCTCTCAAGCTCCCTCCCTGGAGTTAGGGTCTGCTCCAGATCTCCTATCTCAGGAGGACGGAATGTTATGGCATCCCAATCCCCAGTCTCTGCGTCTGAGGGCTTGGTTGCTGAGGGCCTAGATCTCCATGATCTTAACCTCCCTCAGCAAATAAAGGATATCCTTTATGCTTCCAGGAAGCCTTCCACAAGACGCTCTTATGCTTTCAAGTGGAAAAAGTTTACCGTATGGTGTTCGCAGAAGGGTCTTAACCCCATTGCCATACCTCTGGAATCATTACTGGAGTATCTCCTTCATTTATCCAATGCAGGACTTAAGACTAACTCAGTGAGGGTCCATTTGAGTGCTATTGCAGCTTCCTTCAAGCCCCTAAATGGACAACACATTTCTTCCCATCCTCTTATAGCAAGATTTATGAGAGGCCTTCTGCTAACTAAGCCTCCCATTAAGCCACCTCCTGTGGCATGGGACTTAAATTTGGTTCTTGGTCAGCTCATGAAGCCACCTTTTGAACCCTTAGCTACTACCTCCTTGAAATTCCTTTCTTGGAAAGTTGTCTTTCTCATTGCAATCCCATCAGCACGTCGCATCAGTGAGTTGCAAGCTCTAGTAGCTGATCCACCTTATACAAGGTTCCATCATGACAAGGTAGTCCTTAGGACTCATCCACACTTTATGCCAAAGGTGGTCTCGCCTTTTCATCTAAACAAAGCGGTCTACCTACCTGTGTTCTTTCCAAGGCCTCATGCATCAAATGCAGAAAGGAACCTTCATACTTTGGACTGTAAAAGAGCTTTAGCTTTTTACTTACAAAGAACACAGCAACATAGAAAGTCCTCTCAACTCTTTGTTGCTTTTGATCCTTCTCATTTGGGACTTCCAGTCTCCAAGAGAACACTATCTAACTGGATTGCTCAGTGTATTTCCTTTGCCTATCAGAGTAAGAATCTTCCTCTGGAGGGCCATGTCACAGCTCACAATGTGAGAGCCATGGCAGCTTCAATGGCTCATCTGCACTCTGTGTCTATTGACGACATCTGTCGAGCAGCCACCCGGGCCTCGGTTCATACCTTCACAGCCCATTACTGCTTGGACAAGGACTCCCGCCGGAATGCCTTGTTTGGTCAGGCTGTTCTTCAACACCTGTTCCATACCTAATCAACTCCTACCCACCATCCCTGTTGGATGCCAGAGATCCATGGGGGGAAGTGGAGCCCTGGTTCAGGGACACAATCCCCATATGCGATGACTACATTCCTGCTTGTTCCTGGAGATAGCATAGTTACTCACCTGTAACAGGTGATCTCCGGGAACAGCAGGAATTTAGTCCTCACAACCCACCCACCTCCCCTAGGAGTTGTATCTCTCTATCTCTTTCCCTTTCCCTCTCTCTCTTTGTCTCAGCTTTAAAACTCAACTGGAGAGAGGCAGTTGGGAAAGGCGGGAAGGCAGCACGCAGACGCTGTGGGATGCTCCCAAAAGCTTTCTAATTGGACGCTGGGGAGCGTTCCCACGCAGGCTCTGTCGGTACCGACAATACTGATATGTGAGGACTAAATTCCTGCTGTTCCCGGAGATCGCCTGTTACAGGTGAGTAACTATGCTTTCTCTGTTTTAGTAGCACTTCCAATAATTTACTCACCGCAGAGCTTAGACTAACCAGCCTGTAGTTGTCAACCTCATCCTTACTTCTACTTTTGTGTAATAGGGCCCCATGTGCCTTTCCAATCCTCTGGGGCCACTCCTGATTCTAAAGAAGCATTGAAAAGGGCTGTCAGTGGAGCCGCTAGAATGTCCCTAAATTCCTTCAATATTCTTAGATGTGTCCCATCTGGTCCTATTGCTTTATTTACTTTTAGTTTAGCTAGTTCCTCCCAAACATAGACTTCTGAAAATCGTTCAAGATCCCCGTCACTTCTGTTCCACCTTGTGGATGTTTTCTGAGGTCCTGCTCCTGGCCCTTCATCTGTGAACAGAGAACAAAAATATTTGTTAAGCAATTTTCCTTTTTCTTTATCAGATTCTACATATTCCTCCCCTTCACCCTTGAGCCTGACAATACTACTTTTGCCCTTCCTTCTCTCACTGACATATCTGAAAAATATCTTATCCCCCCCCCCCCCCTTTTTATTGCATTGGCTATTTCTTTTTTGTATTTTTGCTTTTCTGACTACTTTGTTAGCTGCTTTAAGTTTTTCCAAATATAGATGCTTATCTTCCTCTCTCTGTATTTAATGAAGGCCATACTCTTTTTCATCATCTTTTCAGCTACTTCTTTTGAGAACCATAGGGGCCTGCTATTCCTTTTACTTTTATTTACCTTTCTAACAAAAAGGTTTGTTGCCCTTAAAATATTTCCTTTCAGTTTTGCCAATTGCTTTTCTACATCCCCCAGACATTCCCATCCCGCTAACAACTCTTTAAGATATTTTCATCTCGGCAAAGTTAGTTTACCTAAAGCCTAAGACCCTCGCTTTTGAATGAATTTTATCAGCCCTAGTCCTAATACTGAACCACACCATCTGGTGATCACTGGAAGCGAGATGATCTCCCACTGTGACATCAGAAACACTTCCCCATTGATAAGTACCAAGTCCAGTATGGTCCTGTCACGTGTGGATTCTGTTACCAGTTGTGAGAATCATTCTCCCTGTAGAGAATCTAGGATCTCCCTACTTCTAGATGACACCGCAGCAAGGATGTGCCAATCAACATTCAGCATATTGAAGTCACCTATCAATAGCACTTCTCCTTTCATGGCAATACTGTGTATGTCTTCTATTAAATTCCCATCTACCTTTTCTCCCTGTGAGGGAGATCTGTATATCTCGCCATTCCAAATGGATTTCCCTTTCCCTCTTTCTAGTTTAACCCCCACAGTACCTCCTCGTCCCCTTTAAGCCCTGTAATCCTATAGCTTTAATAATGTTTTTAATATAGTGCCACTCCTCTTCCCCTTCTTCCTACCCTGTCCTTCCTGAATAAAGTACAGCTTGGTATAATTACATCCCAATCATGGTTGTCTGTAAACCATGTTTCTGTAACAGCTACAAAATCCAAGTCAGTCTCTTCCATTAAAGCCTCAACATCTGGGATCTTATTTCCCATGCTACGGGCATTTATACACACTACTTTCCAGATTTTGCCCCTTTTACCCATATCTACAGAGGTATTTAATGTTTCACTTACCTGGGAGCTGTCACTTGAGGGCTTTATTCACCTATCCCCAAGGAATCTAATTTAAAACCCTCTTCAGTAGGTTAGCCAGTCTGCTGCGGAAAGACACTTTGATCCTTTTTGGGCAGATAGATGCCATCTCTGCTCTGCAGCCCTTGGAAAGTCATCCCATGGTCGAGGAAACCAAAACGCTCTTGATGACACCATCCATGCAGCAATGCATTGATCTCCAGGATGTGAGCCTCTCTGCCTCTGCCTTTACCCTCAACAAGGAGAATTGAAGAGAACACCACCTGTGTACCTATCTGCATCACTCACTATCCCAGAGCCATGATGTCACTGTTGATATGCTCAGAGGGATACCTGGTAGTATCATTTCTGCCGACATGGATGAGCAACATCGGATAATAGAAAGCTTGATAAGTCTCGACTAACTCTCCATAATATCTCAGATTTTGGCATCTGGCAGACAGCACACCTCTCTAGACATCAAGTCTGGTCGGCAGATGGATGCCTCAGTACCCCTCAGAAGAGAGTCACCAACCACCACTACCCTTCTCTTCCTGGTGGTCACTGATTCTGTAACTTTGGGGTGCTTGAGCTATGGTACTTCCCTTTCCTGGGATGTTTTCACATCCTTCACTTCAAGGGCTGCATATTGGTTCTTCAATTCAAGGCTGGAGGAGTTGGATTGTTGGTTCTGCAGGCCCTAGTAAACCTTGTCCAACTCTCTTCACTGTGTAGCACCCCATCTGTGCCTCTGTTGGAGAGCTTGGATATTTAAAGAAACATCTTGTTGATGTACTTTTTGCTGTCTTGAATTCTTCTCGGCCTCGCCACCTCTTTTCTGAGCTCCTCCTCCTTGAGGGCTTTGGCTTGCAGGCATCCTGCACATGGAACCAGGCCTTCAACTGGCATTGAGCTCTCAGTCTGGACTGAGGCAGAGGCTGTAATGGGGGCAATGGTTTTGTCAAGATGCTTTTTCCCAGCCATCATTCAGTTGGTGGCCCTTTTGTACCTGTTGAAGTAAACAAGAGAGACCTTCCAAACTCCCTAACTTTTCCTCAGCTGTTCTTTAAGAGAAAAAGCAGTTAACCTTTCATGTGTGTTCTGATAATGCTGTTCTTTGTGTCTGTGTGTAGCCCCACTTCCTTGTAAGACAATTATTACTTTGCATTAGTAAATGTTGATATCACATGTCTGAAGAATACAGATCAATGTGTTACCTTTGTAAAATTACCCAATCAAAGCATCCTGAAGAATGGCAAATTGTATGTCAAGCTAATTGGGGAGTTTTCCAATATAGCAAGTGATTTCACATGGAGTGGATAGAAGCTGGGGTAGGTAGGAAGGGATCTAACTGCTGATGACAACATCACAAAAAAATCTCCTTTTGAAATACAGTACCTAAAAAATGTACACAAAACCCCTTTAGGAGTATCAGGCAGAGAGCTAGTGATTAAACAGCACACAGTCTTACCTTGCTTGCAATGGAGACCCTGTTAGGAATGCCAGAACTTGCAAGGCTCTGAAGATCTTTATGCAGTCCTGTCATTTGCACACCCAGTCTCCCAATTTAGCCCTACTCTGTTTTCTGTCTTTCAACCAGTTCCCAGTCCAAAATATACTGCCTTCTATCTCTTGACTTTTTAATTTTCTCAAAAGTCTCTCTTGAGAGACCTTCTCAAAGGCTTTCTGAAATCCAGAAACACTATATCTACCGGCTCACCTTTATTTACCTGTTTATTCACACCTTCAAAAAAAAACAAACAGATTAGTGAGACAAGATTTACTTTGGCTAAATTCATGTTGGGTTTTCCCCCATTAATCATGACCATCCACATATGCAGTAATTTAGTGCTTTATAATGGTTTCTACCATTTTGTTCAGCATTGACATCAGGCTCACCGTTCTGTAGTTCTCCAGTTCACCCCTGGAACCCTTTTTAAAAACTGTCATTACATTGGTCACTCAAATCTTCAGGTACTATATATGATTTTAATGATTTATACAATTTCTAATAGATATGCAGTTTCATTTTTTAGTTCTTTCAGCACTCTGGGATGTATACCATTCAGTCTAAGGGATGTGCTACTCTTTAGTTTATCAAATTGCTGTATTAAATCTTCCCAATTTATCGTGATTGATTTCAGTTCCTCCAATACATCACCTCTAAATGTCATTTCTGGTATGAGTAACTTACCAGGGGAAGGAGTGACCTAGTGGTTACGACAAGGTACGTCAGGCCAGAGGTTCAATTCCCACCTAGGGACAGCAATCTCATGCCAGAGGGACTGGGGTTTCTAGTCCTATAGGCACTCCTTGTGGCCTTGGGCAAGCCACTTAACCCTCCATTGCCTCAGGTACACAAATTATGAGCCCTTTGGGGACAAGGGAATGTATCCAGTAGCACCTTCTAGTGATTGTAAACCACTCTGATGCCCTTCAGCCTGGGTGGTATATCAAGAAATTGTATAAACACAAACTTCCCTACATCATCTTTAGTAAAGACCGAAGCAAAAAATTCACTCATTCCTATTCGTCTCTCCGGGCCAGTCCAGGAATGTAGGGTGGTCAATCCCTTCCAGCAGCTCTGAGGACTGAAACACTGAAAAAAACTCTTTGCTGACAGGTCCTGTAGCTCCCCCTGGTGTCAGAGAGAGTCAGTCTTTCAGTCAGCAGCGGAGGAAGATGTATGGCTGATAGGCTCCTCAGAGAGACTAATAGGAACGGCGGGGTGCTTTACAACGGAGTTAAATAAAATAGGGCATCATTTGAAGAGGTTGCAGCCCTTCAAAGCGCTGACTATTTGGCTCTAGCAGGGCAGATCAGCTCAGCGTTATTTCCTTGTTTTTGCTTATCAAAAAAAAAACAAAGCCCGACGAAGAAAGCGAGTATAAACCCTCAGGCACCTAATCGGTGCGATTTAGAGCACCCTGCCGCTTGGACATTACAAGTTTTGAGGGTTTTGGGAACGGTCTGGGAGCCCCGGATCTCTCTTCCCTGTCTTTGTGGGCTGCGGTTCCGGTTTCCCGCTGGCTGCGGTGCAGCGGATCCTGGCAGCTTCACCTCTCGCTGGAGTTTCAGGTAGGAGAGGGTTGGTAGCTAGTGGTTTTTAGTTTAAATTGCTTTTTGGAGTCTGGATTGGACTCATTGGGTAAGCACGTTGGCTGTCGCGTTTAGTTTATTTTTCTTTTTCATTGCGTTTCACGGTGATCGCGGCGGTTCGCTTCCGTTTCAGCTTTGCCTTCTGTGCCTCCTTGGGGGTCAATTCTCTATTGTAGCTGCCCGTTTTCTGTCATGGAAGCTCCTAAGGGATCTGCAGAGGAAGGTTTAGTTTGCCCTCAGGCCCTTTCAGATCGAGCGGGAACGGCGGCCATTTTATCTCAGCCGTGCTCAGTTCCCGCGCAGCCGTTGAAGCCGGCAAAGCGCAAATCAAAGAAACGCTCAGCTCCTTCTGCTGATGGAGAGATTCAGCAATCTTTTTCAGAGGGGCAAGGATCTTTAGATTCCTTTCTTTCCCCGGAGTTTATTTTAGCGCTCCATCAGGCTTTTCTGGTTAAGAAATCTCAGACAGCGAGCCCCCCCTCGACTGATATCAGGGCAGGGGTGAGCAAGCGTGAGCACTCTGACCCTAAGGAGGGGGTCTCCTCTTTGTTTTTAGGTGTGGAGGCTCCCTTGCTGGAAACCAGTCCTCTGGGTGAGGGGTCTCAGTTGCCAGAGGAGGCAGAGGTGGTTTCAGGGGCTGGAGTAGAAGTGTGGCCAGAGGATTTGGAAGAGGGGGAGTTAGGGCCTGGCAAGGACCCTAATGTGTTCCGTGTTTTTCAAAAAGAGGAGCTAGGGGCCTTAATTGCACATTCTCTGGCGGCGTTAAATATGGTACTCCCTAAGGTTCAGCAAGAGCCCTTAGAAGATCCCTTATTGTAGGGTTTCAAGTCTGAGCAGCACTGTTTCCCCATTCACAGGGTTATTAAGCAGATGATTGATTCTGAATGGGAGTGTCCAGAAGCCTCTTTGAGGGGCAGTCGCACGCTGGCTAGGTTGTACCCCGTTCCCCAAGAGGAGAAGGAATTATTGCGCATGCCTAAGGTGGATGCCCTAGTGGCTGCGGTTACCAAAAAGACCACCATCCCAGTGGAGGGGGGGTACAGCTCTCAAGGATTTTCAGGATCGCCGTTTGGAAGCGCTCCTAAAACAAGCTTTCGATTCCAGTGCCTTGGCGCTTCAGGCGTCGGTGTGTGGAGCGTATGTGTCTCGAGCTTCTATACGCTGGCTTCAAGGGGAGGACAGCGCTGGGAAGGAGACGGAGTCCGCGGCAGAAAGAGCGAAGCTAGAGTCGGCTGCGGCTTACCTGGCGGATGCCTTTTATGATTTGGTGAGGATTTCGGCGAAGTCGATAGCGTCGGTAATTGCGGCTAGACGTTTTCTGTGGTTGCGAAACTGGGCGGCAGATGCTTCGTCGAAGGCTCGTCCCAGTAAGCTCCCTATAAGGGCAGGCTACTTTTTGGAGAAGCTTTGGAAAAGATTGTGAAGGATTTGGGGGATTCTAAAGGGGGTCGTCTCCCCGAAGATCGTCCACGAGCGTCTAAGATGGCTCCGGGTCAGAGAGGACAGGGGCGAGACTTTCGCAGGTTCCGGGGTTCCCGGTTTACGCCCTATCAGCGGGGCTGTTTTGTACATAGGGGACAGTCCTTTCGAGGAGCCAGAGGATTTAATAGGAGCTACTTTAACGCTCAGCAGTCCGTGCCCAAAAAGCTGCAATGAAGGGGCGCTGGTCCAGGTGGAGATCCCTGTGGGAGGTCATTTGCAGGGGTTCCTCTCTGCCTGGACCGCTATTACTACAGACCAGTGGGTGCTCGAAATTATCCGAGAGGGTTATGCTCTGGAGTTTGCTCACCCACTGGTAGAGACTTTTGTAGCGTCTCTCTGCGTTTCCCCTTCAAAAAGAGCGGCAGTCAACGACACCTTGTTGCGCTTGTTACGCCTTCAAGCAATAGTTCCAGTTCCCGCAGACCAGTGCGGCTTAGGTCGATACTCGATTTATTTCGTGGTTCCCAAGAAAGAAGGCTCTTTTCGACCGATTCTAGATCTCAAGCACGTCAACCATTGTTTGAGGGTGCCTCATTTCAGGATGGAAATCTTAAGATCCGTCATCCAGTCAGTGAAGCCGGGGGAAGTTCTCTCATCCATAGATTTGACGGAAGCATATTTGCATATTCCCATCCGATCAGAGCACCAGAAGTTCCTTCGATTTGCGGTGCCCATGGGTCATTTTCAGTTCTGGGCGCTGCCGTTCGGGCTAGCTACGGCACCTCGGACATTCACCAAGGTGATGGTAGTGGCGGCGGCGGTGCTTCAGAAGGAAGGGATTCAGTTTCATCCTTATCTCGACGATTGGTTGATTCGAGCTCCGTCAGAAGCGGAGTCCCGTGCAGCGACGTCTCGGGTAGTGGCATTCCTCGAGCAGCTTGGTTGGGTCATAAATCGGTCAAAGAGTCATCTCGATCCAGTGAAGAGGCTAACTTATCTGGGCACTTTCTTCGATACAGAGGTCGGCTCGGTTTTCCTGCCGGCGGAAAGGGTGCAAAAACTGAGGTCCCAGGTTACGGCTTTCCTGCGCGTGCCGGCGCCGACTGCGTGGAAGTATTTGCAGGTGTTAGGTTCGATGGCGGCGACTTTGGACCTAGTTCCGGGGGCCAGGGCGCATATGCGGCCGCTTCAGCAAGCGCTGTTGTCCAGATGGTCGCCGCAGGATCATCCTCTCTCCCAGCGGTTGCCGTGTCCGGGGGAGGTGCAGTTCAGTCTGCGGTGGTGGTTGGTTCCGGCTCATCTTCAGGCAGGAGTTCCCTTAACGGTTCCAGACTGGGTTTTGCTAACAACGGATGCCAGTCTGTCCGGTTGGGGGGTGCACTGTATGGGCCAGATAGCGCAGGGCGCCTGGTCGGCGGAGGAGAGTCTTTGGTCGATCAATCGGTTAGAACTCAAGAGCGGTACGGTTAGCCCTCGTGCAGTTTGGCGATCGGCTTCGCGGCCGCGCGATGCGTGTGTTCTCAGACAACTTGGTGACAGTGGCTTACATCAACAAGCAGGGAGGCACAGGCAGTGCCTGGCTTCTGGAGGAGAGTCAACAGCTGTTTCAATGGGCAGAAGTGCACCTCTTGGCGATTTCGGCGGCGCATGTGGCCGGAAAGGACAACATTCAGGCAGACTACCTCAGTCGGCATGCATTGGATCCCGGAGAGTGGGAACTGAACTGCGCAGTGTTTCACGAGATCACAGAGCGGTGGGACCTGCCGGTGCTGGATCTCATGGCTACTCAGGCGAATGCCAAGGCGGCTCGGTTTTACAGCAGGCACAGGGAACATATGTCGGAAGGGCTCGACGGGCTGGTACAGCCTTGGCCGTCGGGTCAGCTCCTGTATGTGTTCCCTCCATGGCCGCTAATAGGATGGATCATCCAGCGGATAGCGGGGTACGACAGTATGGTGATCCTCATAGCTCCGGACTGGCCCCGGCATCCGTGGTATGCAGATCTGGTGAGGCTGCTAGTGGCTCCTCCGTGGCGGTTGCCGTCTCGGATGAATCTGTTGTTTCAAGGTCCTGTCTTAATGCCGCAAGTGGATCGGTTCTTGCTTACGGCTTGGCTCTTGAAAGGGCAAGGTTGCGGCGCAGGGGTTACTCGCCGTCGGTGATAGTCACCTTGTTGAGGTCTCGGAGGCCGTCTACCTCCTTGGCGTACGTTTGCGTATGGCGTATTTTTGAAGCATGGTGTGCGGAGAGAAAGACTAGGCCTTCTGGCGTACAGTTGCCGGACATTTTACAGTTCTTGCAGGGAGGTTTAGAGAAGGGTCTAGCCCTGAATACCCTAAGGGTACAGCTAGCGGCGCTTGCCTGTTATAGAGGAAAGGTGCAAGGTCTGTCGCTTTCCTCCCATCTGGATGTGCGGCGGTTTCTGAGAGCAGCCGGCATCATTCGGCCCCCGCTTCGGCAGATAGTATCGCCTTGGAACCTGAATTTAGTGTTGGACGCCTTGACAGAACCACCGTTTGAGTCCAGAGCGGCGGACAATGTACGGGAGCTCTCCTGGAAGACAGCTTTCTTGGTAGCCTTGGGTTCCGCTCGCAGGGTGTTGAATCTGCAGGCGCTGTCGTGCAGGGAGCCGTATTTTCATTTTTCGGCGGAGAAGGTAGTGTTGCAACCGGTACCATGCTTTCTGCCTAAAGTGGTTTCTAGTTTTCACATGAATCAGGCCATTTTCCTGCCTACGTTTCGCCCTCGAGAAGGGGCCAAGCGGGATTGGTCACTGAAGAAGTTGGATTTGGGGCGTGTGTTGCGGAAGTATCTCAGAGTAACAGAGCTGTTTAGGAGATCGGACAGGCTATTCGTACTTTTTGGAGGGCCAGCTAACGGCAAGGTAGCGACCAAGGCTTTGATCGCTCGGTGGGTGAAGCATGCCATCCGGGCGGTTTACGAGGCCAAAGGTGTACAGGCTCCCGTAGGAATCAGGGCTCACTCGACTAGGGGGCAGGCTGCATCGTGGGCGGAGTCAGCCTTAGTTCTGCCGGTGGACATCTGTAGAGCGGCGGCTTGGTCTTCTTTGCATACGTTTGCTAGACATTATCGGTTGGATGTCCAGGCGCAGGGAGATGCCAGTGTGGGGGCCTCGGCTATTGTAGCGGGGCTCGCAGGGCCCTCCCGGGGTTGAGTACTGCTTTGGTACTGCCCTACATTCCTGGACTGGCCCGGAGAGACGAATAGGAAGGAGAAATTAGGCCTTACTTGCTAATTGTCTTTCCTTGAGTTCTGTCCGGGCCAGTCCAGGACCCTCCCTCTTTTTGTGCTGCGAGAGTTAAAGCTGTTATGATCCTCGGCCAGAAGATTTTCGTTTGAGGTTACTATGCTGGTAACCAAAGCTGGGGATTTTTGCAGGAGAGATTCTGCGGGCTTTTTAGTGCTCGGTGGCAGAGTTTGTTCTCCCAGAGGGGACTGCTTCCTTAGTTGAAGGTAGTTAACATAAAAAAAAAAAAAGAAAGAAATTGAGAGGAACGAATTGTTAGTTTAGTGCTTTAGTTCCACTGCTTTGTTACCATAAGACTGACTCTCTCTGACACCAGGGGGAGCTACAGGACCTGTCAGCAAAGAATTTTTTTTCAGTGTTTCAGTCCTCAGAGCTGCTGGAAGGGATTGACCACCCTACATTCCTGGACTGGCCCGGAGAGAACTCAAGGAAAGACAATTAGCAGGTAAGGCGTAATTTCTCCGTGTCTCTGCTTTGACCTTGGTCTCTCTTAGTACTCCCTTTTCCCTCTCTATCAGTGGTCCAACTGACATTCTCATAGGGGTTTTTTTTGCTATGAATGTACTTTAAAAAAGTGTTGTGTGTTTCTGCTTCCACTGCAAGCTTCTTTTAAATTTTCTCTTTGCCTGACTTATCAATGCCTTGACTCTAACTTGCCAGTTCTTATGATGTGTTCTGCTTTTGCCATTTGGCTCCTTTTGTCCATTTTCTGAAAGATGCTTTCTTGGCTATAACAGCCTCTGACCTTAGCTTTAAACCATGCTGGCAATTGTTTGGCCTTCCTTCCACCTTTCTTAGTGTGGAGTACGTCTGGTCTGGGCTTCCAAGATTTTATTTTTAAACACCATCCAGACCTGATGTGAACTCTTAACCTTTGCAGTTGCTTCTTTTAATTTTTTCTTAACCATTTCCATCATCTTGTAGAATCGAGGGGCACTTGTATCCTAACATCAAGTTACTAGCCCTCACAGCTTGGATGTTGAAGGCTTGACTCTCTTCTTTGAATGTGCCAGTTAGTGTAAACCATATCCTTTTGGCTTCCAGGAGAGATTCAACTAGGAGGTCATATGGTTTTAAGTAGAAGAGGTTTTCTGTCTGGTGTGAAGGAAAAGGCTTAGATCCTTTCAGCTGTCCCACACACAACTGCTTGAATACCTTCTACAGTTTGGAGTCTGGCTTGAAAACTAGCCCAGTAAACCTCAGTGTGGCTGGTGCTTACCACCATTACGTAGAAGGTAAGCCTATCTTTCTGCGGTCTTTAGTTTGTTTCATGTGGGTTTGCTTCTTATGGAGCCTCTCTTTAAGTCTCTAGCTGTGGCTTGAGACCTCAATATGGTTTTAACTCAGCTGATGAAAGCTCCTTTTGAGCTGCTTATATACCTGTGGACTGAAGTACCTGAACTGGGAGGTCTTTTTGGTAGTATTAGTGATTTAGCACATAGTGAGCTTCAGGCTCTAGTAACTGATCTACCTTATACTTACAACAATAGGGTAATTTTGGTGTACTTATTTTAAGTTCTTTCCTAAAATGGTGATGGAATTCTGCCTTAGTCAGATGTCCCTCCAACATTTTTCTCAAGACCTCACACTCACAAAGGGGAAAGTGCACTGCACACTTTGGGCTGCAAGGGAGCCTTAGCCTTCTATCTGGAATGGATTAAAACCCTTAAAAATCCACCCAACTCTTGTTGTTTTTTTTTATTTTGACCCCAGCAAAGCTGAGGGCTGTCATCAGTGCAAAAACCCACGTAACCTAAAATGCGCACTCATAAATGCTCGGTCAGTCCGTAAAAAGTGGCCTGCCATTATTGACCTCATAACACAACTCAAGCTAGACATCCTGCTATTAACAGAATCATGGCTCACCACCTCAGACTCAGTACTCATCAATCAACTCATCCCCCCGAACTTCTCAATACACTTCTGCCACAGAATAGACCGTAAAGGAGGCGGTGCACTCATTCCGGCAAAAGAAGATCTCCAATATCAAACAATTAGCTCAGATCATCTTGATGTACTAACCATAGCCAACAACCATATGTTTGTTTATTATGTTTATTAATAATTTGATATACCGCAAGGCGTGGGCGCGCCCCCTGCAGCGGCGATTTTACAGCCGTTGTTACTGGCTGATTGGCTGGCCTGAGGAGGAAGAGGGAGCTCCCACTCTCACCCCCATCGGGATCGCTGTTCACATGTGCGCCCCCTGCAGCGGTGATTTTACAGCCGTTGTTACTGGCTGATTGGTTGGCCTGAGGAGGAAGAGGGAGCTCCCGCTCTCACCCCCATCGGGATCGCTCTTCACATGCGCGCCCCCTGCAGTGGCGATTTTACAGCCATTGTTACTGGCTGATTGGCTGGCCTGAGGAGGAAGGGGGAGCTCCCGCTCTCACCATAGCACCATTAACCTTATCTAGAGATCCCCGACTGCTTCCACTGAAGACCTTGCAACTATAATTCATCTAGCGTCTAACCCCAAAAACATACGTAAGCTAAACTGGGTACTGGGGGATTTCAATCTCCCGGCCCTGCAGGACAGTCACGCCAATGCCTTTCTCGAAGCATTCAACAACTTAGGATATGAACAACTAGTTGATGCCCCCACCCATCGAAAAGGGAACAAACTAGACCTCATTTTCAACCCCCAACCAGATGGGAACTCAAAATACAATCATGACATAGTTATAACACCTGTCCCATGGTCTGATCACAACCTAATACAATTCCAAATCCCACTCCGGCAGGATAGTAGTCATACAAAGAAACTAACTTTAAATCCAGCTACATCCACTGGATGCTTCAGATCCTTTGACAAGGAGATAATCATCAAGGAAGTCCTACCTAACATCAATACCGCATCCCCATACCTCAAAGGGGTCATGGCCTCATGGAACAACAGCCTAAGCTCCTTTGCTCGCAAACCTGCCCAAACCAAACCGCCCGCCCCAGGCATGCATCCAGGAAACAGGAAACCTGCACATTGGTACACCACCGAACTAAGAACCTCATTGCATCTGCTAAGAAAACTAGAAAGAAAATGGCGACGTACACTATCCCCTTCAGACCTGACAGCATACACCGCCCACCTTAAGAAACATTGGGATTCGATATCAGCAACAATGAGAGAACATCACTCAAATCTCCTGAACTGTGCCCTGAATAAACCCCATGAACCTTTCAACATAGTAAAAACCTTAACAAAGGAACCCTCGTCTCCCCAACTAGCCATGATCCACTCACAGGAATATGCAGATTACTTACAGGCCAAAACCAATAACGTTGGTAAAGCCACACTATCCAGCCCCAGCAGCTTCCCAGCACAACTTAAGCCACTCACCACTATCAGGACACCAACACCTACAGAAATTGAGGACATCATATCTACCATTATTGCCACTACTGCTCCAAACGACCCTTGTCCAGCATTCTGGATAAGAGCATTGCGTAAGGAAATCAGCCCTATACTATGCAAGATCATGGACCTATCCTTCTCCACAGGTGTATTCCCATCATGCCTCAAGCAGACATCAATCCGGCCCCTTCTGAAGAACCCCAAGCTAAACCCACAGAAGGTAAAATCTTATCGACCAATATCGAGCATACTGCTGTTAGCAAAGCTAATCGAGAAGGTCGTTCAGCGCCAAATACAGGACCACATCGACTCCACGGCTCCTCTTGACTCATCCCAACATGGCTTTCGAGAGTCACATGGTGTAGAAACCCTCCTAACCACCCTAATCAACACACTAATCACAGGAACTGACAACATCAAACAAGGTTTTGCATTGATTTTCCTGGACATAGCCGCTGCGTTCAATTCCGTAAACCATAATCAACTTCTGATATGGCTGCAAGATAAGGGAATCAACGGCCCAGCATTGAGTTGGTGCAAATTGTATTTAACGGACAGATGGCAGCAGGTTTGTACAAACTCCACTACCTCGGAACCTTTCCAACAGAAACATGGCGTACCGCAAGGCTCCTCACTCTCTGCCTTATTATTCAACATCTACATGCAGCCCATATGTGAAGTAATCTGCTCCTTCAACGTCTCATGTCTGATCTATGCTGATGATGTCCTACTCTTCATACCATTCTTGACTGATAAGCCGGATTTCTCCCCACTGATTAATTGCTTTGAGGCACAAGGCCTCAAAATAAATGTCAGCAAAACAGATGTACTCTTCACTACAAGAAATCAATCTTTCTCTCCTCCACCGGCTCTAAAGACGAGAGACGCTAAGCTCACAAGCAGACCCACTATCCGATACCTCGGTGTCACATTAGACCAGCAGCTAGAATTCAAAACACACATCAGCAACATCATCAGACAGATCCACCATAAAATAAGAACATTGAGACATCTCCGACCACTATTACAACCAGGCGACTTCAGAACAGTATTTCAGGCCCTTGTGACCCCCTACTTTGACTATGCCAAAGCGATTCTTCATGGCCTACCCAAGAGCACAATAAGCCCGTTACAACTAGCAATGAATACCGCGGCACGCTTCCTACATGGAGCCTCCAGAGGAGACCATATTACCCTGATTCTAAAGGACTTGCACTGGCTGCCTATCTACTGTTGTACCACATATAAGATAGTCTTGATGACATTTAAGGCCATCAACAATATGTCGTCGTCCTCCCTAACAGAACTGCTCCACCCTACCCCAGCAAACAGAGCGAGGAGGTCTTTCGCCATCAATACCCTCCAAACTCCCTGCAAAATAACTACATGCAACCAGGCAACAAAAAGAAGAGCTTTCAAGTTCTACGCTCCCATATGCGGGAATGCGCTTCCATTTTCCATACGAGCAATTACCGATATCGCTCAATTCAGAAAAGCCCTAAAACACCACCTCTTTCTATTAAACTACTCACAACCCAATATTAGCCACATTACATTTTTTTATTTATTTATTTATTTATTTATAGTCTTTTTTATACCGCGCTATTCAGCATCAGCGCGGTTTACAGTAAACAATGAACACACACATTTCCAGTAGTACTTTGTGTTTACATATGAACAGGAGATTCAACTTGGCTAACGGGGGAACTATATACAATAACAATATATATATAACTATATACAATATATATATATAACTATATACAATAACAATATACATCCAGCTAAACAATGATAAGCCACAAGACGACTCATGGTCTTAATGTACAGAATTGTAGATATTGTAAATAGTTACCCTATTTGAAATCCAAGTTGCAGTCCCTGTTCGATGTAAATGCCTAACAGATTACTGAGATGCTTAAATGTTACCTGTAAACCGCACTGATGTTAAAGAGCGCGGTATATAAAAACAATAAATAAATAAATATAGTCAGTCCAGTTGCCTAGCAGGCTGCTTCTCCTCGGCTTATGCCCAAGTGAGCTTAACTCTTGAGGATCACAATATGACTCAGTGTTGGAGCCATGTCTGCTTCGGTAGCCATTTGAGGTTGACCTCCATGGAGGAAATATACAGAGTTGTGACACAGACTTTGGTTTGCACATTCACACCTCACTAGTCCTTGGAAAAGGACTCTGACATGACAGTAAGTTCAGTCAGTCAGATTCTACTCCCCAAACAGATTGCAAATAACCAACTCCATTCCCTCAGGCCTTTTTCATTCTGCTCAGACTGCCTCCATTTAATTTGTTTATTTAGATTTTCCTGAATACAAGAATAAATCGCTACAAAGAAATCCTTTAACAAAGATCATAAAGCATTCAAGATCAAAATAACATTCACATTAATCAAAACACATCAAGAGAGAGAGAAACCAATACAACTCCCCCGAAGGGGAGATAAAACGAGATACCAAGGAAAAAAGGAGTTTAAATGAAACTCCAAATTTAGGAGCACAAGTGAAAAAGCTAACCCACCTAAACTTCTCCCTCCCTAACCGCACCCTCCTTATCGGCAAGAAACTGACGCAGATGAATCACATCAATATATACATAATCCCGACCCTCATAGGTTACTAAACATCTACAGGGAAACTTCAAGAAAAAAGAGGCCCCCAGGGCTAGAACCTGGGCTCTAAGCTCGAGGAACTTCTTCCGCCGAGCCTGAGTTACCCGACCCACATCTGGAAAAACCTGGAGCTTATATCCACAAAACATTGCATCTTTACATTTAAAATAAGCACGTATAATTCGCAGTTTGAGAGATTCAGACCCGAATGTCACCACCAAAGTACAACGCTTTGGAATGACATCCAGCGAATCCTGCAAAAACTCTGTAAGATTGAGGCCAGCTGAATTATCCAAGGGAAGAGATTCTTCCTTGGGCTGCGACATTGCCTTAGGACCAGGGAAAAAGGAATACAATTGCACGATATTCAGAGATTCACTTAAATGTAAGATCTCAGACAAATATTTTTTCAGCAATATCTCAGGAGAGAGCAAGTGGGTGGAGGAGAAGTTCAAAAAACGCAGGTTCCTTGCCTGCTGTTGATTTTCAAGCAATTCCAAATGATAGGAAACTGAAGAAATATCCTTAACAAAAACATTAGAATCCTTATACGTTTGGAGCTGAGAATCAACCCGGGCCAGAGGACCGGCGACAATAGTCATTTGATTATCAATAGTTTTAACCTTAGTAACAACATCATGTGAAAAATTACACAAAGAGGTAGCAGTAGTAGTCAAACGAATTTCAATCTTTTGAAGCACTGACCAAATACCCAAAAAAGTCACCTCACTTTTAAGTGGCACAAAAAGATTTTCAGAAGTGGCAGGGACCACAGGAACTAACACCGGAGATGCATCTTGCAAGGGTAACTCCAAGGGCGTAGAAGAGTGTGAAGGTTGGGGGAAAGGAGGTGGTGTCCGGATGTCCGGGCTCAAAGAAACCCCATCCAGAGACTGGCTAGCAGGTGGAAGGGAAGTTGTGTTTATCCATAGGGCCGGACACCTTACCTCCATCCCCTGATGTTACCTTGGCAGCTGGTTTCGCCTTCCGTTTCCCCATCGAAAAACACACAACCACTAGCGCTCCTGAAAACCACCACAGGAGCACCAAAAGAGCACACAAGGAGCATGTCTGGCCCCTTGTGACACGCCCCTTAGGACACGACCCCGCAGGCCGCGAACACGCGGCCGCGAACACGCGGCCGCATGTAACTCCTGCTCTGCTTTGTAGGTCTCAGGGAGGGGGGTCCTCGGCACAAGGGGCGGCTAGCCACTGCCTGCAGCAGTCTCAGCAGGCACCCAGCTCCAGCTGACCACACTGCTCCGCGGCAAGAGAAAACCACGGCAGCTCCCACACAAAGCAGCTCTCTCTCCAGTGAGGCACAGCTCCTGCTGTGCTTTGTAGGTCTTGGGGGGGTCCTCGGCACAAGGGGCGGCTAGCCACTGCCTGCAGCAGTCTCCGCAGGCACCCAGCTCCAGCCGACCACGCTGCTCCGCGGCAAGAGAAAACCGTGGCAGCTCCCACACAAAGCAGCTCTCTATCCCTCCATTTAAACAAAACAAGGAAAAGGCTTGTTCTGAACAAGAACATAAATGCCATACTGAATCAGACCGAGATCCATAAAGCCCAGTATCCTATTTCCAAGAGGCCAATCCAGGTCACACGTACCTGGCAGGTTCCCAAAAAGGTACATAGGTTCCACAGTGTTTGGCCCAGACTAAGTAGTGAATGAATTCTTTGCTTCGGTCTTTACTGAGGAAGATGTAGGGATGTTACCCATGACTGAAGTGGTATTTAAAGGTGCGGAAGAATTGAAGGAAATATCGATACATCGGGAAGATGTCTTACAACTATTAGATAAACTGAAGAGTAGCAAATCACCTGGGCCGGATGGTATACATCCAAGGGTGTTGAAAGAACTGAAATTTGAGATTGCAGAACTGCTATCAGTAATCTGTGAACTATCATTAAAATCATCTCTAATACCTGAAGATTGGAGGATCGCCAATGTAACACCAATTTTTAAAAAGGGTTCGAGGGGTGATCCGGGAAACTACAGACCGGTGAGCCTGACGTCAGTACCAGGAAAAATGGTAGAAACCATCATAAAGAATAAAATTACTCAGCATGTAGATAGTCACAACCTAATGGGAGACAGCCAAAATGGCTTTAGACAAGGAAGATCTTGTCTTACTAATCTGTTATGTTTTTTTGAAGGAGTGAATAAACAGATGGACAAAGGTGAGTCGGTTGATATTGTGTATCTGGACTTTCAGAAAGCCTTTGACAAGGTCCCTCATCAGAGACTTTTGGCAAAACTTAAAGAGTCATGGGATAGGAGGCAGTGTACTATTGTGGATCAGGAACTGGTTAAAAGATAGAAAGCAGAGGGTAGGGTTAAATGGCCAATTTTCCCAATGGAGAAAGGTGAATAGTGGTGTACCCCAGGGATCTGTGCTGGGTCCGCTGCTTTTTGACATATTCATAAATGACTTGGAAAGTGGAATAACGAGTGAGGTTATCAAATTTGCAGATGAGACAAAACTATTTAAAGTTGTTAAAACCCAAGAGGATTGTGAAAAATTGCAAGAGGATCTTGATAAATTGGAAGACTGGGCATCACAATGGCAGATGAAATTTAATGTGGACAAGTGCAAGGTTATGCACCTAGGGAAGAATAACCCAAACTATGGTTACACGATGCAAGGTTCCACATTAGGAACCACCACCCAGGAAAAAGATTTAGGCGTCATTGTGGATACCATGTTAAAACCCTCGGCCCAGTGTGCAGCGGCGGCCAAGAGAGCAAATAGAATGCTAGGTATGATAAGGAAAGGAATGGAAAATAAAACAAAAGATATTATAATGCCTCTATATCGTTCCATGGTGAGACCGCACCTTGAATACTGTGTGCAATTCTGGTCGCCGTATCTTAAAAAGGATATAGCGATTTTAGAAAAGGTACAGAGAAGAGCCACCAAAATGGTAAAGGGGATGGAAGGATACTCCTATGAAGAAAGGCTAAAAAGGTTAGGGCTCTTTAACCTGGAAAAGAGACGGCTGAGGGGAGATATGATAGAAGTCTATAAATTAATGAACGGAGTGGAACGGGTAAACGTAGATCGATTGTTTACCTTATCAGAATATAGAAAGACTAGGGGACATGCAATGAAGCTACAGGGTAAACTATTTAAGACTAATAAAATATTTTTTCACTCAATGTGTAATCAAACTCTGGAATTTGTTACCGGAGGATGTAGTAAAGGCTGTTAGTGTAGCTGGGTTTAAAAAAGGTTTGGACAAGTTCCTGGAGGAAAGGTCCATAAACCATTATTAAGAAGTGACCGAAGATATCAATGCTTGACCCAGTACAAGCATTGTGGAACTTGTGTCTCTTGGGGATACTGCTAGGTACATATGACCTAGATTGGCCACTGTTGGAACCAGAATACTGGGCTTGATGGACCCTGGTCTGACCCAGTATGGCATATCTTATGTTCTTATGATTTCCAAGGTCTTCTTTAATAATGGTTTATGGACCTTTCCTCCAGGAACTTGTCCAAATCTTTTTTAAACCAGCTACACTAACAACTTCTACTACATCCTCCAGTATCGAATTCCAAAGTTTGATTACATGTTGAGTGAAAAAAATAATCTCCAGGAACAAGCCGGAATGAGTCTTCACATATGGGTATCGTCAGTACCGACGGAGCCTGCGCGGGAACGCTCCCCAGCATCCAGTAAGAAAGCTTTTGGGAGTATCCCACAGCACCTGCGCGCTGCCTACCCGCCTTTCCTAACCGCCTCTCTCCAGTTCTTCTTTTCCCCGGAGCCAGCAGGTCGTGTTCCTGTCACCGCTGAAGAAGTTCTTTATTTTTCTTTATTTCTTTGGTCGCGCGTCTGCCGCCTTCGACGTCAGACCGGTACCGCCGGTCTGTCTGTCTTCTTTAAAAAAAAAAAAAAAAAAAATCTACCGTTTTTCCACTTCTGTGCAATTTTGTCTTTTGGGCCTTGGGCCTACAAGATTTTTCCTCATGGAAAAGCCCGCTTCCGGGTTTAAAAAGTGCACAAAGTGCAGCGGTACTCTTTCTATCACCGACACCCATGACTGGTGTCTAAAATGTTTGGATCCTGACCACTCCATCATCGATTGTGAGTCCTGTTCCATGATGTCTAAAAGAGGTCGACAGAATCAAGCGGCAAAGCTCAGTACCCTGTTTCCCTCTGATGCAGCTTCGGTGGCATCGACATCTTCCAGGGCTTCGTCTTCTTCCCATGGATCTCAGGTAACCAAACATAAGTCCAGCCAGTCCTCGAAGGGTAGATCTCCCTCTAAGTATCGAGATGCCTCCGGGCTTGCCCTCGAGAATCCTGCACCGGCAAAATTACCCTGGCGGGAGGCTCCGGCTTCCAAAGCTTCATCTATGGGGTCACAGGTTGACATCGATGGCGTGGCCTCAACCGATCACCTGTTGCCATGTTCTGGGGTACCGGTGGTCTCCACTGGTACCGACATCCAGACATTGGTTGCGTCAATGGATCAGAATATTCTGACCATGCAGCGTGCCATCACAGCATTCATACAAGCTGCGACGCCTCCAGTACCGCAACCAACTCCGTTGGCAGTACCGGTGCCGGTACCGATTGCATCGACATTGGCTTCGGTGTCGACTGCAGCAGTACCCTATCCTATGATGCCTATTGGTACCGAATCGGTACCGATCACTCCCGATGTCGATACCACTTGGTACACGTATCAGGCTCTGCAAGAGCATCCATACAGACGATACTTCGATTCCTCCAAGGACTCTGATGAATCAGAGGCTTCTGTCGAAGCATCGGTACTCCTTCCTCAGGAGCCCTCTTCTCCAAAAAGAAGAATGTCTCCTCCAGAAGACCTGTCTTTTCAAGACTTCATTAGGGAAGTGGCCAGGGGCCTCTCTATTTCAGTAGCCCCTGAACCAGAGCCTAGAGCCAAGAAATTAGATATTTTACAATATCCTAAGGCTCCTAAAGAGGCAGCTACTTTACCAATTCATGAGATCCTTTATGATCACATGTTGGGCATATGGGAGACAACTCTTACTACTTCCCCTCATTCTCGCAGGTTGGACACCGTGTACCGTGTTCCTCCTTGTCCTGGCTTTCATAAGACTCAGCTTCCTCACCACTCTATTGTGGTGGAGTCTGCTATGAAAAAGATAAAGAGTGCAAAAAGACACTCATCTAATCCTCCAGGAAGAGAATGCAGAATCTTAGATGCTTTTGGCAGGAGAATTTTCCAGGCCAATATGCTTACTGCCAGAATCAACTCCTATAGTCTCTATATGGGGATGTTTCTAAAGGAAGTTACAGATCATCTGCTAACTTTATCTCCTTTTATCTCAGAAGATAAAAGGGAAGAGTTTCTCACCTGGCTTAAACATGCCCAGGATGTTTTCAAATTCTCCAACCGTGCATCCTTTGACTCTTTTGAGTGTGCCAGCAGAGCCTCGGCTATTGCTATAGGTGCACGCAGACTTGCTTGGTTACAAGCTTCTGATTTGGAACCCTGGGTCCAGGATGGATTAGGAAATCTTCCTTGTACAGGTGAAAACCTTTTTGGTAAGGATTGGCAAGCAAAGGCCACTCGGATGCTGAAAATTCTGCCTTAGATAGACTTTCAAAGTCTACTTCTGCTCCTGCTAGAAAAAGGTTATTCAAAAAGACTTAATTTCCCAAAAAAGGGAAATATTATCCTGGTTATGGTCTCCAGGCATCTTCTACAGGTTGTTTTGCTGCAAAGCATCAGCAACAACCTAAACAAGCCAAGCCTAAGGCTACAAGGACTGCTACGGCCCAACAGCCTCAGCCTCCTCAGGGCCTTTGACTTACAACTAGAGAACTTAGCCTTTCTGGCTCTAGAAGAACCAGAGCCTCTCACCATTCCAGGAAGGTTAGCTCATTTTGCTCCCAGATGGGAACAAATCACAGCAGAGCAATGGACCCTCTCCATCATAAGGGAGGGGTACAAGCTTCATTTCTTAAACCTTCCTCCTCACACTATGGTGAGACAGTTCAATTCTCCAACATCTCTCCTCGACCTTCTGGGTCAGGAGATTGCTACCCTTCTTGCCCAAAGGGCAATAGAAGAAGTACCCCTTCAACAGGGTTCAGGGATCTACTCCCCCTATTTTCTTATCCCAAAGAAAACAGGGGGCTACAGACCCATATTAGATCTCAGAGAATTGAACAAGTTTCTATGCAAGGAGAAATTCAAGATGATTTCTCTCGGTGCTCTCCTTCCATACTTTCAGAGTCAGGATTGGCTATGTTCTCTGGATCTCAAGCATGCGTACACCCATGTCCTCATCCATCCAACACACAGAAGGTTCCTTCGGTTCCTTTATCAGGGAAAGCACTACCAATACAGAGTGCTTCCTTTCGGTCTGGCCTTTGCTCCAAGAGTGTTCACAAAATGCATGGCAGTAGTAGCTGCATTTCTACGCACTCTAGGAATATTTGTATTCCCATATCTGGACGACTGGCTCATCCGAGCACCATCCCAGTCAGAGGCTCAGACTTCCCTAGCCTGCACAAGGCGTGTTCTTCAGTATCTGGGACTTGTGATAAACATCCCAAAATCACAACTCACCCCTACTCAGTCATTGGAGTTCATAGGGGCCTTGCTAGATACCACAACTGCAAGGGCCTATCTTCCCCAGGCCCGTTGCCTACGCTTGGTGCAGTTAGCCTCTCAAATTCAGTTAAAATCCCATTTAACTGCTCGAGAAATGTTACAACTGCTAGGCCACATGGCATCCACCGTGCATGTGGTTCCTTACGCTCGCCTTCACATGAGGGCAGCTCAGTGGACTCTGTCCACCCAATGGACCCAGGCATCAGGTTGCCTGTCAGACAAAATAGCAACCTCCAGTCGTTTCTTTTGGTCCCTCCAGTGGTGGAAGTCCACTCATAATCTGTTGCTGGGGTCCCCCTTTCAACAGTTGCTACCCCATGCAACCCTCACAACAGATGCCTCCCCAAAGGGTTGGGGAGCTCATCTACAAGATCTCTCCACCCAGGGCATCTGGTCTCCACAGGAGACATCTCTACATATCAACCTCTTAGAGCTCAGAGCAATTCTAGCTCTCAGAGTCTTCCACACCCTGCTCAGCTACAAGACAGTCCTCATCCATACGGACAACCAAGTAGCCATGTTCTACGTGAACAAGCAGGGCGGGACTGGCTCTCTGTCACTTTGCAAAGAAGTTTTGAGATTGTGGGCCTTCGCCAGAGAGCATCAGATTCATCTCATGGCAGTGTATCTTCCAGGGGTTCAAAACTCTTGGGCAGACAGACTCAGTTGAATTCTGCTTCCACACGAATGGTCCCTCCATGGGGACCAGATAGCCAGGATCTTTCGAATTTGGGGAACCCCAGACATAGACCTGTTTGCAAGTCCGTGGAATGCCAAACTTCCCCGGTTCTGTTCCAGGATTCCGTGTCAGGGAGTTCAGGCCAGGGATGCCTTCCTCCTCCACTGGGGGCAAGACTTCCTCTATGCCTTTCCACCCATTCCCCTAATTTCCAAGACACTGTTCAAGCTTCAGAGAGACAAGGAGTCTATGATCCTCATAGCTCCACGTTGGCCACGCCAAGTGTGGTACCCTCTACTTCATCTCTCTCAAGCTCCCTCCCTGGACTTGGGATCTGCTCCAGACCTCCTGTCCCAGGAGGAGGGAACGTTATGGCACCCAAATCCCCAGTCTCTTCATCTCATAGCCTGGTTGCTGAAGGCCTAGACGTTCAAGATTGGCATCTGTCTCAGCAAGTGAAGGATATCCTTCATGCTTCCAGAAAGCCTTCCACTAGACGTTCCTATGCTTTTAAATGGAAAAGGTTAACCATTTGGTTTGCAGAGAAGGGTCTTAACCCTCTTGCAATACCTCTGAATTCTTTACTAGAGTATTTGCTGCATTTATCCCATGCAGGCCTCAAAACGAATTCAGTAAGAGTCCATTTGAGTGCTATTGCAGCAAACCTTAAGCCTCTCAATGGACATCCTATTTCCTCTCATCCTCTTATTGCAAGATTCATGAGAGGCCTTCTTTTAACTAAAACTCCCATTAGACCACCTCCAGTGGCATGGGATTTGAATTTGGTTCTTGGCCAGCTTATGAAGCCACCCTTTGAACCCTTAGCCACAACCTCCTTGAAATTCCTTTCCTGGAAGGTTATTTTTCTCATTGCAGTCACCTCAGCTCGCCGTATCAGTGAGCTGCAAGCCTTGGTGGCTAATCCTCCTTATACAAGGTTCCATCATGACAAGGTAGTCCTCAGAACTAATCCACACTTTATGCCTAAAGTGGTCTCACCTTTTCATCTGAACCAGGAGGTATATTTGCCTGTTTTTTTTCCAGGACCTCATGCATCAAGTGCAGAGAGGAATCTTCATACCCTGGATTGTAAAAGAGCACTTGCTTTCTACTTACAAAGGACACAGCAGCATAGAAAGTCCTCTCAACTCTTTGTTGCTTTTGATCCCTCTCATTTAGGACTTCCAGTCTCTAAGAGAACTCTGTCCAATTGGATTGCTCAGTGTATTTCCTTCGCCTACCAGAGTAAGAATCTTTCTCTGGAGGGCCATGTCACAGCTCACAATGTGAGGGCCATGGCAGCCTCTATGGCTCATCTAAACTCTGTGTCCATCGACCAAATCTGTTGAGCGGCCACCTGGGCCTCGGTTCATACCTTTACAGCCCATTACTGCTTGGACAAGGACTCCCGCCGGGATGCCTTGTTTGGTCAGGCTGTTCTCAAACATCTGTTCCATACCTAATCAACTCCTACCCCCCCCCCCCATCCCTGGTTGGATGCCCGAGATCCATGGGGTGAGGTAGAGCCCTTCTCAGGGACTCACAACTTTGGAGATCTCCCTGGCATCTCTAGCTGGGGAGTCCCCATATGTGAAGACTCATTCCTGCTTGTTCCTGGAGATAGCACAGTTACTTACCTGTAACAGGTGATCTCTGGGAACAGCAGGAATAAGTCTTCACTACCCACCCACCTCCCCTAGGAGTTGTATCTCTCTATCTATCTTTCCTTTCCTCTCTCTCTTTGTCTCAGCTTTAAAACTCAAACTGGAGAGAGGCGGTTAGGAAAGGCGGGAAGGCAGCGCGCAGGCGCTGTGGGATGCTCCCAAAAGCTTTCTTACTGGACGCTGGGGAGCGTTCCCGCGCAGGCTCCGTCGGTACCGACGATACCCATATGTGAAGACTTATTCCTGCTGTTCCCAGAGTTCACCTGTTACAGGTAAGTAACTGTGCTTTTTCTCCTATTACTCTTAAATGGGTTAATGTAACTTCATTGTGTGTCCCCTAGTCTTTTGACTTTTTGATGGAGTAAACAACCTATCTATGTTTACCCATTCTATTCCATTAATATGTAGATCTCTATCATATCTCCCCTCAGCCATCTCTTTTTCAAGTTGAAGACCCCTAACCTTTTAAGTCTTTCCTCATGGGTTATCGTTCCATTCCCTTTACCATTTTGGTGGCTCTTCTCTGTACCTTTTCTAATTCTGCTATATCCTGTCTAAGAAACAGCTACCAGAATTGCATACAATATTCAAGGTGCGGTCGCACCATGGAACAATACAGAGGCATTTATAATATCCTTGGTTTTATTTTTCATTCATTTCCTTATGATTCCTAGCATTCTATTTGCTTTCTTAGCTGCTGCTGCATACTGGGCAGAGGGTTTCAACATATTATCCACGATGATACCTAAATCTTTTTCCTGGGTGGTAGTTTCTAAGGTGGTACTTTGCATCATGTGACTAAAGTTTGAATTGTTCTTTCCTAGATGCATAACTTTGCACTTGTCCACATTAAATTTCATCGGTCATTTGGATGCCCAGTCTTCCAATTTATCAAGGTCCTCATGCAAGTTTTCACAATCCTGTTGTGTTTTAACAACTTTGAATAATTTTCTCTCATCTGGAAAGTTATGCCCATTTCATGTCATTTATGAATATGTTAAAAAGCAGTGGGCCCAGCATAGATCCCTGTGGTACTCCATTATTTACTTTTCTCCATTGAGAAAATTGTTTATTTAGCCCTACTCACTGCTTTCTGTCTTTTAACCAGTTCCTGATCCACAATACTACACTGCCTCCAATCCCATGACTTTTTAATTTTGCCAAGCGTCTCTCATGAGGGACCTTGTCAAATGCTTTCTGAAAATCTGGATATACTATATCAGCTGGCTCACCTTTGTCTACCTTTTTATTCACACCTTTAAAAAATATATAACAGATTAGTAAGACAAGATTTTCCTTGGCTAAATCCATGTTGGCTTTCTCCCATTAAACCATGATTATATACATGATTAGTAATTTTATTCTTTATTATGGTTTTTACCATTTTGCCTGGTACTGACATCAGACTCACCAGTCTGTAGTTTCCCCGATCACCCCAGAACCCTTTTTGAATATTGGTGTTATATTGGCTATTCTCCACTTCAGGTACTACAGATGATATTAATGATAGTTCACAGATTACTAATAGTAGGTCTGCAATCTTATATTTTAGTTCTTTCAATATCCTTGGATGTATGCCATCCGGTCTAGGTAATATGCTATGCTACTCTTCAAGTTGTCAAATAGTTGTGATACATCTTCCTGGTTTATCGATATTTCTTTCAATTCTTCTGATACATGACCTTTATATGCCATTTCAGGCACAGGTAAATTTGTTACATCTTCAGTAAAGACCGAAGCAAAGAATTCATTCAGTCTCTCTGCTATGGCCTTATCCTCAGTTAGTGCCCCTTTTACTCCTCTATCATCCAATAGTCCAACTGACTCTCTCACAGTCTTTTTGCAATGAATCTACTTGAAAAAGATTTTATTATGCATTTTTGTTTCTATGGCTAGCTTTTTTTCAAATTCTCTCTTTGCCTGCCTTATCATTGTCTTGCATGTCACGTGCCAGTGCTTATTTGTTTCTCGTTTTCATCATTTGGCTCTTTTTTCCATTTCATGAAAGATGTTTTTTGGCAGCAACAGCCTCTCTGACCTCGCCTTTAAACCATGCTGGCCAGGGCCGGATTTACCTTGAGTGAGGCACTACGCCAACAAAAATTGTGGGCCCCCAGCAGGGGCGGCCCAAGGGGGGTGCGGGGCCTCATTTGCATAAATATTTGCATAATGTTACCATATACTAACTTTTAGTAAACGTGCCTCTTAATGAGTGTATGGATAAAGAAAGACTAAAAGATTTCTACATTTGCAGTTGGCACTGGATTATAGTAGACACATTAGGAACTACTACAAACACTGCCCATTTAGAACCCATAGCAAACCCGCCGTATCCTAACAGCACTACCAGGACTCACAAAGCACCATACCCTACCTATCAAAAGGAAACATGCAAATATTAAACCAATACATTTCAGAGAACAATAATACATGACCTACTGGGGAAAGAGAACAAGTGGCAATGTCAAATAGGAATTATATAAACAGAACACCTCAGCTCAGTTACACATGCAGAACATAGACCATCACCAAACAAGTAATCACAATTTAGAAACAGGAAGACAATAATTAAACTGGGAATCCCAAAAGCCAAACTTGGAATGTACAACACTGTAGAAATAAAACTATACATTAATTTGCTCTTGTACTAAACAAAGCGCAGAGTTAATGATGCACATTTACCAGAGCTGACATATTCCAATTAATAAATTCAAAATAAAGAGAGACTTTTCTACCTTTTGTGCATTTTTTTCAGCTGCAATTGCTCCAGCCACTTTCTTCTGGTTTCTTCGTGTCTTCTGCTAACTCTCCATCATCTGCTGTCCATTTGTCCTTTCTTCTCTCTTCTAGTTTTTTTCCATTCTCTCTCTACATCTGCTTTAACATACTAATCTTTCTCCTTTTGCTCTTTCCTCATTCCTATTTCATCCACTCAAATTTTACCCCTCCATCCTCAATCCCCACTTACTCTTATAATACCTGGCCAATTGTAGATTTTTTATCCCTCCCACACAAAATATTTTTCCCTTCTCCATTTTACTCTTCCAGCCCCATCCCATTCTAATCCTCCCCCAACATCAGCTCCCTTCTAGTTCCAGCCTCACCCAGCATCCATTCCCTTCTAGTCCCTGCATCAGCCCATTTCCAGTCCTAGCCACCCATCAGCCCATTTCCAGTCCTAGCAACCCCCCAACCCAATACCAGTCCTAGCCCCCCATCAGCCCACAGCCCATTACCAGTCTTAACCCCCCCCAAAGCCCATTACCAGTTCTAACCCCCCCCCCAACAGCCCATTACCAGTCCTAGCCCCCCCATAGCCCATTACCAGACAGCCCCCATCAGCCCACAGCACATTACCAGTCTTAACTCCCCCCAAAGCCCATTACCAGTTCTAAACCCCCCCCCCAACAGCCCACAGCCCATTACCAGTCTTAACCCCATCAGCCCACCTCCAGTCTTAACCCCCCAGCCCATTTCCAGTCCTAGCCCCCCCATAGCCATTACCAGACAGCCCCCATCAGCCCACAGCCCATTACCAGTCTTAACCCCCCCCCAACAGCCCATTACCAGTCCTAACCCCATCAGCCCACCACCAGCCTTAACCCCCCCAGCCCATTTCCAGTCCCAGCCCCCCCAATAGCCCATTACCAGTCCTACCTCCCCCCCCCCCTCTCGGCCTAAAGTAAAATTTAATTTAAAAAAAAAACTGCTGGCTGCTGCCGCGGCAGCATGGACTGACCCGCGGGGCCCCCTCTGCAAGCTGAATCAATCGGTCCATCCCTCCCTCCCTGCAGGCTTTGAGAGGTGCTGATGGGGAAAAAAAAAAGGTGGCCTGTGAAATGGCTTTGGATTCTATATGTACACATATTTAACATATACAAGAATCAAATACACCAAGACCAATTTAAAAAGGAAATATTATAGAAACTGGGCCACTGCCAGGACATGATTACTGGCACTCTTACAAATCAGTTTGAAAAGCAGAACCACATTTCCACGGCAGTAAAATTAGATGCACCTGTGATAAATTGTCAGTACTCGCATGACTAGAATAAACCAATGAATGATGGCTCTGTTAAAATGCTACATTCACTTCCTGCTCCATTTTAATAATGATGAAGATGAGAGCTGCCTGAGACAATCAGAAAAGCCATTATCAAACTTCAAAGGGGTACAAGGCCAACTCCAAAGATCTTGGGATGCCTGTGTCTACAGTTCTCAAATGTTACTAAGAAGTTTTCTGCTCCTGTAACTGTGAAACTCCTCCTAGGATGGGGTGGAAAGAGGATACTTAATCTAAGAAGTCTTCAAAGGTTAGTTTGAACTGTTGGAAAAGCATGATGTGCAACATCCAAAGAGCTTAAGGCTGACCTGGAGCGGTTTCAACCTGCACCAAATGCTATGCACTTTTTTTTTTTTTTGGACTAGGCCAAGGAAGACCTGACTGCTCAAAGACAGACATAAAAGGCATGCCTAATCTTTCCTCAAACCTACCTTGAGAAACTACAGTCCTTCTAGGAAAATGTTCTGTGAACAGATGAAACCAACTTGAGCTTTTTGCCAATACAGACCAGTGCTACATTTATAGGCAAAGAAATTAAGCTTATAAGGAAAAAATATACCCTTAGAACAGATGTGCATAAGGGTGGCAACAAACATGCACTGTTTACATTGTGATGTGGCCTGGTGTGTGCAGCTATGGTGAAACGCCTATTCATAGGGCAATCCCTCCTAGGACCATACCTAGTCAGACAGCAAAGGTGCCAATACTGTTGTCCAAAACAGCAATATCGAAACATGATAGATTGGTAGAAGCGGTGTGGTCTCACAATGTATGGCCTGTCACCCCAGCTTCCAAAGGCCCATGTCTGTTTTCTCTCCATAGACACTTTCACATATTCAGGGATCCTGAAGCCTATAGGGAGCGATATAGGGCAATATGATGTAACAGGTTGAGGGTCCTTCCAAGAATCTGCCATCAGCTTCTGCATGAGCAAGGTGAGTGATGATGAACACACAAAGATGTACCACATGCACAAAACCATCATCCCCACAGGACCACAATGATGACTACCCCACCCATTACTCTGTGGAGGCCCACATGGCACTTGCATTGCTGTGCCTGAGATGCCAAAATGGCAGCCTACCAAGTGACCAACCCAGAACTGACACTTATGATGTGCCTCACAACATGACAAACATGGATGTGTGTCCACACACTCCTCCTCCAGACACTGACACTGACACATGCCCAGTGCCCATAGTTGTATCATAACAGCCCCGCTGGAGCACAGGGATGGAACATGGGACAAGCCCTGCTGTTATGCACTTGCCAACTGTAGTCTGCTCCAGTCCTGATTGTGGGAAAACTGCAGAGGGAGCATGTAAAGAAGACACCTAGCAGACAGGTTCACCTCCTCTCTCCCATTCCCCTGGAGGAAACAGGCTTAGATGTCAGCCCAGGCAGCCACCAGTCTAGGCTACTAGACCGAATATAGACCCAGGCGAACAATGCAACATCGTGTGGACCTCAGCAGTGATGTGCCCAATCCTGTATCATGCATTGGAAACTACCTCTGGCAGCACATCGTTAGCAAGGACAAAGCTGATGTGCTGCTAATGTATACATGTAGAGAAATAAAAATAAAAAGTTGTATAAGCATAAAAACAATTAGAAAAAACAATTAAAAACACAGTTAAAAACGGTTAAAATATGAAAGCACCGGCATGACATACAACATAAAATAGTCTAATGATGCAATGTAAGCAAAACACGAGGCAGGGCTGAGGGAACAGAAAGCATACCAACCTATATAGAACAATAAAAAGGAAGAAAAAGAAACTCATTGATATTGGATCATAAAAATGGTGTGAAAGAGTGCTATGTATACACTATAACAGCCCATGATTGCATGTTATGTAAGGAAAAGATGAATTGATAAACTTATAAAAATAACATGCAACCATAGAGCTAAAATGGTTATCTCTTGTAAACTGGTAAAATCTGGAACAGTATGTGCGGTTATTATGACAATAATATAAATGTGAAGCACAAACTAGGCCAAACAAAACTACAATGTAATTATAAATAAACAAATAAATAAACACAACGCTACAATGGTAAAACTGAGACCAGCATGAACAAATAAATACATTATTAATAAGAAAAGTTAAAGAATTAAAAAATAAAAACACAAAGGTACAACACACTAAATGAAAACAAATATAAAAATAAAAAATTATTAATATACAATCAAAAAACTAAAATATAAATATAATATGAGATAATGAAACTAAGATAAACATGTGTCAATAAATATGACAATAATCATAAATAGTTAAACCAATAAAATTTCTATATAAATGTGTCAATAAATATAAAACATGCATGAATATTAAGAAAAATAAAATCTTAAAAATAACATAGTAAAAAGGGGAGGGTTAAAAGAAAGAAAAAACCTTGTTGACAAAATCACATACAAGGAAATAAACAAGCGAGTGCATATGAACTGCTATTAACAAGAATAATACTACAACTATGTATGGATTGATGAGCCAAGCAGAACAATGGTGTACTACCATAACATACCAGGTATAATTTATCTTGGTGGGTAAAACCATAAAAAAGATGTATAATAAATGAACTACTAAAAACAGAATAAAAATAAAAAATAAAAAATAATAAATTAAGTGGAAAAAGAGGGGGGCTGAGCAATGCAATATATATAAAAACCTAGTTACTAGTCCCAGTGTTACACACAAGGGATCACATCATATGCCATAAGAGTAAAAACGCTGTGTGAAAGAAATACGATAGTTGGCAGACTAGCAGTAGTAACATAGGCAAACGAGTTGCCAAAAGTAACAAGGGTGAGTGTCAACTGAAGGAATTGTTAACAGTGCGGGAAAAAAGACCTCCAAACAAGAATAAATGCCAAACAACCAAGGCAAATGTAAACTGCCGTAAATGCACGGCAGACTATAAAAAGTGTTAGTGACACTGAGGCCATTTCTTTAAAATTATGGACCGCAAGAAACGCTTAAACTATGTAAGCACAAATTAGACAAATATAAATATGAATGCGGGAAGCCGTGAAAATCAAGCTCGAAGAAAATTGAGCCCATGTCAGCGAACAGACACTTAAAGAGAAACTTACTGCCCCGGCACACAATACATGTCAATTCATAAGAGAAGTACCGAAAGATGGCAACATATGAGGGGATAATGGAGATATAGCACTAGGTAGGTGAGACTGCCAACACGTAAAATGCATAATCCTGAAAATTAGGGACAAAGACGAAGGATAAAATGAGAATGAAACTGAAACCGGGAACTGACAAACAAACTAATACCACATTTTAAAACCATCTGTTAATATAAGGCCACAGAGCGTGCCGAGTTCAGTGATCTTAACAATAAAACTGTAGAGATAAAATGGTGCAGAAAAGTCCAAAATAAATATCAAAGATCCCACGAAGGTGATAAAGCCCACTGAATGTGTAAAAAAACTGTGAACACTCACCCATACGCACGTGAAGAAGTCACGTCAGGCTGGTATAAAAACTAGTACGTAATTGCTAGGAAAAAAATGATAATATATGATTGAACCAAAAGTTGGATTATAAATCCCCATGAGATCCAAACCATGAGGAGAACACTCACGATCAGGATGACCATAAAATCCTCAAGGAAACCGTGTCAAATCGGACTTGTGAAGAAACTGTAACGCTGAAAGCGCGTTCAAAACAGCTGAGAAAAAACAGTCTATTCTATGCTGCTATTTAAACGCCGATTTTGGCGCCAAATTGCAAACAACGTGATGCTTAGGGGAGGAGTCACAAACGTGCTATACACCTCAAAAAGGAAGTTAAAAGGAACATAGGGAAAACAACATTCAGAATTGAATAGGTACCATTACTTGAATGGAACATAAAAAGCTGAGTCTGTACATGAAAGGAATTATACTGCAAAGCAAAGCACCAAGAAGGAAAAAAAGGGGATCAGCCCAAAAAAACTGATAAGTCTACTTCTTGGTTTAAACCATACGGTTCCAAAGTCTTGAATTCATAAATAAAACGTTGCTCAAATCTTAATAAAGTTTTTTCTATGTCACCTCCCCTCCAGTGTGGGACAATCGTTTTGAGCACTGCAAACTTGATGTCACTGATGTTGTGATTCTTGTCCAACCAATGGGAAACCAATGGTTTATCCGGATGTTTCCTAGAAATGTTGCTACGGTGCTCAATGATGCGAGTGCGGACCTGTCTCAAGGTCTTACCAATGTATAATTTCTGACATGGGCATTGTATCAAATAAATCACATTAGCAGTTTTGCAATTAGAATATTGATGTAAGAAAAGCTTACGGCCGGTGTTACTATCTAAGAAAAAATCTTTAACTGTGATGGCATGAATACACACAGAGCAGTTGCCACAACTGTAATGGCCCTTAATAGTGGGGGAAGGTCTAAAAACAGTAAGAGCAGACGGAACAAGTGAATCAGATAAATTAGAAGTACGCTTATAGGCAATCATAAATCTTTTAGTGGCAAAAGCAGGAATGGTGGAAAGAAGATGCCACTCTTGTTTTAAGATATTGACGATAGCTTTAGAAAGGCCCGAGAATGTTAAGGGACAAACAATTTTATCAGAATATGTGCGTGTAGTTTTCTCAAGGAGAGTAGCGCGATCTGTGGCACATGCTCTCTGGTAAGCTTTCTTAATACAGGGTACGGGGTACCCACGTTGTGCAAACCTATTCATCATGTCTTCCGCATGATGTTCGAAATCTTTGTTGTCGGTACATAATCTTTTGATTCTTAAGAATTGGCTGACTGGGAGGTTATTTTTGAAGGATGGATTATGACAGCTATCATATTTGAGGAATGTGTTACGGTCCGTGGGTTTACGGTAAAGAGTCGTTGAAAAACCTGAATTAGACCTTTTAATCAAAATGTCTAGATAGGAAATCTCTTCACTGTTATAGTTGCCTTCAAATTGTAAGTTTGAGTCTAATGTATTAAGCCATGTATGGAAGGTCTGTAACAACGTCTCCGTCCCATGCCATATCATTAAAACGTCATCGATGTATCGCTTCCAAAGAAGCACGTTGGATTGGTACGGATGACATGTCAAGAAAGTGGTCTCAAAATTTGTAACATACAGATTTGCTACGTCAGGCGCCATGGGTGACCCCATGGCCACCCCTTTAATCTGCTTATAGAAGATGCCTCTAAAGCAAAAATAATTTTCAGTCATAGCCAGTTCTGCCAACTGTGTAAGGAAAAAGGTCGGAGTCCGTACTGGTTTTGGTCTTCTGATTAAAGTGTTGGCTACTACCTCCAACGCAGCCTGTTGAGGAATATTAGTGTACAATGAACGGATGTCATAGGTGACCAAGAGCACATGCTCGAAGGGGCCTCGAAATGACTGTAAAATCTGCATAATATGCGTGGAGTCTCTGACATATGAGGGTGCCTGTGCAACAAATGGTCTCAAATACACATCAAGAAGTTTTGATAGGGGTTCAAAGAGTGATCCAATTGCCGATACTATGGGTCGTCCCGGTGGATTCTGTAGGGATTTATGAATCTTGGGGAGCATATATATGGTAGGTGTAATGGGATGTGAAACTGTGAGATATGAGATCTCTTTTGCAGTGAGGTACCCTGCTTCCTTGCCAATATACAGCAAAGTGTCAACTTTATGCCGCAATCGATCAGTGGGATCATCAAAAATCTTTAAATAGTATTCCGTATCATTTAATTGGCGCAGGACCTCTGTTATATATGTGTCTTTATCTTGTATAACTATGGCTCCACCCTTGTCGGCTGGTTTAATAATGATATTGTGGTTGGACTTTAAACTTTGAAGAGCTGTGTCAAATCGGACTTGTGAAGAAACTGTAACGCTGAAAGCGCGTTCAAAACAGCTGAGAAAAAACAGTCTATTCTATGCTGCTATTTAAACGCCGATTTTGGCGCCAAAGTCCGATTTGACACGGTTTCCTTGAGGATTTTATGGTCATCCTGATCGTGAGTGTTCTCCTCATGGTTTGGATCTCATGGGGATTTATAATCCAACTTTTGGGTTGATCATATATTATCATTTTTTTCCTAGCAATTACGTGACTAGTTTTTATACCAGCCTGACGTGACTTCTTCACGTGCGTATGGGTGAGTGTTCACAGTTTTTTTACACATTCAGTGGGCTTTATCACCTTCGTGGGATCTTTGATATTTATTTTGGACTTTCCTGCACCATTTTATCTCTACAGTTTTATTGTTAAGATCACTGAACTCGGCGCGCTCTGTGGCCTTATATTTTAAAATGTGGTATTAGTTTGTTTGTCAGTTCCCGGTTTCAGTTTCATTCTCATTTTATCCTTCGTCTTTGTCCCTAATTTTCAGGATTATGCATTTTACGTGTTGACAGTCTCACCTACCTAGTGCTATATCTCCATTATCCCCTCATATGTTGCCATCTTTCGGTACTTCTCTTATCAATTGACATGTATTGTGTGCCGGGGCAGTAAGTTTCTCTTTAAGTGTCTGTTCGCTGACATGGGCTCCATTTTCTTCGAGCTTGATTTTCACGGCTTCCCGCATTCATATTTATATTTGTCTAATTTGTGCTTACATAGTTTAAGCGTTTCTTGCGGTCCATAATTTTAAAGAAATGTCCTCAGTGTCACTAACACTTTTTATAGTCTGCCGTGCATTTACGGCGGTTTACATTTGCATTGGTTGTTTGGCATTTATTCTTGTTTGGAGGTCTTTTTTCCCGCACTGTTAACAATTCCTTCAGTTGACACTCACCCTTGTTACTTTTGGCAACTCGTTTGCCTATGTTACTACTGCTAGTCTGCCCACTATCGTATTTCTTTCACACAGCGTTTTTACTCTTATGGCATATGATGTGATCCCTTGTGTGTAACACTGGGACTAGTAACTAGGTTTTTATATATATTGCATTGCTCAGCCCCCCTCTTTTTCCACTTAATTTATTATTTTTTATTTTTTATTTTTATTCTGTTTTTAGTAGTTCATTTATTATACATCTTTTTTATGGTTTTACCCACCAAGATATTTTATACCTGGTCTGTTATGGTACACCATTGTTCTGCTTGGCTCATCAATCCATACATAGTTGTAGTATTATTCTTGTTAATAGCAGTTCATATGCACTCGCTTGTTTATTTCCTTGTATGTGATTTTGTCAACAAGGTTTTTTCTTTCTTTTAACCCTCCCCTTTTTACTATGTTATTTTTAAGATTTTATTTTTCTTAATATTCATGCATGTTTTATATTTATTGACACATTTATATAGAAATTTTATTGGTTTAACTATTTATGATTATTGTCATATTTATTGACACATGTTTATCTTAGTTTCATTATCTCATATTATATTTATATTTTAGTTTTTTGATTGTATATTAATAATTTTTTATTTTTATATTGGTTTTCATTTAGTGTGTTGTACCTTTGTGTTTTTATTTTTTAATTCTTTAACTTTTCTTATTAATAATGTATTTATTTGTTCATGCTGGTCTCAGTTTTACCATTGTAGCGTTGTGTTTATTTATTTATTTGTTTATTTATAATTACATTGTAGTTTTGTTTGGCCTAGTTTGTGCTTCACATTTATATTATTGTCATAATAACCGCACATACTGTTCCAGGTTTTACCAGTTTACAAGAGATAACCATTTTAGCTCTATGGTTGCATGTTATTTTTATAAGTTTATCAATTCATCTTTTCCTTACATAACATGCAATCATGGGCTGTTATAGTGTATACATAGCACTCTTTCACACCATTTTTATGATCCAATATCAATGAGTTTCTTTTTCTTCCTTTTTATTGTTCTATATAGGTTGGTATGCTTTCTGTTCCCTCAGCCCTGCCTCGTGTTTTGCTTACATTGCATCATTAGACTATTTTATGTTGTATGTCATGCCGGTGCTTTCATATTTTAACCGTTTTTAACTGTGTTTTTAATTGTTTTTAATGATTTATGCTTATACAACTTTTTATATTTATTAGTGTTACTCCCCCTGAGGAAGGCGTTGCCGAAACATGTTGGGGTTCCCTTTGCACAATAAAGACCCTTTGTTCTTCCGACATCTCCTGCTCCTTGTGTCTGCTTGGACTCCCTGCAGGAGGTCGCTCCTCCTTGTGTCTCTAGTCTCCTCGGAGCCATGTTTTCCCCATGGAAAGAGGTCCTCAGCTTCAAAGAGGATGAATTACGTTCTATGCTTCCAGAGGACCCTTTCTACACGGAAGAAGAGGGCGTTCCTGATTTAGAGGATGAGTGGCAAGATTGTGTCTGGTTGACACAGCGTTTAATCAGAGAAGATTTACATGCAGCCTCTCTACTTGAGTACTGTAGGAAGAAGATCATACCCAGAGGATTACGAGTTCAGAAAGCACCTGGCATGTTCAAGGATGATGAGACATTCATGTCCAACTGGATTAAGATTCTGAACAAATGTTCATTAGATCTAATGATTCTTTTAATTAACACGTCTAAACGCAGGGCTGAGGTTTTAAAACCTCAAATAGAACAAAAGATAGAATATCTCAAAAAGAAAGATATACAATTCGATATTGAGAAAAGGAAATTTGATCAGAATACGGTAGATTATAAAAAAGGTGTGAAAGAGAAGAAGATTAAAAAACTAAAGTGGGATGAAGATGATTACAGGTTGAACATGGTGTACTATTGGACCTATAATAAATCCGATTTTAGGGATAGGAAGAGAAATGTTTCCTATAGAAGAAGGGAGTCACCTAAACAAGTCCATAGAAACAATTTTAGGGATAATGCAAGAAATAGATCTAAATCCCCATCCATCACTCCTGAAATTGAAAGACATACTAAAAGAACGAGACACCATTCACGGGAACAGGTGAATCCATCTGCTTCCCTATTCTCTACTGAACGGCACCCGCCGAGAGAGAATAATTACATTAAGAAACGGGATTTTTTAATGGACAGATTATGGGAAAAAGGAAAAAGAAACCTGTCCCCAAAGTCGCCACAACGTTGTCCATACAAGCCCAGGTATTCACCAAACAGACAATACCCACAACGGATGAGAACGCACAGTCAGGGATTAATGGCCAAGAGACAACTCGATTGGGACCTCTAAATGCAGTTATTAATCTCTCTAAATACTTACCATCAGAGGCAGAGTTGGAAGTTCTCAACAAGGGCCTTTCTTTTGTACCTACCAAGTCCCATGATAGGTTTGCTACTCATGTTGAGCTGTTCAAATTTTTTCGAAAATTAAAAATTGCGGACTATTATTTTGATGCACCTAGTAATGATACAGTTGATCCCTCGGTTGTGAAAAAACCCTCTACATGGATCCCATCATGCAAACCTAATATCATGATCTCGGCGTACGAGACTGTTGTTCTGAACAAAATTGATAATCTGTACAAAACATACAACAAGAAACCTTTTTGTAATCTGACATGTTCTCAAAAGGCAGCTCTTCAAAGTTTATAGTCCAACCACAATATCATTATTAAACCAGCCGACAAGGGTGGAGCCATAGTTATACAAGATAAAGAGACATATATAACAGAGGTCCTGTGCCAATTAAACGATACGGAATACTATTTAAAGATTTTTGATGATCCCACTGATCGATTGCGGCATAAAGTTGACACTTTGCTGTATATTGGCAAGGAAGCACGGTACCTCACTGCAAAAGAGATCTCATATCTCACAGTTTCACATCCCATTACACCTACCATATATATGCTCCCCAAGATTCATAAATCCCTACAGAATCCACCGGGACGACCCATAGTATCGGCGATTGGATCACTCTTTGAACCCCTATCAAAACTTCTTGATGTGTATTTGAGACCATTTGTTGCACAGGCACCCTCATATGTCAGAGACTCCACGCATATTATACAGATTTTACAGTCATTTTGAGGCCCCTTTGAGCATGTGCTCTTGGTCACCTATGACATCCGTTCATTGTACACTAATATTCCTCAACAGGCTGCGTTGGAGGTAGTAGCCAACACTTTAATCAGAAGACCAAAACCAGTACGGACTCCGACCTTTTTCCTTACACAGTTGGCAGAACTGGCTATGACTGAAAATTATTTTTGCTTTAGAGGCATCTTCTATAAGCAGATTAAAGGGGTGGCCATGGGGTCACCCATGGCGCCTGACGTAGCAAATCTGTATGTTACAAATTTTGAGACCACTTTCTTGACATGTCATCCGTACCAATCCAACGTGCTTCTTTGGAAGCGATACATCGATGACGTTTTAATGATATGGCATGGGACGGAGACGTTGTTACAGACCTTCCATACATGGCTTAATACATTAGACTCAAACTTACAATTTGAAGGCAACTATAACAGTGAAGAGATTTCCTATCTAGACATTTTGATTAAAAGGTCTAATTCAGGTTTTTCAACGACTCTTTACCGTAAACCCACGGACCGTAACACATTCCTCAAATATGATAGCTGTCATAATCCATCCTTCAAAAATAACCTCCCAGTCAGCCAATTCTTAAGAATCAAAAGATTATGTACCGACAACAAAGATTTCGAACATCATGCGGAAGACATGATGAATAGGTTTGCACAACGTGGGTACCCCGTACCCTGTATTAAGAAAGCTTACCAGAGAGCATGTGCCACAGATCGCGCTACTCTCCTTGAGAAAACTACACGCACATATTCTGATAAAATTGTTTGTCCCTTAACATTCTCGGGCCTTTCTAAAGCTATCGTCAATATCTTAAAACAAGAGTGGCATCTTCTTTCCACCATTCTTGCTTTTGCCACTAAAAGATTGATGATTGCCTATAAGCGTACTTCTAATTTATCTGATTCACTTGTTCCGTCTGCTCTTACTGTTTTTAGACCTTCCCCCACTATTAAGGGCCATTACAGTTGTGGCAACTGCTCTGTGTGTATTCATGCCATCACAGTTAAAGATTTTTTCTTAGATAGTAACACCGGCCGTAAGTTTTTCTTACATCAATATTCTAATTGCAAAACTGCTAATGTGATTTATTTGATACAATGCCCATGTCAGAAATTATACATTGGTAAGACCTTGAGACAGGTCCGCACTCGCATCATTGAGCACCGTAGCAACATTTCTAGGAAACATCCGGATAAACCATTGGTTTCCCATTGGTTGGACAAGAATCACAACATCAGTGACATCAAGTTTGCAGTGCTCAAAACGATTGTCCCACACTGGAGGGGAGGTGACATAGAAAAAACTTTATTAAGATTTGAGCAACGTTTTATTTATGAATTCAAGACTTTGGAACCGTATGGTTTAAACCAAGAAGTAGACTTATCAGTTTTTTGGGCTAATCCCCTTTTTTTCCTTCTTGGTGCTTTGCTTTGCAGTATAATTCCTTTCATGTACAGACTCAGCTTTTTATGTTCCATTCAAGTAATGGTACCTATTCAATTCTGAATGTTGTTTTCCCTATGTTCCTTTTAACTTCCTTTTTGAGGTGTATAGCACGTTTGTGACTCCTCCCCTAAGCATCACGTTGTTTGCAATTTGGCGCCAAAATCGGCGTTTAAATAGCAGCATAGAATAGACTGTTTTTTCTCAGCTGTTTTGAACGCGCTTTCAGCGTTAGTTTCTTCACAAGTCTGATTTGACACGGTTTCCTTGAGGATTTTATGGTCATCCTGATCGTGAGTGTTCTCCTCATGGTTTGGATCTCATGGGGATTTATAATCCAACTTTTGGTTTGATCATATATTATCATTTTTTTCCTAGCAATTACGTGTCTAGTTTTTATACCAGCCTGACGTGACTTCTTCACGTGCGTATGGGTGAGTGTTCACAGTTTTTTTACACATTCAGTGGGCTTTATCACCTTCGTGGGATCTTTGATATTTATTTTGGACTTTTCTGCACCATTTTATCTCTACAGTTTTATTGTTAAGATCACTGAACTCGGCGCGCTCTGTGGCCTTATATTAACAGATGTTTTTAAAATGTGGTATTAGTTTGTTTGTCAGTTCCCGGTTTCAGTTTCATTCTCATTTTATCCTTCGTCTTTGTCCCTAATTTTCAGGATTATGCATTTTACGTGTTGGCAGTCTCACCTACCTAGTGCTATATCTCTATTATCCCCTCATATGTTGCCATCTTTCGGTACTTCTCTTATGAATTGACATGTATTGTGTGCCGGGGCAGTAAGTTTCTCTTTAAGTGTCTGTTCGCTGACATGGGCTCCATTTTCTTCGAGCTTGATTTTCACGGCTTCCCGCGTTCATATTTATATTTGTCTAATTTGTGCTTACATAGTTTAAGCGTTTCTTGCGGTCCATAATTTTAAAGAAATGGCCTCAGTGTCACTAACACTTTTTATAGTCTGCCGTGCATTTACGGCGGTTTACATTTGCCTTGGTTGTTTGGCATTTATTCTTGTTTGGAGGTCTTTTTTCCCGCACTGTTAACAATTCCTTCAGTTGACACTCACCCTTGTTACTTTTGGCAACTCGTTTGCCTATGTTACTACTGCTAGTCTGCCCACTATCGTATTTCTTTCACATAGCGTTTTTACTCTTATGGCATATGATGTGATCCCTTGTGTGTAACACTGGGACTAGTAACTAGGTTTTTATATATATTGCATTGCTCAGCCCCCCTCTTTTTCCACTTAATTTATTTTTTTTTTTATTCTGTTTTTAGTAGTTCATTTATTATACATCTTTTTTATGGTTTTACCCACCAAGATATTTTATACCTGGTCTGTTATGGTACACCATTGTTCTGCTTGGCTCATCAATCCATACATAGTTGTAGTATTATTCTTGTTAATAGCAGTTCATATGCACTCGCTTGTTTATTTCCTTGTATGTGATTTTGTCAACAAGGTTTTTTCTTTCTTTTAACCCTCCCCTTTTTACTATGTTATTTTTAAGATTTTATTTTTCTTAATATTCATGCATGTTTTATATTTATTGACACATTTATATAGAAATTTTATTGGTTTAACTATTTATGATTATTGTCATATTTATTGACACATGTTTATCTTAGTTTCATTATCTCATATTATATTTATATTTTAGTTTTTTGATTGTATATTAATAATAATTTTTTATTTTTATATTGGTTTTCATTTAGTGTGTTGTACCTTTGTGTTTTTATTTTTTAATTCTTTAACTTTTCTTATTAATAATGTATTTATTTGTTCATGCTGGTCTCAGTTTTACCATTGTAGCGTTGTGTTTATTTATTTATTTGTTTATTTATAATTACATTGTAGTTTTGTTTGGCCTAGTTTGTGCTTCACATTTATATTATTGTCATAATAACCGCACATACTGTTCCAGGTTTTACCAGTTTACAAGAGATAACCATTTTAGCTCTATGGTTGCATGTTATTTTTATAAGTTTATCAATTCATCTTTTTCTTACATAACATGCAATCATGGGCTGTTATAGTGTATACATAGCACTCTTTCACACCATTTTTATGATCCAATATCAATGAGTTTCTTTCTTTTTCTTCCTTTTTATTGTTCTATATAGGTTGGTATGCTTTCTGTTCCCTCAGCCCTGCCTCGTGTTTTGCTTACATTGCATCATTAGACTATTTTATGTTGTATGTCATGCCGGTGCTTTCATATTTTAACCGTTTTTAACTGTGTTTTTAATTGTTTTTTCTAATTGTTTTTAATTATTTATGCTTATACAACTTTTTATATTTATTAGTGTTACTCCCCCTGAGGAAGGCGTTGCCGAAACGCGTTGGGGTTCCCTTTGCACAATAAAGACCCTTTGTTCTTCCGACATCTCCTGCTCCTTGTGTCTGCTTGGACTCCCTGCAGGATGTCGCTCCTCCTTGTGTCTCTACATGTAGGGAAATAGCCAGTGTCACACAAGTGGGATGTGGGTCTGTCTTAGTATGGCTGTTCACCCGTAGCTGGAGCTAATGAAAACACCTTCCTATCCCATGTACAGCTGTTGCAGAGGTTGATTCCCCTATTCCAGCCAGTGAGGAGCAAGAGGACGATGAATCTGGTACACCCTGTGGTGAGGGATGTAGTAATTCAGCAGCGAGCAGCAGCTGTTGGAGCAGCCGGGTCACCACACAAGCTGCCAGCAGCATCAGCAGTCCCATTGTCCTTTCAAGCCCTTCCCTTTCAGAGGAGGAGGAGGAGGTGGTCATAACCCTCACAGAGATCCCCCAAGGGGGAGGAGCCACCTAGCATTCAGCTGGGAGCCAGTGGGCCCCAGGAGGGGCATCCCCAGATTGAGGAGGATGAGGGGCAGGTTGAAGGTCCTGGAGTAGAGGATGCGGAGGGCCTGGAGGAAGGTAAAGTGACATGGGAGGGCAAGCCCCTAGAGGAGGGTCAGCTGCCTGAGGGGGGGGAGAGTGTGTGGGTATGTGTGTGGCCAGTGAGGTTGGAGGGGGTAGATGCAGGGGCTAGGCATGGGGGGAGGGGGCCTGAGGATGACAGGAGGGAGGGGATGAGGTGTAGGACTGGTGGAGGGGAGGGAAGGAGGGAGGGTGGGGCTGAGATGGAGGAGGCACTAGGCCTGGGGATGAGAGGGTGGCGGAGGAGGGAGAGGAGGGGAAGGGGGAACGAGAGGGATGGGAGGATGGGACAGCTGCTCCTACCAACCCCCCTACCAGTTGTGTTGCCTGAACATGAGACCCCAGAGCCAAGTGCTGCCACTGAGACCACCAAGCCCCCAAACACCAGCGAGCAGTACAGGCAGCAGGGCATTGCTGCACAACCTGGGTCCCTAGACCTCATTGCCAGGCATCTTGAGGGCCTGCAGGAGGAGTTGTATGGCCTGCGTGAGAAGGTACATGGCCTCAGGGCGGATGTGTGCCACCTTGCACAGGCACCCAACCTGCTCAAGTTCTGCAGCTGGCAGGGTGCTCAGCAAGTATCGGGGGTGACGTGATCAGTGAGGGAGAAGATACCCCAAGGCGAGGGCCATGTTTCCGTCCCATCACCTCATTGTAAATATGGGACAGTTCCATTTTGGATTGTTGCAAGGTTTGACGCCTGAATAAAGTTCAGTTGTTACTATGGACTCACTGATCTCCAGTGCTGTGTCTCTGTGTCACAGTGCATCAGTGCAACACAGTGGACATGGGTCTGTGTATTCCCTGTTACATGCCCTGGATACCTCACTGACATGTGTGATCATGTCAGCCATGATCACAGGTAGCATACCTGACTCTGGGGGCATGGATGGGAGCCAAGCAGCTGGTGTCTTGGCTGATATGGAATGGTCCCATTGGCCCTAGTTCCCAGGAGGCGCAGATCAGTACCAAGCCCGTTGCCATAGGTAGTGAGGGGAGGAAAAGGGCACATGTGGCCACAGCATGTATGGTGCAGGCACCTTCACAGCTGAAAACACACACACACACGCCATGCCGACCCAAGTACCAGGGAGTGGACACATACCAATACCAGGGCAGAATGGACACGCCACAGCTAGAAACATGGAAACATAAAAATATGTCTGCAGAACCTGAGCACATGACCTATCTAGTCTGCCCATCCATGTCCACAACCAGTGTCCCCTTTGTCTCCTAAGAGATCCTCTGTGTTTGTCCCCTGCTGTTTTGCAATCTAATACTGTTCCCGTCTCTACTACCTCCACTGGGCGAGTATGCCACAAGTCTACCACTCTTCCCATGAACAGATAGTTGTGCATAGCACACCTGAGTCCATCCCTTCTCACTCTCATGTTCCATCGAAGCTGATTTTGTGGGCAATCAAAATAGCCATTCCTCCTGTGTTTTTATGCCAAGGAGGTAATTACTCTTCTCTATCATATCTCCTCCATCTGCTGATGTTTACATATCAAGAGCTCTCACTCTGTCCCCATATGCTGTATGATGAAGACCAACAATCACTATAGTTGCTACCCACTGCACCCACTCCATCCTGTTTATAGCCTTTACAAGGTCCTGTCTCCAGAACTGCACAAAGAACTCCCATAGTCCCCGTCTCTCCTCTCCCCTTCCTCCATTCCCCTTTCTGGCAATTCCATCCCAACTTCATCTCCCCTGAATAAGTCTCTGGCTTGGTCTTCTTTTCATACCATTTCGGCAACAGAATTATATAAGACTCTCTCCAGCTCCAGGAAGACAACTTGTCTACTGGATCCCATCCCCTCCAACTGGTTGTTTGAGCCATCTCTGGCTTTGTTGCCTTTCATTCTCACCATTTTTAATGCCAGCTTAGCTGCTGGAATTTTTCCAGCTCCCTGGAAATCAGCTATCATTCGGCCCCTACTTAAACAGTCCTCACTTGATCCATCTGTCCCGGCACATTGTTGCCCAGTCTCAAATCTCCCCTTCCTGGCAAAGGTATTAGAAAAGCTCATATTTGTTCAATTAGCATCCCATGTTGAGGCCACTAATATTCTCCACCTGCGCCAGTCCGGTTTCCGGGCAGGCCACAGCACGGAGTCTGTACTCCTTGCCCTCCTAAATGAACTACATATTGCACACGACCGTGGGGATATCACCTTGATTGTCTCACTGGATCTCTCCTCTGCTTTTGATTTAGTAGACCACCATTCATTGCTCTGTCGTCTGCATGACTCTGGGATCCGGGGCACTGTGCTATGATGGTTTCGCTCTTTTCTCTCCTCCTGTTCCTTTTCTGTTCACTTAAATGATATGTAACATAGTAAATGATGGCAGATAAAGACCAGTATGGTCAATCTATTCTGCCCAGTAAGATGGCTGGATTAAGATGGCAGGAGTAGGTGCCACTCTATGCAGGCCACCCCTCCCCATGTCTTTGTTTAGGGGTGAACCCACCGCTCCGTGCAGGACACTCCTATTTGTTGAGAAGTTAGATGGTTCAGTTTATTTTGATTTTATTCTGTTGCTATAAATGGATCCATTGTGTCTGTCCCATACCATTTTGAATTCTGTCACTGTATTTGCCCCCACTACCTCCATCGGGAGGGCATTCCAAGCATCCACCACCCTCTCAGTGAAAAAGTATTTCCTGATATCGCCTTTCAATTTTCCACCTTGCAGCTTCATGTTATGCCCTCTCGTTTTACAACTTCCCTGTCTTTGGAAGAAGTTTGTTTGTTCATTATTTCTCCTTAAGTATTTAAAGGTCTGAATCATATCTCCCCTATCCCTCCTCTCCTCCAAAGTGTACATATTTAGGTCTTCAAGTCTCTTCTCATAAGGCTTCTGATGCAGGCTCCAAATCATTTTGGTCGCCTTCCTCTGAACAGTTTCCATTCTTTTTACATCCTTTGCAAGATACAGTCTCCAAAACTGAACACAGTATTCCAAGTGAGGTCTCACCAGTGACTTATACAGTGGTATTAGAACCTCTTTCTTTCTGCTGGTAATTCCTCTTCGTATGCAGCCCAACATCCTCCTGCCTTTTGCCACCGCCTTGTCACACTACTTTGCCATCTTGAGATCTACAGAAATAATCACAACAAGGTCTTTCTCCTGATCCGTGCACACCAACCTCTTGCCCCCTATCGTGTACATTTCTCTTGGGTTTCTGCTACCCAAGTGCATGACTCTGCACTTCTTTGCATTAAATCTTAATTGCCAAGCATTTGACCATTCTTCAAGCTTTTGTAGATCTTTTCTCATGTTAAGGACTCCCTCGGGGGAGTCCACTCTGTTGCAAATTTTCGTGTCAGCTGCAAAAAGACAGACCTTTCCATTCAGTTTTTCAGCAATATCACTCAGAAATACATTGAACAGTGCCGGGCCCAGGACCGAAACCTGGGTCACTCCGCTAATCACCTTCCTTTCCTCCGAGTGAACTCCATTTACCATCACCTTCTGTCATCTATCAGTCAACCAATTTCTGATCCAGTTTACTACCTTGGGACCCATCCCCAAACTACTGAGTTTATTGATAAGCCTCCTATGAGAAACAGTATCAAAGGCTTTGCTGAAATCCAGGTAGATGACATCCGTCGCATGCCCCTGATCTAGTTCTCTGGTCACCCAGTCAAAGAACGCAATCAAATTTGTTTGGCAAGATCGTCCTTCGGTAAAACCATGTTGCCTCGGATCTTGCAACCTGTTGGTTTTGAGAAAGTTCGCTATTTGCTCCTTCAGAAGCGCCTCCATTACTTTTTCCGTCACCGAGGTAAGGCTCACGGGCCTGTAGTTTGACCCTTTTTCCCTGTCACCACTTTTGTGTAGAGGTACAACATCAGCCATTCTCCAGTCCTGAGGAACTACTCTTGTTTCCAAGGTACTGTTGAAAACATCCTTTAACGGCCCTGCAAGAACCTCTCTGAGCTCTTTCAGTATCCTGGGATGTATCCCATCCGGTCCCATGGCCTTGTCCACTTTCAGTTTCACAAGTTGTTCTAACACATCATCTTCTGTGAATGGTGTGGTATCTACTTCATTCCCATCTTTATATTTGGGAGTCATGGTTGGTCCTTCTCCAGGATTTTCTTTAGTAAAAACAGAGCAGAAGTATTTGTTTAGCAATTCATCTTCGGTTCCCCTACTGTGCGGGGTACCTCAGGGTTCTGTACTTTTTCCATTGCTCTTTAACATTTGTATTGTTCCTCTGCCTCGCCTCATTCAGCAATACCTAGTGTCCACGTATCTCTACGCTGATGATATAGTCCTTCTTTTTCACACATCCCCAGTTGATATTGATATCTCAGCACTTAATGAATGCCTTGCTTACATTGCCACTTGGATTTCTACTAACTACCTCCATCTTAACCCATCTAAGTCCACAGCCATGTGGGTCTCTCTAAGCACCCCTTGTCCTAACATTGCTCCCCAGTTTAATTCTACTATAATCCCTTTGGTCTCCTCATTCCGTTACTTGGGTGTAACACTGGACTCCACACTTTCCTTTCATGAGCATGTGTCCACCCTCATTTGCCAGTCCTTCTGCGCACTTCGTCAGATTAGAGTAGTCTGTCCTTTGTTGCCACCTTCCTCACTTACAACCCTATTAGCATTGATAATGAGTAGATTGGACTACTGCAGTGTGGCCTTTGCCAACTTGCCGCTTTATCAACTTCAACATTTACAGTTAGTGCAAAATACAGCCGCTCGTCTCATTACTCATGCCAGGTGCTCTGATCATATTACTTCTCTCCTAATACGTCTTCATTGGTTGCCCCTCCGCTACAGAATCCAGTATAAGTTTTTGATCCTGACCCACAAAGCTATTTATAACTCCACTCCCCAGTATATAGCCGATCTCATAGCACTACATACTCCCTACCATCAGCTCTGGTTGCTACATGCAAATCGGCTTGTCCTTCCATCCCCTTCTCAGGCTCATCTAGAACTAACCTGCCATGCTGCAATTTTCTTTCTTAGCCCTTCACTCTGGAATGCACTACCATCTTCGCTCTGCCTTGAAACCTCCTACCAGAAATTCAATTCACTTTTCAAAACCCATCAGTTTCAACAGGCCTATGACATCCCCAATACCAGCCCTCATTACCCTCTCTTTCTCACTGCCTATTTTCTATACTAGCTGCTACTGTATCTTCTACCACTGTCCTATCATGTAATTGGTGTTCTTTGTTCTTGCAGCATTAATGTTTTTATTGTAAACCACCCTAATGCCATGGTGTGGGCAGTATAGCAAGTGTAAAATAAAGATAAAGCTGAAGTTGCACCAGAGACCTATACAGAGGAATATCGCCTCTTGTTCTCTGCTTGCCATTCCTCTCCCCATCCAGCCAGGCACCTTTCTGACTTTTGTCATTGCTGTTTCTACTTGTCAATCTACGTCATGATCACCATCACAAATCTTGTCTAGCTACTGCTCCTCTCATGTGGACTGACATATTTTGCCTCCTGCACTGTAATGCTCCCTCGCTCTCTTGCAGTTGAAGTGCAGGACCCTGCATTTTCTCACATGACTTCTCATCTGCCATATATCTGGACATTATTCTAGAGTAGCTATATCCCTCCTCATGATATCTGCACCATCTTGGGTGTCCACTCTAGTGCAGATGTTATCATCCAAAAACAAGCAAACCTTACCCAACAGCGCTCCCCCAATATCACTGACAACAATGTCACACATGCTTGAACCAGGAACACATCCCTGCGGCACACCACTGGTAACATCTTCCTTCTCATAGTGCTCACCATTTACCTGTACCCTTTGTCACATCCCAGTCAACCAATGTCTAACCCAATCAGTCATGTCATGATCCAACCCTAAGGTGCTCAACTTGTTTTTACATTGCCTATGTGGACTGGTGTCTAAGGCTTTATTGAAATTTACATATAGCACACCTAGGCCCCTTCGGTGGCTCAACTCCCTGGTCACACAGTCAAAGGTATCAATCAGATAGGACCTGCATCTGGTGAACCCATGCTGTCTTGGATCCAGTGGACACCAGATACCTCACCATGCTGTTGTTCAGCAACATTTCCAAATATTTCATCACCACAGAAGTTAAACAGACTGGCCTGCCATGTACAAATGCATCCTCACGTACGCTGTTGTGTAAAGGGACCACATGTGCCGTTCTGCAGTTATCTGGGACCACCCCTGACTCCCAAGAGGTATTGGTTATTTAGTGGAGGGGCGAGAATGCCCCCCATGCTCCCTCAGTAGTCTGGGATGTATCCCATCTGGTCCCATTGCTCTGTCTATATGTAGTTTAGCTTCTTCCTCATGGACACAGTCGTTGGAGAATTTTTCACAATTCCCATCAGCTGACCCAGAATCCACAACAGCCCCTGGGCATCCAGATTTTGCTCCACCATCCACCGGCGTCATCACAACTCAGCACCAGCTGTGGGGCCATGCATTGTGTTCAATCACCACACAGACCTCCAATCCTGGGGTGCCTGACCCCCTCCTCCCCCAAAATAGGTGGTAACAGCTGCCCCCCCCCCCCAGCATTCAATAGGGGAAGTGCAGTGGCAGCTGTCAAGAGTGGCCAGAGATCCAACGCTCTTGCAGATCCACCTCTACATCATATCCTGTAGTTACACAATGCCTGTGGCTCCTGAGGCGGAGGGGTAGGGCATGGGACAGTACATGGGATGTTTGTGAGATGGAGGGGTCCTTGTGCATGGTTGCAGTGATGCAAGATGATGGGAGCTGTGTGTGGAAGTGTGGGTGCATGTAGGTGTGAGGTGAAGAAGGAGAGGCTTAGGTCCACATGAGGGTGACTGTGGGGTGGGGGTGCATGAGTGAGTGAGACACGTAGAGCACCGGGTGCACCAATGTGAGCGTGCAGGGAATGATGCATGATGTTGTAACTGGTAAACAAAATGTACACATGGCAACAGCTGTGACAGACCATGTGAACTGAGGCTGCCATGCACATCTCCAACAGATGGCCATTCAACCATACTATACACACTGTATGGCCTCATGCCTCTATGGAGGGTACTGCTGTGACACTACCTGGTGTCCCTGCTGCCCCAGGGATCCATTGCCTAATACTGATCATAGGTTGTTTGTCAGGCCTATCTCCACAGTATTTTATGGGTAATGGTCCCTGTCCAGGATCACAAGGGGTGCTCCTGGGGATCAAACCTACAGCTGGGGGGGAGGGGGCTGTGCCACTAACCACCAGCCAAGCCTCCATATAGTGATGACAGCATTGGTGTTGCACATGTGTTTACCACAGCACGAAATGGCTATACTGAAGGTAAGATGTTATGGCAATGGGTCCACATGGAGGTGCTGCCCCAAAAACGGGCTGCAAGCTATCTGGAAGGGGTAACTGAGGAGAGTTCTTGACATCATGATTGCTGTACACTAGGTAAAGTGACTGGTAGATTCCCATTGCACAAAAGTACATATTGACCCTGTAGATACCTGGTAACTCACAGATGTGGCCTGACCACTGTGCCACATCTCCAGGGTGTGTGCACCCACCAGCTGAAAAGGGAATGCACACCTCAACACATACAATGGGATGTGCAGTGTTGGTGGTCAGCATATCTCCCACAGCAGACCTGGGACCCCCTGGGTGGATGACAATGGGCATGTACCTCTGTGACATGTGATGCTTGCCAAAGATGGGATTTCAGCCATTCCCCGGCGGCAACCCTGTCAGCAGCAATGGAAATATGACATAGGATGTGTGGGAGGGTAAGTGTGGTGTAGTGCAGTGGTTGGAGCATGTGCCTGGAAACCAGTAGATCCACATTTGATGCCCACTGACACCTTGCATACATAACCATGTCCTGCTTAGTCAATAGGGGTCTGCAAAACATCACTGCACATGTGCTGTAGTAATCTTACTGGCTTTTGTGACACAATAAATCACCAGGCATGAACGGTCTTGTGCAATGGGTACTTGTTTTGTGTGCTACTGCACAGGTCAGTCATTAAGGGCATGTTGTTCTATAACTGGTATGCTCATCCCTTGGCCCACATAGGCACCAGGCAATCCCCCCCCTGCCAGGGCATGTGGAACACTTGGAACATAACTGACATGCAATGTGTATCTTCAGTCCTGGATGAGGTTTTCATGTGCTGCATCTCCCGTCTGAAATGCTTGTCCCAGAGGCACATGTAGCCTAGCGTTGTCATCATCTCCATCCTCCAGGGCTTGGTCCAGCTCTACTGGCAGGGGCTGCCTGCGCCTTACTGCATAGTTGTGGAGTATCAGCAGGCCATGAATATTTCGCAGACCTTTACTGGGTGGTAGACCAGCTCACCTCCTGACCTATCCAAGCATCAAAATCTGCTCTTCAATTGTCCAAATGTCCCCTTGATGATGCCCCAGGTGCTTTGGTATGCCCGATTGTATCTATGCTGGGATTGACAATGGGAGTCATAAGCCATTCCCTCAATGGGTATCCCCTGTATCCTATAGAAAGATGGGTTACATCACACAGGACCAACAAATGTGTCATGGTGGAAAGGGAAGGAGCAGTGTGCGTTACACATGCAGGATCAATATGTGTGTGGCTGTGGTATGCTGTGGCAGCCAGTGACATGGGGCATCAGCTCTCAGACTAAATATGTGTGCGTCAAGGGTGTGTGTGCCTTGTCACAGCTGCCTGCAGCAGGTGTAGATGCAGAATGGGGTCAGGGTGGGAAAGCTGGTTATTGGGCCAGTGAGACACTCCTTCCACTCTTATATGGGGGACTGTGTAACCAGTGCTCTACATCCTGTTTGTAGCACTGGGATCGGGTGTGTTCCTCAGTGGTATCCCCATCACTGATGTGTATAGCGGGGAGGTATAGGCGTCCCCATGGGCATCTATCTATGCTGCCATATCACTCCATGACACTGCCATGCACACATGTGTGGTTATGGGCATGGCTCTAAGAGTATCTCTCAAGCCCTCACCCATGTTCTGTACAATGTCTGCTCAAAGCCTAGCCGTCTCTGTGCTATACACATATGCGAGCTGTGGGGTAAGGGCAAAGCCCTCTCACCATAAGGCTATTGGATGTTTGTCTGTGCTTTGACCTGTATGTCACAGGCATGAAGGTATCAGTGTGACAGCTCACCTAGTAGCAACCCATCAATGATCTTGCTCCTCTCAAAGTGGCTGTATATTCCAGACTAGCTCAGGATGTGTGAGTCATGGCCGGATCCTGGGTATTTAGCCACAACATTTGTAATTTCCCCATAGGCATTGCGCACAACTTGTATGTTCATTGAGTGGTATGCCTTATGGTTGCTGTATGTGGTCTTGCATCATCTTAGTGGCTGGAGAGCCAAGTATACCATCAATAATGCCCAGCACTGATGGGAAGGAAGCCCATCATGGAATTCCAGTATCATCTGGTGCTTCTGCTGCTGTGTTTGTGGGAAGGCTATGTATTGTGCCATGAACATCAGGAGTGCTCTCAGGAACTGGCTGAGATACTGGGAGACTGCTGCCTGGCTCAGACCTCTTGAACTGTCTGGAAAGACCCACTGCCCAGGAAGGTGAGGGCTGTTGTGACCTTCACATGTACAGGTCATGTATCGCTGCCCTGTCAAACCTGAACCTGGACACCGATAGGTCATCAGTCATGTCCAGGTAATTGCACCTCAGCCTTGGAACCCTTGGGTATGGGTGCATTCTGGCTTCCTCCTTCCTTTCCTTTCCCACCAGAGGTAACCCTCATTGATACCAGACACTGCATTAAATCATTTGTAATAACTGAATATTTGAGGATGGCCAATGTAATGCCAATTTTTAAAAAGGGTTCCAGGGGTTATCTGGGAAATTACAGACAGGTGAGCCTGACGTCAGTACTGGGAAAAATGTTAGAAACCATTATAAAGAACAAAATTACTGAACATGTAGATAGTCATGGCTTAATGGGAGACAGCCAACATGACTTTAGGCAAGGAAGGTCTTGTCTTACTGTATGGAAGCTTGTCAATGGAGGAGTTTAGCCACTCAGTGAAAATAACCTGCCTCTCCTGTAGCGCCACACTTCACTGGAGCAGTTCAAACTTTACCCATCCCCTTGATCGCAGGGCAGCACTATGTCTCAGCAGTCTCTGTGCACACCTAAGCATCTACTGGGGCTTGTGTGGATTACACATGGCCACATTAGGAGCAACTGGGAATTAAACCCATGTCTCTTGGCTTCCAAGGCAGTGCTGTTGCCATTGTGCTACAACTCTGCTCCATGATGTGTATGGGTACAGCCAGCAATAGCTCACAGTGCAATGGTGGCACATAGATCATGGGAGTGCTGCATCACAACAGGGAGACACGTGTGCCTTTGCAGAGGGTGCCATCCATGGCATCCATCACCATTCATTCACAGTCTGTCATTTCACGGGGTACATGATATTGTTTTCTGTTGAGCATCTGGCACATTCCACAACACCCTTTGGGTGGGCAGTTGCATCCTGGGCTCTGACTCTCCCTGCTTGACCCTGGGTTCTTGCTTGGGGGGGAGGCCAAGATATGGAATTGGAGGGGAGGCTGTGAATTCAGGCTGTGTTTCTGTCTGTCATGTTGCATGGCTTGGCTAAGATCCTTGGAACTGTCACATCACTGTGGACCCTTTGTTGACCTTGTTGCTCCTTACTTCTGTCTGTCAAGTGCTCTGTGGCACTTGGTGCACATTCCAATTTCAGACACAGGTTTGGACAGGCCCACAAATGTGGAATCAGGATCATTAACAGCTAGACGCTAATCGGATTTCTGGACATGGCTGCGTTTTTGGATCAGGATCGTAGACTGCCAAACGGTGATCGGCTCTTTTGGATGTTCCCTTGCTCATTGTATTCTGTGGAGCTGCACATCCTCGATTGGGCCCATCTTCAGCATCGCCATGACTCCATTGTCATTATGTGCATCTCCTCTATTCCACAATGGGGATACATCCAATGCCTAAGCTGCAGGGCTGCATGACAATATGTTGATGATATGTTGACGTTACTACAGCTGATGGCTGACAGGGGTGATCCTACTGCACAACACAATACTGCACATCATAAGAACATAAGATATGCCATACTGGGTCAGACCAAGGTCCATCAAGCCCAGTATCCTGTTTCCAACAGTGGCCATTCTAGGTCATACGTACCTAGCAGTTTCCCCAAAAGACACAGGTTCCACAATGCTTGTACTGGGTCAAGCATTGATATCCTCGGTCCCTTCTTAATAATGGTTTATGGAACTTTCCTCCAGGAACTTGTCCAAACCTTTTTTAAACCCAGCTACACTAACAGCCTTTACTACATTCTCTGGTAACAAATTCCAGAGTTTGATTACACGTTGAGTGAAAAAATATTTTCTTTTATTAGTCTTAAATAGTTTACCCTGTAGCTTCATTGCATGTCCCCTAGTCTTTCTATATTCTGATAACGTAAACAATCGATCTACGTTTACCCGTTCCACTCCGTTCATTAATTTATAGACTTCTATGATATCTTCCCTCAGCCGTCTCTTTTCCAGGTTAAAGAACCCTAACCTTTTTAGCCTTTCTTCATAAGAGTATCCTTCCATCCCCTTTACCATTTTGGTGGCTCTTCTCTGAACCTTTTCTAATAACGCTATATCCTTTTTAAGATACGGCGACCAGAATTGCACACAATATTCAAGGTGCGGTCTCACCATGGAACGATATAGAGGCATTATAATATCTTTTGTTTTATTTTCCATTCCTTTCCTTATGATACCTAGCATTCTATTTGCTCTCTTGGCTGCCGCTGCACACTGGGCTGAGGGTTTTAACATGCTATCCACAATGACGCCTAAATCATTTTCCTGGGTGGTGGTTCCTAATGTGGAACCTTGCATCATGTAACCATAGTTTGGGTTGTTCTTCCCTAGGTGCATAACTTTGCACTTGTCCACATTAAATTTCATCTGTCATTTTGATGCCCATTCTTCCAATTTATCAAGATCCTCTTGCAATTTACCACAATCCTCTTGGGTTTTAACAGCTTTAAATAGTTTTGTATCATTAATTTTATTTATTTACATTCTCTTATATACCGCGCTATTCTGCACCAGTGCGGTTTACATTGAACAACTGAAATTACATTGAACAGGGCATTATAACTTGGAGATAACTATTTTACAGGGAACATGCAAATTTCTGTAAATTTGATAACCTCACTTGTTATTCCACTTTGCAGGTCATTTATGAATATGTCAAAAAGCAGCGGACACAGCACAGATCCCTGGTGAACACCACTATTCACCTTTCTCCATTGGGAAAATTGGCCATATAGCCCAACCCTCTGCTTTCTGTCTTTTAACCAGTTCTTGATCCACAGTAGTACACAGCCTCCTATCCCATGACTCTTTAGTTTTGCCAAAAGTCTGATGAGGGACCTTGTCAAAGGCTTTCTGAAAGTTCAGATACACTATATCAACCGACTCACCTTTGTACACCTGTTTATTCACACTTTCAAAAAAACATAACAGATTAGTAAGACAAGATCTTCCTTGTCTAAAGCCATGTTGGCTGTCTCCCATTAGGCCATGACTATCTACATGCTGAGTAATTTTATTCTTTATGATGGTTTCTACCATTTTTCCCGGTACTGACGTCAGGCTCACTGGTCTGTAGTTTCCCGGATCACCCCTTCAACCCTTTTTAAAAATTGGTGTTACATTGGCGATCCTCCAATCTTCAGGTATTAGAGATGATTTTAATGATAGTTCACAGATTACTGATAGCAGTTCTGCAATCTCATATTTCAGTTCTTTCAACACCCTTGGATGTATACCATCCGGCCCAGGTGATTTGCTACTCTTCAGTTTATCTAATAGTTGTAAGACATCTTCCCGATGTATCGATATTTCCTTCAATTCTTCCGCACCTTTAAATACCACTTCAGTCATGGGTAACATCCCTAAATCTTCCTCAGTAAAGACTGAAGCAAAGAATTCATTCAGTCTCTCCGCTATCGCCTTGTCGCCTCTTAGTGCCCCTTTAACTCCTCTATCATCTAATGGACCCACTGACTCTCTCACAGGTTTTTTGCTATGAATGTACTTGAAAAAATCTTTATTTTGCCTTTTTGCTTCCGCAGCAAGCTTCTTCTCAAATTCTCCCTTTGCCTGTTTTATCAATGCCTTGCATTTGACTTGCCAGTGCTTGTGCTGTTTCCAGGTTTCGTCGTTTGGCTCTTTTTTCCATTTCCTGAAAGATGCTTTTTTGGCAACAACAGCCTCTCTGACCTCACCTTTAAACCATGCTGGCAGTTTTTTGGACTTCCTTCCACTTTTCTTAAAGGGTGGAATACAGCTGGTCTGGGCTTCCAAGATAGTATTTTTCAACAACACCCAAGCTTGATGTAAGTCTTTAACCTTTGCAACTGCTCCTTTTAGTTTTTTCTTAACTATTTTCCTCATTTTATCAAAGTCTCCCTTTCGAAAGTTAAAAGGTAGTACTGTGGATTTCCTTACTATCCCTCCTCCACTAATTAAATCAAAGGCAATCATGCTATGATCACTATTTCCAAGTGGCCCCAACACCGTTATCTCTTGCACTAGATCTGGTGTTCCACTAAGGACTAGGTCTAATATGGCTTCCCCTCTGTTCAGTTCATGAACCAGCTGCTCCAAGAAGCAGTCATTTATGTCATCTAGGAACTTTATCTCCCTAGCATGTCCTGCCGTGACACTGACCCAGTCGATACCGGGGTAATTGAAATCGCCCATTATTACTGCGCTGTAACTTTTGTTAGCTTCCTTGATTTCTTTGAGCATTTCATCATCCATTTGTTCATTATGGCCAGGTGGTCAATAGTACATCCCCACTGCCATCGCCTTCCCCTTTTTACATATGGAATTTCAATCCATAGAGATTCTACAGCAAATTTTGTTTCCTGCAAAACTTTAATCCTTTCTGACTCAATGCCCTCTCTAACATAGAGTGCAACCCCTCCACCAATTTGATCAGCTCTATCATTATGATATAGTTTGTACCCAGGTATCACAGTGTCCCACTGGTTGTCCTCCTTCCACCATGTCTCTGATATTCCAATCATATCTAACCTCTCATTTAGTGCTATATATTCTAACTCTCCCATCTTATTTTTTAGACTTCTAGCATTTGCATACAAGCATTTTAGAGACTGTATTTTATTCATATTAATCTGGCTATTGGTTTGTTGTTGTTAAGTGCCGTCGAGTCGGAGTCGACTCATGGCGACCCTCTGGATAGCTATCCTAAATTGTGTTCGGTCTTCAGTCAGGCGGCTCATCGTTGACAGACTGGCACCCGTAGCCGCTGTTATTGTATCGATCCATCTCACTGCTGGCCTTCCTCTTCTGTGTTGACCTTCCATCTTGCCAAGCATAATGTCTTTCTCTAATGATCTCTCTCTTCGCATGATGTGTCCAAAGTATGAAAGTCGAAGTCTTGTCATCTGAGCTTCTAAAGAAAGCTTAGGTTTGATCTCCTCCAGTACCGACTGGTTTGTTCTTCGGGCAGTCCATGGTATACAAAGTATTCGCCGCCAGCACCAAAATTCAAAGGCATCAATTTTCTTTCTATCTGTCTTTTTCACTGTCCAGCTTTCACATCCACATGATGTTATTGAAAATACCATGGCCTGAACAAGTCGAATCTTTGTATGGAGAGAGACATCTCTGCTCTTGAGAATGTTATCTAGGTCTTTCATAGCCATTCTGCCAAGAGCAATGCGTCGTCTGATTTCTTGACTGCTTGTTGCTTCTTTATTGATAGTTGATCCAAGTAGGTTAAAGTTGTTCATAATTTCAATTTCTTCTCCTTCAATGATGAACCTGTTGATTATGCCAGTTGTCATGATCTTTGTCTTCTTTACATTAAGGTGCAGGCCCATTTTGAGACTATGTTCTTTGATTGTGAGAAGCAAATGTTTCAGATCATCTTCACTTTCAGCCATTAATGTGGTATCATCAGCATAGCGAAGGTTGTTGATGAGTCTTCCACCAATCTTCACACCTCTGTTGTCTTTATACAATCCTGCTTCTCTGATGATTTGTTCTGCATATAAATTAAACAGGTAGGAGGAAAGTATGCAGCCTTGTCTTACACCTTTGCTTATTTTAAACCATTCTGTTTCTCCTTGTTCCGTTCGAACTGTTGCTTCTTGATCAATGTACAGATTGCGCAAGAGAACGATCAGGTGTTCTGGTATACCCATGCTTCTTAATGTGGCCCAGAGTTTCTCATGGTTTACACAGTCAAAAGCCTTGCTATAGTCGATAAAGCACAAATAGATATCCTTTTGGTATTCTTTAGTCTTTTCAAGGATCCATCTCACATCTGCAATGATGTCTCTCGTTCCTCGCCCTTTCCTGAACCCTGCTTGCACTTCAGGTATTTCTTGTTCCAGGTATGGTTGTAGTCTCTTTTGAATAATCTTCAGTAGAATCTTGCTGGCATGTGGGATCAGAGCGATTGTGCGATAATTTCCACAGTCAGTTGAATCACCTTTCTTTAGTATTGGTATAAACACAGATCTTTTCCAATCAGTTGGCCATGATGTTGTCTTCCATATTTCATGGCAGAGCATTGTGAGTACGGTAACAGCTGCATCAGATTGCTGCCATACCTCTATGAGAATGCTATCAATGCCTGGTGCTTTGTTCTTTGATAAGGCTTTCAATGCTGCTTCAACTTCTTCTTTCATCACCAATGGTTCCCGATCATAAGGTACAGGTTGAAACGGCTGTTGGTCCACTTGATCTTTATCATATAAAAACTCTGTATATTCCTTCCACCTTTTCTTGATCTTCTCAGCATCATTCAACATAGAACCTTGAGCATCTTGTAACATTCCAGTTCGAGGCTGGAACTTTTTCTTTAACTCTCGTAACTTTAGGAAAGCCGATCTTGTTCTTCCTCTAATAGTTTCTGCTTCTATTTCCTTGCAAGTGTCATTGTAGTACTTTTCCTTGTCCTGTCTTGCTGCACGTTGGAAATCTCTGTTAAGTTCTGCGACTGTCTTTCTTTCTCCTCTGGCTTTAGCTTCTCTGCGTTTCAGGGCAATTTTCAGAGTTTCTTCCGTCATCCATTTTGGCCGTTTTTGCTTTTTCACCTTTTGTAGAGACTTCTCGCTTTCTTCCAACACAACCTTCTTGATGTCATTCCATAACTCTTCCGGAGCTCTGTCATTTGTATCTAAAGCAGCAAATCGATTTTGCAGGCAGTCTTTAAATTCCAGTGGTTATATTCTCAAGGTCATATTTTGCTGCATTCATGAGTGGTTTGCTCTTTTTCAACTTTAGCTTGAGTTTGCATACTAGTAGTTGATGATCTGTACCACAGTCAGCTCCAGGTTTTGTCTTTGTTGATGTTACAGAGCTTTTCCATCGTTGACTTCCACAGATGTAGTCAATTTGATTTTTATACAATCCATTGGGTGAAGTCCATGTGTACAGTCGCCGCTTGTGTTGCTGGAAGAAGGTGTTTGAGATGAATAGATCATTGGTCTTGCAAAATTCTATCAGTCTTTCTCCAGCTTCATTTCTGTTGCCAAGTCCATATTTTCCAACTACTTTGCCTTCTTCTTTGTTGCCAACTTTTGCATTCCAGTCACCCATGACTATCAGGATATCCTGTTTGCATGTTCTGTCAATTTCAGCTTGTACTTGTTCATAGAACTCTTCAATTTCATTCTCTTCTGCAGCTGTTGTTGGGGCATATACTTGAATTATAGTTGTGTTGATAGGCAATCCTCGTAGACGAATAGAGATTAAGCGTTCGCTGACTGCATTGTATTTCATTACAGTTCTTGCAAGTTTCTTCTTTATTATAAATGCAACACCATTTCTTCTTTGGCTTTCATTTCCAGCATAGTAGACCATGTGATCATCTGATGCAAAGTGCCCCATGCCAGTCCATTTCAGTTTGCTGACACCCAACAGATCAAGTTGTACACGTTCCATTGGCTATTGGTAGACATGGGTAATTTGTGATCTTTAAGCTCTGTCTGCTCCATACTCGAGGGCATTTGGGCTACTTTACTCTTTTTTGGAACCTCTCTGCTTTTGGTAGTATCCTTCAAGGATACATTCTTCCCAACCATCCGCTCTTGGGCGACTGTCGGCTTTTCCCTATTATCTAGACAGCAAATTTTGTTTCCTGCAAAATTTTAATCCTTTCTAACTCAATGCCCTCTCTAACATAGAGCGCAACCCCTCCACCATTTGCGGTGCCAATGGGTCATTTTCAGTTTCGAGCGTTACCGTTTGGTCTGGCTATGGCCCCATGGACTTTTACCAAGGTTATGGTAGTAGTAGCAGCGGTGCTGAGAAAGGAAGGAGTTCTAGTTCATCCATATTTGGACGACTGGTTAATTCGAGCAAAGTCAAGGACAGAAAGCGAGGAGGCTACGTCCAAGGTAGTCAAGTGCCTGCAGAGTTTAGGTTGGGTGGTCAATATGGCCAAGAGCAGTTTAGTGCCATCTCAGAATCTGGAGTACCTAAATGCGTGTTTTGATACGGCGGTGGGCAAGGTTTTCCTGCCTCCGCATCGAGCTCTCGGGTTGAGAACATTGGTCCGACGATTTCTCAGCAGGCCACGTCCGACGGTGTGGCTTTATCTACAGCTCCCTGGTACAATGGTGGCGACGCTCAAGTTGGTGCCCTGGGCAAGGGCCCATATGAGGCCGTTGCACAGAGTGTTACTCAGAAGGTGGTCTCACCAGAACGACCCGCTGTCCCGGAAGCTACTCTGTCCAGAAGTGGCGCTGAGAGCATTGCAGTGGTGTTATGTTTATGTTTATGTTTATTACATTTGATATACCACTCAAGCCAAAGCATCAGAGCGGTTTACAATATTACATAAAAGTTACAGAAAATATGAAAAGAACGCCATTAATTAGATAGGACAGAATAAGAGATACAGTGATAGTTAAAGGAATAGAGGAGAAAAGAAGAAATGCTCCACATAGCATCTGAAGAGGTAGATATCATACCACCAGGTGTTTAAGCTCCCACTCACAACCTCCGCTGTCGACATCACCCCTCCACGGCTCCAATCTCCACAGCAAGCAGAATCAATGTAGCAGCATTTTAAACGGCCCCACATGGTCCTACGCCTAAGGGCCACGCCAAAGTGGTGGTTGCTTCCGGAGTCTCTGGGAAAGGGCATGCCCTTGGAAATGCCAGGCTGGCTACCGCTGACTACAGATGCAAGTCTGATAGGCTGGGGGGCTCACTTTCAAGGAAGGTTCGCTCAAGGACAGTGGACAGAACAGGAAAAAGCATGGTCGATCAACAGGTTGGAACTGCGAGCAGTAGCGCAGGCGTTGCTGAATTTTCAACCATATCTACAGGGGAAGAGCGATCAGAGTGTTTTCTGACAACACGACTGCAGTGGCCTACATCAACAGACAGGGGGGCACCAGCAGTGCTCCCTTTGAGGCCGAGGCAGAACAGTTGTTCGAATGGGTCAAACAAAACATTCAGGCTCTGTCGGCAGCGCATGTGGCAGGGGTGGACAATGTGGCGGCCGATTATTTGAGTCGAGTAAAGGTAGATCCAGGAGAGTGGATGCTTCATCCAGACGTTTACGGGATGGTGGTGAGGTGCTGGGCCTCGCTGATAATGGATCTCATGGCGACTTTCAATTCGGCAAAGGTCAGTCGATTCTTCAGCAGAAGGCGAGAGAGAATGTCGGAGGGTCTAGATCAGTGATGGCTAACCTTTTTGAGCCCGAGTGCCCAAACTGCCGCACAAAACCAAAGAATTTCCTCAAAGTGCCAGCACGTCAATTAAAGCCCCATTTGCATAAGGTGCTTCATTTGCATAAATATTTGCATAATGTTACCATACACTAACTTTTAGTAAACATGCCTCTTAATGAGTATATGGATAAAGAAAGGACTAAAAGGTTTCTACATTACTATAATCAGTACCAACCGCCAGGCACATTAGGAACTACTACAAACGCTGCCCATTTAGAAACCCATAGCAAACCGCCGTATCATAACAGCACTACCAGGACTCACAAAGCACCATACTCTACCTATCAAAAGGCAACACTGCAAATATTAAACCAATACATCTCAGAGAACAACAATACATGACCTACTGGGGAAAGAACAAGTGGCAATGTCAAATAGGAATTATATAAACAGAATACCTCAGCTCAGTTACACATGCAGAACAGACCATCACCAAACAAGGAATCACAATTTAGAAACAGGAAGACAATAATTAAACTGGGAACCCCCAAAAGCCAAACTTGGAATATACAACATCACTGTAGAAATAAAACTATTTATTAATTTACTCTTGTACTAAAAAATGCGAATAAATTAATGATGCACATTTCCAAGAGCTTACTTATTCCAATTAATAAATTCTAAATAAAGAGATATTTTTCTTCATTTTGTGCATTTTTTTTCAGTTGCAATTGTTCCAGCCACTTACTTCTGGTTTCTTCGTGTATTCTGCTAACTATCCATCTGCTGTCCTTTTGTCCTTTCTTATGTAATTATCTCTCTACATATGCTTTATCATACTAATCTTTCTCCTTTGGCTCTTTCCTCATTCGTATTTCATCTAATCAAAATTTACCCCTCCTTCCTCAATCCCCACTTACTCTCCCAATACCCGGCCAATTGTAGATTTTTCTTCCCTCCCACACAAAATATTTTTCCCCTCTCCATTTTACTCTCCCAGCCCCATCCATTCTAATCCTCCCCCAACATCAGCTCCCTTCTAGTTCCAGCCTCACCCAGCATCCATTCCCTTCTAGTCCCTGCATCAGCCCATTTCCAGTCCTAGCAGCCCCCCAAACCAATACCAGTCCTATCCCCCCCTCATCAACCACTTCCAGTCCTAACCCCCCATCACACCCATTTTCAGTTAAGCCCCCCCCTATAACCCATTACCAGTCCTAACCCCCACTTCCAGTCAGCCCCCATAGCCCATTGCCAGTCCTTACCCCCCCATCAGCCCACAGTCTATTAGCAGTCCTTACCCCATCAGCCCTCCTCAAGTCCTTAACCCTCCCCATCAGCCCATTTCTTGTCCCAGCCCCCCATAGCCCATTATCAGTCCTAAACCCCCCCATAGCCCATTACCAGTCCTAACCCCATCAGACCACCTCCAGTGTTAACCCCCCATCCGCCCATTTCCAGTCCTCACCCCCCCCAAAAGCCCACCTCAAGTCCTAACCCTCCCCAACATCCCATTATCATTCCTAACCCCCCCCCCAGCCCATTATAAGTACTAACCCCCCCCTCTACCCCATTAGCATTCCTAACCCCCCCCCATAGCCCATTACAGTCCTAACCCCCATCACCATTTCCAGACAGCCCCCATCAACCCACAGCCCATTAGCAGTCCTAAACCCCCCCTAGCCCATTAGCAGTCCTAACCCCCCTAGCCCATTAGCAGTCCTAACCCCCCCTCCTAGCCCATTAGCAGTCTAACCCCCCCAGCCCATTAGCAGTCCTAACCCCCCCCCTAGCCCATTAGCAGTCCTAACCCCCCCCCTCCTAGCCCATTAGCAGTCCTAACCCCCCAGCCCATTATCAGTCCTAACCCCCCCTAGCCCATTAGCAGTCCTAACCCCCCAGCCCATTAGCAGTCCTAACCCCCCCCTAGCCCATTAGCAGTCCTAACCCCCCTCTCTAGCCCATTAGCAGTCCTAACCCCCCCCATAGCCCATTACCAGTCCTAACCCCCCATCACCCCATTTCCAGACAGCCCCATCAGCCCACAGCCCATTAGCAGTCCTAACCCCCCTAGCCCATTAGCAGGCCTAACCCCCCCCTCCTAGCCCATTAGCAGTCCTAACCCCCCCCAGCCCATTAGCAGTCCAAACCCCCCAGCCCATTAGCAGTCCTCCCCCCCCTTCCCATTAGCAGTGCGACACCCCCCTCACCCCATTTCCAGACATCCCCCATCAGCCCACAGCCCATTAGCAGTCCTAACCCCCCCCCCTCCTAGCCCATTAGCAGTCCTAACCCCCCCCCTCCTAGCCCCATTAGCAGTCCAAACCCCCCCCCCCTCCTAGCCCATTAGCAGTCCTAACCCCCCCCCCCTCTAGCCAATTAGCAGTCCTAACCCCCCCCCAGCCATTAGCAGTCCAACCCCCCCCCAGCCCATTAGCAGTCCTAACACCCCCCCCCCCCCGGCAAATTTAAAAAACAGAAAACGCGGGCTCGGGCTGCTGCCGCGGCCGCGGCAGCATGCTGTGTCCCGCGGGGCCCCCCCCGCCCGATACGCCCCTCTGCATGGGCTTTCAGATCCGCGTGGGAGACAGCGTCTCCCTCGCGTCTCTGTTAAGCCCGCAGGGGCTAATGGGAAATTTCCCATCAGTCCCTCGCGTCTAAAGGGGCTGATGGGAAATTTCCCATTAACCCTACGGGCTTAACAGAGACGCGAGGGCGACGCGTTATCCCTCGCGAAACTGAAAGCCCATTCAGAGGGGCTTATCGGGCGGGGGGGGCCCCGCGGGACACTGCAGGCTGCCGCGGCCCCGGCCGCCGCCCGAGCCCGCTTTTTCTTTTTTTGCGGACCTTCACGCGTGCCAGCTGTAAGGCCTTCGCGTGCCACAGCTGGCACGCGTGCCATAGGTTCGCCATCGCTGGTCTAGATGCTCTCATACAGGACTGGCCAGTAGAGCAGCTATTGTATATGTTCCCTCCATGGGTGTTAATAGGCTGTGTAGTGCGACGCATCGAGCTTCACAGAGGATTAGTGATACTTATCGCTCCAGATTGGCCAAGAAGGCCTTGGTATGTGGACCTCAGGAGACTGGTAGTGGGGAAACTTTGGCGTCTACCAGTCAGGGAGGATCTATTGTCGCAAGGTCTGTTGTTTATGCCTCAGATGGATCGATTCTCACTTACGGCATGGCTCTTGAAAGGGCAAGGTTAAGAGCTAAAGGGTACTTGGAGGTGGTGATTGATACGTTGTTAGGAGCTCATAGGAGATCTACTTCATTAGAATATGTTTGCGTGTGGCGCATCTTTGAGGCTTGGTGTGTAGACAGGAATTGTAAGGCCTTACGAGCGTCAGTGCCGCAGGTCTTGGCGTTCTTGCAGGATGGTTTTCAGAAGGGGTTAGCGGCCTCTTCCTTAAGAGTACAGTTGGCAGTGCTCTCCTGTTATAGAGGAAAGATCAAGGGGCAAGCGCTGGGCGCTCATCCAGATATTAAGAGATTCTTAAGAGCGGTGGTGCTTCTGCGACCACCGTGCAGACAAATAGTTCCTCAATGGGATCTGCAATTGGTTTTGGGAGAGTTAGGAAGTCGGCCATTGGAGCCTTTGGCTAAGTCGTCGTTGAAAGATCTTACCCTGAAAGTGGTTTTCCTAGTTGCAATTGCGTTGGCAAAGAGAATTTTGGAATTACAGGCATTATCTTGTAAGGAGCCTTTCCTGTCCTTTTATGATTCAAAGGTAGTAATGAGGCCAATGCTGTCCTTTTTGCCGAATGTGATATCTCCTTTCCACGTGAATCAGGTAGTATCGTTACTGGTGTTTCGTAGGGTTTCAGAGAACTCTTCCACAGAACAGTTGCATCTATTGAATGTTCGTAGGGCCTTGAAGAAGTATATCTGAAGGACAGCAGAGTTCCAAAAATCGGATAGATTATTTATTTTGTTTGGGGGTCCTCGGAAAGGTGAAGCAGCATCAGTCTATTGCCAGATGGATTAAAGGGGCAATAGCATCAGCATACCTGTTAAAAGGTAAGCTGGTACCAGAAGGTTTGAGAGCGCATTCGACTAGAGCGCAAGCGGCTTCTTGGACTGAGTACAAATTTGTTCCTGCAGTAGAGATTTGTAAAGTAGTGACATGGTCGTCTTTAAATTCTTTTGTCAAGCATTACCGTCTGGATGTACAGGCGAGTAGGGATACCTGTTTTGGGGCAGCTGTGCTTCAGGCTGGTCTAGCAGGTCCCGCCCGTTGAATTCTTTCACTGCTCTGTTACAACTAGACTGGAGGGACGATAAGGAAGATTAAATTAGACTTACCTGCTAATTGTAGTTCCTGGAGGAACTCCAGTCTAGTCCCGGATCCCGTCCCAGTCCTCTGGTAGGATTGGAGCCTGAAGCAGTGAATCTCACAGGTAAGAGAAAAAGTAAACTGTGGGGCTTCAGGTCCAAAAGGGGATTATATGAAGGTCGAGTCTCTTCCTGAGAGGAGAGCAAGGGCTTCTGCAGTCATACTAAGACCTAAGAGGAAAGTTTATAGTTTATTCTAGTTTACCGTTTGTTAGTAACTGTTTTACTACTTAATTGTTGCTCCGGTGAGTCTACTTTGTCAATAGGTTACTGGAGCGAGGAGGTGGTGCCTATGTCCTTATACCAGTGTCATCAAAGAATGACGTTTCTCAGTCTCCAAGCTTCTGGAAGAGGAGCACAACCCCAGAGTTTCCGGGACTAGACTGGAGTTCCTCCAGGAACTACAATTAGCAGGTAAGTCTAATTTAATCTTATATGCTGCTGCTTATTGGGTTATAAGTAAGAAATGTTAAAAAATATTCATAAAGTATTGTTAAGATAAAATAAATTACTAAAAGAAAGGAGTTTTTCTGATCTATGATGGCAGCGTGAAGCAGTTCCCCTTGAGGCAGTGAATAACTGCCATGTAGTGGGACAGCCTAGTTACTGAGGTCTTTTCTCCTTTCTGTATGTGTGTACAGGCGCTGTGTGGTTTGTGGTATTCTCAAGGAGATCCACTTAGAAAACTAATTTTGAAAAATTAAATATGGTAGTTAGTAGGAAGTTTTAGTTTTTTGATAGGTGTATTAGTTCGTACCTCGGTGTGGTGGTAGTATATATAGGGTTATTGCTACATATGGACCAGTGGTTGTCAGGTGCGGTCTCCAATAGCTACCTACCTCAACATATCCCTATCAAGTGTAGGAACATCAGACTGAGGACATGGAACAGTGCAAACAGCAGTTCCTCATTGTCTCTCCGGGCCAGTCCAGGAACAGAAGGGTTGTCAATCCCATTCAGCAGCTGAGGACTGAAAACTGAAAAGTTCTTTCTGACAGGCTATCTAACTGTCCGTGACGTCAGCTACTCAGTCTTTCAGTCCTCAGCAGCTGAATAGGACGTTAGGCTGACAGGCTCCAGGAAGGGCGTTGAGGAATCCACAGATAGGAGATTTTCCAAAAGGAGGGTTCAGGTGTTCTAGCAGAGCATCCTTCCCTGCCCAATTTTGAGTATTTCGTTTAAAAAAAACAACAAAAAACGAAGGGAGACAGTTTTTCTGCTACCTTTGACTGCCGGTAGACGGGGGCAGAGCCTGCTCACCGTGAAGAAAACGTCTCTTTAGGGCGAAAGGAATAAGCTGGGAGCCCAGTCTTTGATCCTTCTGCCGATATTGCTCTTACTCCGTGTCCCGCTAGCGGCGGGAACTTGGAGGGCTCATATTGAGAACCTTGTTGGTTCGGTAAACACTGCTTCTGAGACACGGTGAGTGTTGTAGGGCGCGGGGGAGGACCGATCGGGCTGACTAACAGTGCTTCGAGGTGTTTTTTCTCTTCTGCTCGCGGTCAGATATTTTAGTATCGGGGATTTGCAGGTGTTTAGTTCTTCATTCTCCGCAGTTGGTTGCTGATTGTGTGTGTTTTCTGGTCGAATGGAGACTTTTTCGCTGGCGGGAAATGACAGGGAAAGCTCTCACAACGCTCAGTTGAAGGCGGGAACGGCAGCCATTTTGCCTTCAGCGGCACCTTCTCCCGCGTCCCAGAATAAACCGGAGAAAAAGAAATACAAATCCAAAAAGTCCTCTTCTGCTGAAGAGGGGTATAAGGGGCAGTCTGACAAGCTCTCTGACAATGTGGGTTCTTTATTTTCGCCGGAATTTATTTTACAGTTACACAGAGCTTTTCTCTTAAAGATGGAGCAGGCTAGCAAGCCTGCTGTTTCAAACGTGCACATTCCACCACCCGAAGTTCCTCTTCCCTGTGGGGCAGCGTCACAGCTGTTGGGATCAGGGGCTGATCCAGGTGAGGGAACCTCTAAATTGGATAAGGGGGCTGCAAATCAGGTGGATTGGATGGGGCTGTCTCCCTCTGCGCCTCAATTGGGTGAAGAAGGTGAGATCTTTTCAGAGACGGATTTAGATCCCTGGTCAGGGGAACTGGAAGAGGGGGAGATAGCTCCAGGTGATGACCCTAATGTATTTAGGGTGTTTCGGAGAGAGGAGCTTGGAGCCCTGATTGTGCAGTCTTTAGCAGCACTGAACATTGTCACGCCCGCGGTGCCTCAGGAACCCTTAGAGGATCCCCTATTGCAGGGCTTTAAGCTAGAGCAGCGGTGTTTTCCAGTACACAGAGTGATTAAACAAATGGTGGAGTCGGAGTGGGAATGTCCGGAGGCTTCCTTGCGTGGCAGCCAGGCGATGGGCCGTTTGTACCCCATTCCGCAGGAGGAAAAAGATTTGTTGCGTATGCCTAAAGTGGATGCTTTGGTAGCCGCGGTGACAAAAAAGACCACCATTCCAGTGGAAGGGGGTGCGGCTCTCAAGGATCTTCAAGATCGGAAATTGGAGTCTCTTTTGAAACAGCTCTTTGATTCATGTGCTCTGTCGCTGCAAGCTTCCATTTGTGGAGAGTACGTGTCACGGGCGTCCATCCGCTGGCTCCAAGGGGATTCCGCTGGGGTCAGGGAGGAGTCTTCCGTGACCAAAGGAGCGAAGCTGGAGTCGGCAGTGGCTTACCTCGCGGACGCGTTTTATGATTTGGTTCGTATCTCAGCAAAGTCTATGGCTTCCGTCATAGCCGCACGTAGATTTCTCTGGCTGAGGAATTGGGCGGCGGATTCATCTTCTAAAACTCGACTTAGTAAACTGCCCTATAAAGGCAAGTTGCTGTTCGGGGAGGCTCTGGAAAAGATTGTTAAAGATCTCGGTGACTCTAAAGGGGGTCGGCTACCGGAAGATCGTCCAAAACCATCGAGGTCTGGAACTCAGCTCAGAGGGCAGGCTTGAGAGGCTTGCAGGTTTTGCGGACCACGTTTTGCCCCTTATCAGAGGGGGCGTTTTGCGGCACGGGGTCAGCCCTTTCGGGGGGCTAGAGGGTTTGGCAGAGGATACTCGCATCCCCAACAGAATGCCCTCAAGAAGCCGCAATGAAGGGCGGCAGGTCCAGACGGAGATTCCGGTGGGCGGCCGGTTGCAGCAGTTTCTCTCTGTCTGGACCTCCATAACCACGGATCGTTGGGTGCTCGAGATCATACGCGAGGGTTATGCGTTGGAGTTTGCTCAACACCTGCCCGACTCTTTCGTGAGGTCCCCTTGCGGATCTCAAGCAAAGTGGAATGCGGTGCGAGAGACGCTTCAACGGTTGTTACGGCTCAAGGCGGTGGTACCCGTGCTACCAAGCCAGTGCGGCTTAGGTCGGTACTCGATTTATTGCGTGGTCCCCAAGAAAGAGGGTTCTTTTTGGCCCATTCTAGATTTAAAGCAGGTCAATCGGTGTTTGCGGGTGCCTCATTTCTGGATGGAAGCTCTGCGATCCGTGATTCGGGCAGTGCAACCTGGCGAGGTGCTCACGTCTATAGACCTCACAGAAGCGTACCTTCACATTCCCATCCAGCCGGAGCATGACAGGTTTTTGTGGTTTGCCGTGCCCATGGGTCATTTTCAATTTCGAGCATTACCCTTCGGGTTGGCCACGGCTCCTCGGACCTTCACGAAGGTGATGGTGATGGTGGTCGTGGTGGCGGCGTTACGGGGAGAGGGGATTCAAGTTCATCCCTACCTCAACGATTGGTTGATCCGGGCTCCCGCGGAGTCAGTAGCCACGACGGCTCAAGTAGCGCAGGTGCTTGAGAGTCTAGGTTGGTTGATCAATCGGGCGAAGAGTCGGTTGGTGCCGATGAGGCGGCTCACTTACTTAGGTACATTATTCGACACCCAGATAGGGTCAGTATTTCTTCCCGAGGAGCGGGTCCACAAGATTCTCAAGCTGGTACAAGCATTCTTGAAGTTGCGGCTCCCACAGCATGGAGGTATCTCCAGTTGCTAGGGTCCATGGCGGCAGCCTTGGATCTAGTTCCGTGGGCCTGAAGTCATATGAGGCCGCTACAGCGGGCCCTACTGTCCAGATGGTCTCCGCAGCTTCATTCCCTATTTCGCAGATTGCCGTGTCCAGAAGAGGTGGCCTCCTCTCTTCGCTGGTGGTTGGACCCGACACATCTTCAGGCAGGGGTTCCCCTGAAGGAGCCTGATTGGGTTTTGGTAACTACGGACGCCAGTCTCGTCGGTTGGGGAGATCACTGTCTTGCACAGGTGGTGCAAGGCTCCTGGTCAATAGAGGAGAGCGGTTGGTCCATCAACCGATTGGAGCTCCGAGCGGTGCGATGGGCGCTGCTGGAGTTCGAGGAGCTGGTTGTAGGCAGAGCAGTTCGGGTGTTCTCCAACAATCTGGTGACAGTCTCCTATATCAACCGGCAAGGGGGTACGGGCAGTGCTGTTTTGTTGGAGGAGAGTCAGAGTTTACTGCTATGGGTGGAGGAGCATCTACTGGCCCTCTCGGCGGCACACGTGGCCGGAAAAGACAACATTCAAGCCGATTATCTCAGTCGCCATACCTTACTTAGATCCCAGGGAGTGGGAGTTAAATGCAGCGGTATTTCACGACCTTACGGTGCGTTGGGGTCAACCAGTCATGGACCTGATGGCGACGTTTTCCAATACCAAGGCGACGCGTTTTTTTCAGCAGACGCCGGGAGTATATGTTGGAGGGCCTGGACGGTTTGGTTCAGCCATGGCCGCAGAACATGTTGCTGTATGTGTTTCCGCCATGGCCGATGATAGGCCGAGTAGTTCAGAGAGTAGCGGGTCACGAGGGGTCCGTGATCCTCATTGCTCGGGATTGGCCAAGAAAACCATGGTATGCGGATCTGCTGAGACTCTTGGTGGATCGCCCATGGCGTCTGCCCGAGCGGATCAATCTCTTGCATCAAGGTCCGGTGCTGATGCCACAAGTGGATCGATTCTTGCTTACGGCCTGGCTATTGAGAGGGAACGCTTGCGGCGTCAAGGATACTCCTCAGCCGTAATTGCTACCTCGTTGAAGGTGCGGCGCAAAACAACTTCCCTTGCTTACATTCGAGTATGGCGAATTTTTGAGGATTGGTGCTCAGAGAAGGGGTTACATCCTTTTTCCGCAGCTCTTTCGACAATACGCTCAAGGTTCAACTAGCAGCTCTAGCGTGCTACAGAGGCAAGGTTCAGGGCAAGGTGTTATCAGCGCACCCGGAAGTGCATCGATTCTTAAGGGCGGCGCGGAATATCACACCGCCACTGAGTCCCGTGATGCCGCCCTGGGATTTGAATTTAGTCTTAGAGGTCTTGCAACAAGCACCTTTTGGAGCAGAGTTTACCGCATCTCACTTGGAAGACGGTGTTTCTAGTAGCCTTATGTTCGGCGCATCGGATCTCGGATCTGCAAGCCCTCTCATGTCGAAGTCCTTTTCTGCAGTTTTCAGCGGAGAAAGTAATATTGAGACCAGTTCCGTCGTTTCTCCCTAAAGTAGTGTCGCCGTTTCATGTGAATCAGTCCGTTTCTTTGCCAACCTTCTCGAGTGGAGAAGGCGGAAAGGTTTCGGCGTTGGGGCGGAGTTTGGATATGGGCCGGGTGCTGCGCAGATATCTCCGCCGGACAAAGCCATTTCGGAAATCAGATAGGCTTTTTGTACTTTTTGGAGGGCCGCAAAAAGGTCAAACGGCGTCTAAGGCTTCGATTGCTCGCTGGGTGAAACGGGCTATAACATCGACGTATGAACTTCGCAGTAAGCCACCTCCCGGGAATCTCAGGGCTCATTCGACCCGGGGTTTAGCGACGTCGTGGGCGGAGTTGGCACTAATTCCGCCAGTGGCTATTTGTCGGGCAGCTACGTGGTCTTCTCTTTACACGTTTGCTCGGCATTATCGCTTAGATGTCCATGCACGGAGTGACGCGAGTGTAGGGGCTGCAGCACTTGTAGCTGGGCTCGCGGGACCCTCCCATATATAGGAACTGCTTTGGTACTTCCCTTCTGTTCCTGGACTGGCCCGGAGAGACGATGAGGAAATAGAAATTAGACCTTACCTGCTAATTGTCTTTCCTTGAGTTCTCTCTGGGCCAGTCCAGGACCCACCCACAGTTGGGGCGAGCTACAGTTTTAAGCACTCAGGGAAGTAGTGGTTGCTCAGTGGTTGGGGGGGCAAGGAGTACAGTGCTGGCAGTAATGGACGGCAGGTCTTCAACGTTTTTTTCACGGTGCAGCACAAAAAAAAAAAAAGGGTAACTGAAGTTAAATAAATGACTGTTTATCATACGAACGGACAGCAAGAGGGATGCGACCCTAGAGCACCTTATAGTACAGGGGTGTCCGTTCACAGTTCAAGACTTTAGTTAATGTGTTTTTGGTTGTTTTTCTGTTTTGCTTGCTCAGTATATTCTATAGTTTTTTTCACAGCTGCTTGGACAGTAGGTAGACTGAGTAGCTGACGTCACGGACAGTTAGATAGCCTGTCAGAAAGAACTTTTCAGTTTTCAGTCCTCAGCTGCTGAATGGGATTGACAACCCTTCTGTTCCTGGACTGGCCCGGAGAGAACTCAAGGAAAGACAATTAGCAGGTAAGGTCTAATTTCTATATATACATGCCCAAATGCACCATCACCAACAGTACAGATGTGATCTATATTTCCCACCCACAAGGGGAGCGTTGCCATACACCCTCACTATAGGTACTGTCATGAGGCTTGTACCAATAAAGATGCAAAGTTGAAAAGAAACCCTGTTTCTAAGAGAGATCTAGATGTGCAATTACCTCAAAGCACAGCTAGAGGGGGCAGGAGTGATCATACAGGCGCTAATGAGGCTAAGAGAGCTAACTACTTGCACCTGGAAATGAGCCTGGGAGATTCAAAGGAAAGATTCCTTTATTAAGCAGAAGCTGAATGCTAGCAAAAGGAGGAACAGCTCCAAGGGCAGGAGAAAGAGGAACAGCTCTGAGGGAAGGAGCAACTCTAAGAGAAGGAGAAGGACCAAGGAGCACGGCTAAGGAAAGAAGGAGAGACCTGAGGAAAGGAATCCTCCTTGAGCAAGCCCAAAGGAACAGAGTTCACAGAGGTGGAGTTCAGAGGGGCCAAGCTACGAGAGCAGCTGTTCAGAGGGAGTCTGCTGGAGAAAGCAGTCAGGCTGGAGAGTGTGCCACTCCCTGCTCAAGCAACGTTCCTGAGTCCAAAGCTGAGAGACGTATCCAGAGAACCAGAGAGCTAGGTTTGGAGGAGAGCCTGCAGTCACTGGGAAATGCTGGACAAGTTTTACCAGGTACCAAAGGAAAAGCAGTTTCTAACAAAGCTAAGTTGTTACTGAAGCATAGGGTTGAATCCATACCAGGTTTTACTAAGCTGCCAGAAAGCACAGCCCTGTCCAGAGGCTACTGGCAGAGAACCTGTTGCAAGAGAGATGTTCTTGGGAGAGAAAGCTACAGGGATTCAAACTACAGAAACTCAAGGTATGAAAGCTTTATTCCTGATAAAGAATGCTTAACTCCTAGAAGCACTGCTAAAACAAGTATTCAGTTTGTAAGAAGGAAGAAACCAGAGTGGTTTCAGAAAATACCAAGAAAACTTAAAACACAGTCTTATTGGAGGCAAGAGCCTAGAGACAGTCCACGTAGAGCTGTAACAGCCAGGGACAGTATTTACTCAGAGGGGGAATGTAGTGGAACAGAATCTATGGAAATTGAAGATATAAATGCTATTCCCATTCCTCAGGCAGAAGATATGGATTGTGGTTTGTGCATGGCCACCAGTCTAGAATCTATAGCCACTGTATAAATAAGAAGAAACGTGTTTAATTGATGTTGCTTTGGAATGAAGTGAATTCCTCCAGTTAACCTTGGCACTAATTGTGAAGATACTAACAATTAGTTAACCTGTTTAATACTGGCACCTTTACAAACAAAGGACATTCTTTAATTTTCTAGTGTCTTAATGAACCCTTGCACAGAGGGGAAATAAAAGCCTTGTTTCCCTACACTCTTGGCTTGATTATTGAGTTCACACCAGGAGCTGAAATACCTAAGACCAATCTCCATTTTTGCCTTACATAAACCCCACGCTCCTGGAAAATAAATATATCGTGGAGCATGCCCTTACCGCCCTTGGCCACTAGGGGCTGCCACCATGACAGTACATACATGGTCCCATTGTCGGAATATGGGAAATATGGGGTACCCTGGCTTGGCTCCATAGGCACCAACAGCAGTTGGCAGCATTGCCCAACTGAACACTTGCTGTTCTTCATGTTTCTGTAGGTCTCTATATTATTCTTTCCTTACCATACATACCTCCATCACCTCTGCATTCTATTCTTTACCTCTGCATCTGGTGTTCCCCAGGACTGGAGAGACACCAGTAAATGACATACTTATCTGATCTATTCATCTATATGGGATGCTTTGGAAAGCAGGGCAGTAAAATATCTATGTCCTCCTCTTATTCCACATTTCTGCAGGTATAACGTGGATGTATGGCTGAAACGCCACTGATATACATGGGCTTTCCCTGAATATGCTTCGTACATCTCTTGTGGCTGGGCCATGCCCCCATTCTGCCCCATATTGCCCATGTACTGACATGTGCATACTAGTGCCGAGTACGTGTAGGTCTGTGTTTTTCAGGATATGGCACTGGACATGTTCATGTGCTACACGTCCAGATGGCTTATACATGCTCTGGAATGACCTCCAATATAAACCGCTTTGACTGAAATGATAAAGCGGTATATAAAACCTGTTAAATAGATAAATAAAATAAATAAACATATTAAAGAAATCGTGAAGTCAGAGGGCTACCATGATATTTTGGAGCAAAATGTGCTACCTAGTGTCAGAAAGCTAGGACTGGGTCGAAGGTCATGAGTCCTCCAGCAGGACAATGACCCATAACATACATCCAAAAGTACAAAAGAATGGTTAAAAAAGAACAAATAGACTGTTTTAAACTGGCCAGCAATGAATCCTGATCTCAATCCAATAAAAAAACTTAGAAAGAGCTGAAATCTGCTACTGGTAAAAGGAATCCTAGAAACATTCATGAATTGGAACAAACCACAGTTGAAGAGTGGGAGAAATTACCAGTAGACAGATGTACGAAACTTATAGATGGCAACAAGAAACGTTTGGAGGCTCTCATCACTGCAAGGGTTATGCAACCAAATATTAGTGAAGGGTGCCATTAATCCTGTCCAGGTCATATTTTTTTCCTCAGAAATTACTACATCTAAGTTGCATGTTGTTTGTATACCTTTGAACATACTATTACAATATTATGATGGCATACAGTTGGAATATTTCTAATTATTTCTCAAGATATTGTAAACAACATACCTAAAATGCAAGGGTGCCAATAATATTGACCACAACTGTACAAGCTGCATCTCAAAAGATGCTTGCATATCTATCTTGATCTATCCCATTTGCAGAAAATATCTCTAGCTCCTGCTTCATCCAGGCCACTGTTGGTTCAGTGTGCTCCCTTTTTCCCAGACTGAAAAAAATGTTTTCTAAATCTTTTGTTAATCTGATGTAAAGAAGGTTGTTAGAGTCTTAGCTCTGATTTTATTTTTCAGGTTGTAGGATAGAATTTGGGTTTGCACTGAGGTACTAAGGCATGCATAAATTCGTTCATGGAAACAGCAGAATGTTGTGACTATATAACTACTAGAAATATTTCAGGAATTAATTAGGATAGGTACCTCAGGACTGTTGAAGGGTATAGATAGCGATCATATTCAAGAAGTGATTAAAAGTGAGACACCTGCTCATTCTGGATAAGATATTGGACTCTAATATTTCATTTATTTGCATTTTTATAAATTTTGAAATTACTCAGCAGCGTCCCTAGTCATATGGTTATCAATAGAACCTAAAAGATGTTCTCAAAGAAAAGAGACAGTTGCATATGTGGTGGGGGAGAAGAATGAAAAGAATAATCAGTGTGAGCTACAGAACCATCCAGATGCCCATGTTTGAGGGGAAGGAGTGTTTGTTAGTAATAAGGACTGGCCCAATGGCTCAGCGCTAACTGCTACATGCTGAGGACCTGGGCTAGGAAAGATTGGGGATGCCGTGGAAATAGTATTACAGTTCCTGAGGAAGGGGAGTTTCCGTGCTCAGTGGTGATACCTAGTAGACAAATTTTATAGAGGGATACGACACTGAAGATGGAATCTAGAAAAAACACTTGATCTACCCAGCTAGTCCATTCAAAAGAGCAAAGGAGATTTAATATCGGGGAGTGCATGGTAGTTGTTTTGCATGTGGTGCACCTGTATGTGCAATAGCCTGTGCACTGATGAATTGAATTACATTTGGTGAAGAACATCCTAATTTTATATGTTGTTAAATAGGAGAAAATATTATTTCATTCACCACATTAGGGAACTCTAGCACTCGTTGCCAGATGATATGGCAAAAACAGAATATGTGGCTTTAAAAGGTGAAATTTTACTTATCTATAATTTCCTTCCATGGAATCATGCTAGACCAGTCCAGACAAGTGGGTTATATGGAGACCGAGAAAAGACCAGAACTGCCATGACATCATCGCAGCCATAAATACCAGTGCAGCTAGGGGCACTCTCCAGTATTTTCATACCAGAGCCAACAGAAGCCTTGTGAATCCTCTCAAGGCTGACACCCAAAACCAACTCAGAAAAAAAATAATTTAGCGAACCATTACAAAACTATGTACAAAGTACATACAGGACAACAGCGAAACAGTCAAAACCAACTCTGTTATATGAGACTGTATGCAAGACGTACCCTAAGCTGAAAAGTGAGTGGGTCCTGGACTGATCTAGCAGGATTCCAGGAAAGGAAATTATCAGTAAGTAAAATTTCACCTTCCAGATCATCCTGCTAGACCAGTCCAGACAAGTGGGAAGTATCAAAGCTGCTACACCACAGGGTGGGATGAAACTGTGATAGCAAACACCCTACAGCCAAAAAGGGCAGCCCTCCCTAGCTTGGAGATCCAAGCAATTAGTGCTTCACAAACATGGACAAAGACAATCATGTCGTTGCCCTACAAATCTCTAAAGGAGAAACCAAAGATGTCTCAGCCCAAGATGCCGCCTGAGCCCAGATAGAGTGCAACATTAGCCCAGCTGGAACAGACTTCCCCGCCATCAGGTAGGCTGAACCAATAGCCTCCTTAATCCACCGGCCAAGTGTGGCTTTAGAGGCCGGATGGTCCTGCAAAAAGGACAAACAGATGATCAGAGAGCCGAAAAGAATTGGTAACCTCCAAATAGTGGAGGACATCCACAGAGCGAAGTCCCTTATCTTTGTCTGAACACTGTTCAGGAGAAAAAGACCGCAAAGAAATGAGCTGATTAACATGGAAATAGGAAATCAATTTAAGCAAGAAGGAAGGCACTTAGATGCAAGGTAACTCCTTCATTTGAGAAGGACAAAAAGGGGTCCCGACAGGAAAGCACAGAGATATGCCTTGCAGAAGTGATAGCCACTAAAAATACTGCTTTCAAAGAAAAATCTTTCAGCATAGTTTTCTTCAAGGGTTCAAATGCAGGGCGCCTAAGTGAATGAAGAACCAGCACCAAATCCCATGAGAAAACTACCAGATGAACTGGCAGCTGAAGCAAGTTCACTCCACAGAGAAAACGGCTCACATCATGAAGGAACCCAAGAGAACGACCAGCTATCGGACCTTGTAAAGAAGAAAGGGCTGCTACTTGCATTCTCAGAGAACTCAAGGACAGACCTTTATCAAACCCATCTTGAAGGAAAGCTAGCACTGATGGCAGCTGTGCCTGTCAAGTGAAATCTGACAAAGATCACACCAGGATTCAAAGAGACATCAAACACGGACATAGGCCAAAGAAGTGGAAGTATGACTGGTCTTTAATTGTGGGTCAATAACCGCTGCTGAATATCTTTTACATGCTAGGCAAAGCCTCTCAAGGGCCATGCTGTAAGCGAGCCAGGTCATTCAGAAGGACGGACCCTTATCAAAGCAACCACCTCGGAGATCTCAGGCGCAGAGGCTGCGACACTAGGAGATCGATCAAGTCTGTATACCACAGACAATGAGCCACTATAATTACCAACCAAGGGTGTGCGTCTATCCTCCAGAAAACCCATGCAATCATTGCCCATGGAGGAAAGACATACAGGAGAGGAAAGAGCAGCCACTGCTGAACTAGGGCATTGACCCCCATGGACCTGTTCTCCTTCCATCACTGAAAAAGTACATAACTTTGGCATTTGACCCCTTGGCCATAAGGCCCACATCCCGAAGCCCCCACTGAGCCACTATATAGTTGAAAGCCCATGGGGCGAGCTCCCATTTGCTGGGATCAAGCATATGATGGCTGAGATAATCAGCCTCTAAGTTCTCCTCTCCTGCAATGTGCTGGGCTGACATGGCTTGTAGACAGTGCTTGGCCCATAGGAACAAGAGCATCATCTCCTGTTGCACCCCTGGGCATTTGGTGCCACCTTGACGATTGACATATGCTACTGCCATGGCATTGTCAGAATGCACCAGCACCACATGCCCTGGACTAGTTCTTGAAGGCACAACAATGCTAAATGAATGGCCCTTCCTCAAGACGATTGATAGGTCATTTGACCTCCTGAGAAGACCACTACTTTTGAACTGTTCATCCCAGACAATGAGCACCCCAGCCACTCAGGTTAGCATCCGTTGTCACCCCACTATCCAAGCTGGCGTCTCGAATGACATCCCCTGAAGCATCTTGTCAGGGTGAGCCCACCAAAGAAGACTGCATAACGTGCTTGGAACACCATCATGTCAAAAATTCCCATAGCAGGGGGGCGGAGCCTGATGTCCAGCGGGTTAGACGCTTTGCGCTGAAGCTCCCGAGGGGCCTACTCAGAATCCTGACTTAATACCTACATTAACTTAATATTTTGCTCCGAACTTACCGGGGTGCCTCGGGGGGGATGGCGGCCCATAAACCAGCGCGCTTAGACTTCGGATCTCCCTCTTCTTCACACGGAAAACGTTCCAAGACAGAGCTGCCTTCCCCACAAAAGATGGTGCCATTTCGGGATAACCCCGAAATGCAACAGGAGATCTTGGAGGAAATACGTGGTGTGAAGGATCTGGTGCAGTCCAACGGAGAAGCGCTCCGAGCCATGAGAGAAGATTTTGGTGTGCTTCAGGATCGACTTGAAGGTCTTTCATTACGGCAGGACAATATGGCGGGGGTCCTCGACTCGCACGTGGTGCGCTTGGTGAAACTGGATGAGGCTGAGCGTCAGATACAGAATCTACAGAAAGAGTTAGAGGATAGCAATAATCGAGCCCGTCGCAACAATGTAAGGCTCATTGGTGTACCGGAGGGCGCGGAAGCAGGAGATATGAGAGAATTCCTGGTCAAAACTCTTCCCTCCTTGCTGAAGATTACTTTTCATAGAGATCTGGAAATTGACCGAGCACATCGTGTTCCTACCAGCATGGCGCTCAATCGGACGACCCCCCGGCCCATCATTTTTCGTCTACTGCGATATCAGCAAGTTGAGCAAATTCTAAATGCTGCCCGGGCGAATCGTCATTTGGAGTTTGAAAATCATAAAGTCTCCTTCTTCCCTGACTTGGCTAAGCCCACAGTTGACCGTCGGAAGAGACTCCTTGCTTTTCGACCTAGACTTCAACAGTTACAGGCTCGCTTCGGCATCTTATATCCAGCAAAGCTCAGAGTGACTCTCCATAACCAAACTCGTACCTTCGAAGATCCTGATCTGCTAGCAACATTTCTAGCTTCCAAAGAAGCAGACCAGATGCGCTAATCCAACAGTTTGGATGGAATCCGCTGGAACTGTCCGCCATTTTGAATGGCCCGATGCGGTAATCGCTGCCTGAAACGGAGACTGCCTGGACTTTTCTTTCTCTTTATATATACCTTATTGGTCTCCTTTCTTTCCACGATGAGATCCTTGGTTAGTTTCGGAGCCCGTATAGCTCTGTAGGATTTATGTTTCAACTCAGGCCTTCTCTGGGGTTTCTCCCCGCAGACATCAGGCCGCCAGTAATTTCTGGGGTTTTGCTTCTTCTCTAAGGCACTTCGGTGCTTATTTTGTTATATGGGCGCTTCATGGTTTCCTTAGCTTAATTCCTATCCTGTTGTTTCTGCAGTCATTTACTGGTACTATGAGCGACATTGTGTACCTCTGTGCGCTATTATGTTTCTTTTTCAGATTGTTTAACTATTTTGCATGGCTTTATGTAAGTTATCATTACTGACTGTAAAAGGCATCAATAGTCTATTCCAAAGAAGGACAATCCTTAGCTCTCTTAATCATGATTATTCTGAGTTAGTGTTTCTTCAGGAGGCCCATTTACTGGGCATAGCTATTTCCTATCTCCTTCATTACGAAATACTGGAAATTGGCTCCCATCTGAGCCTCAATGATTGGTGGAATTATGTCCATTTTTACTGTAATTATGAGCAACTACCTTGTATGTCAATCTCTTTCACTCAAGCCTTTCACTACTTGTTTAAAAGGAAGGTGTTCCATGATTATGTTCTAACTGCTAAATGCTCTCATTTGACTGTTTAATTTTGTATACATTTCTGCCACAGGATCAGCCTGTATCATCAATACCATTTCTGCTTGTTTGCTGTACAATAACTGTTGTGTGTAAGCGCTTATGTGATGACTCTTATTAGCTTAGAGAAGAAGCATGGGGGTGGGGGGTAACTGGGGTTGTTTTCCTTATTGTATGTGTGTATTTGTATCTTTTGGTGTGTTGTTACTTTTGTTTGTTGTAAAATGAAAATAAACGTTTTAAAAAAAAAAAAATTCCCATAGCAGCAGCCGCCTGTGCGCTCGTGCCCAGGAAACCAACTCTAGCATCGTTGCCATTGCCCCCAACAACTGTAGATAATTCCAGGCTGTAGGAGCTGCATTCTTCTGGAACGGCCAGAGCAAAGAGCGAAATTTGTCCCAGCGCTCTGCTATCAGAAACACTCTCTCAATCCAAATATTGAACTGAGCCCTGAGAAACTACAACAATTGGGAAGGAATCAACCAGCCCTTGCTGTGATTGACCACTCAGTTAAGCCCCCTGAGAAAGTGTACCCACCTGATCCACAGACCAGAGGGCTTCTGAGTAAGACTTTGCTTGAATGAGCCAGTCATCCAAATAGGGATGCACACAAATGCCTTCCTGATGCAATGCTGTTGCTGCCACCACCATGACTTTGGCAAAGCTCTTGAGTGTGGTTGCCAAACCAAAGGGCATTACACAGAACTGGACACTGTCACTCAACACTGAGAAGCACAAGAAACATTGCTGATCCTCTCGGTTGGGAATGTGGAAGTACATCTCTGCCAAATCCAGCGAGGTGAGGAACTCCCTTTTGTGTACCGACTGAATAATGGACTACAGTGTTTCCATCCAGAAATAGACCACTCTCAGTGGTTCATTCACTTGAGATTGAGCATGGGGTGAAAGGAGCCATCGTTTTTTGAGACAAAAGTAGATGGAGTACCTTCCCATGTCCCATTCCGAAAGTGGCACAGGAAGTATTGTGTGAAGATCAAGAAGGCGTTGTAAGGTCAGAGAAACAGCTGCCCTTTGGCAACGGAACCACAAGGGGAGATCACAAAACAGTTCCAAAGGAGTTTTGAGCATTGAAGCACATATCCCTGCTGAATGTTTAGAATCTACTGGTCCTCTGTCATGCAGGCCCATTCTTGGGAAAAAAGACTGAGATGACCACTCACTTGTGGCACCCTGGAATGGGCCCCCAGCCCATCAATGTGAGGGGTGGGAGGTGGAAGAGGGCTTGCTGGCAGAAGAGGAGGGACTAACCCGGTAGTGTTGCACTTTCTGTGCTGAGCCAGAGAAAGAAGAAGGCTGCCTTCTGGCGTGATAGTGTGTGCTATCCTGAAAACATAAGCGAGAAGACTGGCTACCAGAGAAAAAGAACACTTGGAGGGAGCCATGAACCTATCCTCAGGAAACCATTGCGGTTTGACTTCCCCTAAATCCAACTTCTCTAGATCCTCTCCCCAAAGAGAAGTCCCCCTTTAAATGGCAAAATCACCAACCGCGCCTTAGAGGTTGCATCAGCTGACCAATTTCAGAGCCAAAGCCAGCGATGCGCCATAGTTGCCACTGCCAGTCCCTGAGCAGCCAGGTGCAGAAGATCGTAAAAGGCAACCACCGGGAAGGCTGCAGCCGAGTCCAAGCCAGCAGAGACCTCATCCTCTGGCAAAAGCTATACCCAGCAAAGTAAAACATGAGCTGCTAATCTGCCACAGGAAGAAATCTCTACTGAGTGGGAGAAAACAGAGAAAGCTGCCTTCAAGATCCTGTCTATCTTCCGGTCTTGCTGATCTCGTAGAGCTGTTCCATCCTCTACTGGAATCATCATATGCTTAGTTACCGCTGTCACCAGAGCATCCACCTTAGGGAAACAAAGCCACTTATCCATATCTCCCTGCAATCAAGGGTAGATCTTATTCAGACACCTGGTACTCCAAAGGATTAATTCTGAGCAGGACCATTCCACAAAAACCATCTGCTTCAGCTCCAGCGGAAAGGGAATGGCCCTAGAGGGTTTCCTGATAACAGCCAGTCTTACCAACATAGAGCAGACCACATGGGCACAAAATAGCATAGACCACGTGAGTAGATTCACAAGTAGTAGCTTGTTTGATCAAATAACGTGTACCCTTGTGTTCAAAAGAAGATCCCTCAATCGTGATCTCACAAATTGGGCAATGTCCACAAATATAATGACCCCCCAACGGGGTCCGTTGTTCAAGTGATGGCAAAGGTCTTAACCGAGTGGGACTTAAATGTTCCTTCAAATTACGACACAGCATGAAAACGTCATCAATGTAACGGTGCCATGCCTTGATGTTAGACAACTATGTGGAAGTATGGGCACTATGGGATGATGTTTTGAAACTGCATAAAAGAAAGCTTAGAACAGAATTGCACAGTTCGTCTCTTTTGGAATATATTTCTTGACAACAAATACCGAGAGGTTTAAGACTTTATAAAGAGCCCAGAGTGTCCTCGGCTGATGTCACGTTTATTGACAAATGGAACAAAATACTGAACAAATGTTCATTGGACTTGATGGTCCTTTTGATTGATTCGGCTAAGACTCAGATGGAAGGATTATCAGCTGAACTTGCCTCTCATATGACAACGTTAAAATCTAAAGAAACGGAGGAACAGTTTTCCATTCACCAGGACACTATGAAAAAACAAATAGAGGTGGAGCGACTGGAAGTAATGTCCAAAAAGATCAGAAAATTAAAACGCGATGGAGCTGACTACATCACAGGGTACGTTGTGGTGAGCAGCGCCCTCCTGAGCCTATGGAGACAGAGGAAAATCCTGAGGTTCAGCAGGATTTACACCAAAATGACAGGGCAAGGAAAAAAGAGAGACTCTATTCCACAGAGCTGAGCAGGGAGACCAGCCCAGGGGAGGAGTCCTGCAGTTCTGATTGGGCACACCCAGCCTTGGGAAGGGGCGTGCCTAAGAGAGAACGTACTTTTAAACCAGAGCATGGCTCTGAGCTTGAAGGGCTGGAGCAGAGGAAGGAGCAGAAGCAGGAACGGAAGCAGAGAGAGAGGAGGAACGAGAAGGAGGCTGTGACTCAGTACGAGTATGGGAATGAGTTGAAGAAGAAGCAGCCCAGGAAGGAATACAGGAGGAAGAAACAAGAGGATGGTTGGAAAGCCAGAGGAGAGTCTAATGATACTTGGGAACCTGGCATAAGAAGAAAACCTGCACAATTCTATTCAAGGGAAGTAAGCAGAAGTCCCACGGAGAGAGGACTTAACCTTGAATTGGATAGCCGTTGGAAGGCAACGCCTTGGGAGAGAAAGCCTTCAAGGCAAGCCCAGGTGAAAGAGCAATCATTCTCTGAAGTGTCGTTTGTGCCGGAGAGCAACAAACAGAACAGCTGGAGAACCTTGGAGCCGTCTGAAGACAGAAGGGCTCTGCAAAAAGTGAGTAATTGGCCACACGCTTGCCAAGCTGAATGTAAAGATAATTCTCCTATCTATGAAACAATTGCCAAAGAGACTAGCAACTATTCTGATGCCTTTAACTTACAAGAAGAGAAGACAAACAGCCTTGAGCAGAAGGGAAGTTCTATAGCAGATAATAGTACCCTATCTCACAAGGAACAGGCTGAATTGCTTCTACAAAGCTTTAAACAATTCTTAGAGTTACAAGCTAGACAACAGCTAATTTCACAAGAAGCTAGTAATGCCTTACAGCTAGAAGGAGTGACAGAGAGTAATACAGACTTACCAGGCTGTGAACAAATGGACTGTACGATTTGTTGTATAGATAAGTCAAGCTGAAGGAAATGCTTTTGCCGTCTGTGATCTGAGAGTTACAAAGCTGTTGTTTGCATTGCTGAAAGAAGCTCTGATTATCTGCACATGTTTTCTCAAGCACTGTGAGAGTAACGGTGACCGTAAGAGGCTGCAGTGAGCCTAACTGGCCTCTGGAGGCAAAAGAGAGTAATTGGCTGGAAAGTGAAAAGCAGCAATATACTTTTGAGTTGCATTTATCCTGAGTTTCTGTTAGCCTTTTGAAGCACCTTTGTTTTGCATTATTACATGCCATGTGATGGAACATTTATCTTTTGCTTTAATAAAATACTTATTATCAAGAAACCCCACAACTACAGTTTCTTTAATTTCGGAGTGAGAAGAACTGGAATTACAACTCCCAGCATTCCTGGGGTAAAGGTTTTACTCTTCCCTCACGAAGCACCAGCGGCTGCTCCTGCCTTTAACCCCTTAAGCCGGGCAGGGTCGCCGCAACGTCTACCCATGGATGGATGTTAATAGAAGATGTAAAAAATCCAAGCAGCACGTTGATTTTGAAGATACGACGGATAATGGAGGGAGTTCAGACTCCAGTAGATCTTCCAGGGAGAATTTTTTGGATGAAACGAGAAAAGGGCATCCCAGAAGAAAAAAAGGAGGAATCGAAAGTGCAACCTTCGGGTCGTGGGAAGCCCAAGCTTCGGGGGAAATGATATCCCCCAGCTTAATAGTCAATACCACGGAACAATCCATTGCACCAGAGATTGAGAGTCTCCTAAATAGGGGTCTGTCCTATGTTCCCGACATTAAATTTGATTTTTTTCTGTTTCAAGTTGATCTTGAGGGTCTGGTGTGTAAACTTCATCTAAAGCATTATTTTTCGACAACATCAGGGATTGAGGACAAACAGGAACCCGTTGACACGAGACTAGTTAGATTGGCTTTAAAGTTGCGCTGGACGCCGCCTGGACCGATTCATCCAGCTATTACTATTTTTAAAGATTTAGTATTACAGGATGTTAAGGAATTGGAAAGGGCTCAGTCCAAAAACAATACTCGATTATCTCGAGTACAACGCGCTATTTTGAATGAATTAAAATCTCGCACGGATTTAGTCATCCGCCGAGCTGACAAGGGTGGAGCGATATTGTTACAAACTAGAGCTTATTACTTGGAGGAAGCGATGCGCCAACTTGGTGATGTTTCTACTTATCAAGTTTTGACGCATGACGCGCGTGTGGAATTACAATCCACCATCAAAGAACTCACTCAGGCAGCTTTGAATAACAAACTCATTTCAAAGAGAGAATATCATTTTTTGAATGTTTCGGGTCCCCGTTTTGCTCAATTTTACACAGTTCCTAAAGTGCATAAGCACATTACTCGACCCCCCGGCCGTCCTATCGTATCCACTAAGGGAACAATTTTAGAACCCCTTTCGACATATTTAGATTCTTATTTACGACCTCTATTGATAGAAATTCCATCTTTTGTACGTGATACGACTCATTTTTTAAACATATTGAAAGAGTTAATGCATTGGGCTATGCATGATGACATCATATTAGTGACCTTAGATGTCCAATCACTCTATACGAGTGTCCCTCAAGAAAGGTCTAGTGAATTAATACATGAGGTGTTGATTAATAGAGGTGATTTATCTCCAGCTCAATTACAATTTTTGCAAGAACTTACGAGGTTAACCTTATTTCAAAATTTTTTTGCATTTCAAGGAGTACTGTACCTCCAAAAATCGGGGGTGGCCATTGGTGCTACCTGTGCCCCATCGGTTGCAAATTTATATATGGGAGACTTTGAGAAAAAGTGGTTTCCAGCTTCCCCATACTTGTCTAACATCAAGGCATGGCACCGTTACATTGATGACGTTTTCATGCTGTGGCAAGGTACTGACCTTACTTTACATCTTTTTCTTCAATGGTTGAATCATCGAGATGTCAATATAAAATTTACGAGTGTCTCTCATAGGGAAAGCATAACTTATTTAGATCTACAAATTTTCAGAGAATCTAAGGGGTGGGGTACTTCGATTTTTCGGAAATCCATCGATCGTAATGCTTTGCTTCATTATGATAGTGCCCACCCTCCTCAACTGAAGGACAGTCTCCCAATATCGCAGTTCCTCAGATATCGGCAGAATTGTTCCACAATACAAGATTACAAGGAGCAGTTCAAACGATTAAAACAGCATTTTGTGAAGAGAGGTTATCCCCATTCCTTAGTTCAGCAGGCATATCAACGAGCTCTTTATAATGATAGGGATTTATTGCTGACTCCTTGTCAACGTAGTAGAGATCAAGGAAGAGAGGACAAAATTAATCTGGTGACGCGTTATTCTCCACTAAGTTCTAGCATGCAAAAAGTTTTTAAGAAACACAGTACAGTGTTGAAAATAGTGCCAGGTCTTCAGGACAAATCTGTGCGATGCGTTTGGAAGCGGAGTCGTAATTTGAAGGAACATTTAAGTCCCACTTGGTTAAGACCTTTGCCATCACTTGAACAACGGACCCCGTTGGGGGGTCATTATATTTGTGGACATTGCCCGATTTGTGAGATCACGATTGAGGGATCTTCTTTTGAACACAAGGGTACACGTTATTTGATCAAACAAGCTACTACTTGTGAATCTACTCACGTGGTCTATGCTATTTTGTGCCCATGTGGTCTGCTCTATGTTGGTAAGACAATTTGTTCATTTTATATAAGAATGAAGGCGCACGAGAGTAGACTCCGTTGTGCCTGCAAAGAAGCCCCGATAGTTTCTCACTGCCTGCAGTACGATCACAAATTTACACAACTTCGTTGTTGGTGCATTGAAGAGGTACCCACGGATGGGTTTGGAAAGTCACGAGATCAGCTACTATTATACAAAGAACAACGATGGATTTACATTTTGGACACAGTGCAACCTGGTGGTTTAAATGCCAGCATTGAGTGGACAGCATGTGTTTAGAAGGGGGCATGTCCACAGTAGTGAGTTACTTTGTAGGGCGGGCTTAAAGTCCCTTTAAATTGGCTATCCAACTAGTTAACACGCATGCGCGGTGTTATTTTGGGATTCCCCAGAGCATCGATGGGGGTGAATCTTTAGGGCATGTGAAGCGGCGTATATGCAAGGTATTCCTTGATGATTTTGTTTTCCATCTCAACAGGTGCGTGGTGTTACAAATTTCACATAAATTTCGCATAAGTTCAGTCATTGATTGACATTATTTTTTCCAGATAACATTATCGTCAATATTCGTCCCTTGAAAAACCCCATAAGGAGAAACGCATGGGCGCCTATATGGTTGGCGTTGGGACAAAAGCTCTGAGAAGATCACAGAGAATGAGAATGAGATAAAGCTGGGAATTATCCTTAAAGGGAAATACCTGAAAAGCATGAGAGCACTTCATATCACACACATAAGCTAAGTACCTTTTTTGGTCAAACTTTATGAACTGTGTTAGTCAGAAGTGTGATATAATTTTTTACCAACATTAGCCATTGATGTTAACCGGCACACAACTGGGGAGGCAACAGTACCCAGAATTAAGTGCCTGATGGTTGGTTCTGAGGCTTATGTTGGATTAATCCAGAGTTACTGAACGCGAGTTAACTATTGAATGTATCCCTACCAAGCTTAGCTCTCCTAAATAACCCTCATTCACCCAGATCCATGCTTTAGGCTCTTTGTAAAGAATCCCCACCCATTCTATGAACTTTGGGCTCATTCCCATTTTTTTCAAAACTTATTCACACCTTCAAAAAAACATAACAGATTAGTAAGACAAGACCTTCATTGGCTAAAGCCATGTTGGCTGTCTACCATTAAGCCATGACTATCTACATGTTCAGTAATTTTGTCCTTTTAATGGTTTCTACCATTTTTCACGGTACTTATGTCAGGCTCACTGGTCTGTAGTTTCCCGGATCACCCCTGGAACCCTTTTTAAAAATTGGCATAACATTGGCCATCTTCCAATCTTCAGGTATCACAGATGAATATAATGATAGTTCACAGATTAGTAATAGGTCTGCAATCTCATATTTCAGTTCTTTCAATACCCTTGGATGTATACCATCCAGTCCAGGTGATTTGCTACTCTTCAGTATATCAGATAGTTGTAACACATCTTCCTGGTGTATTGATATTTCTTTGTATTCTTCTGCGGCATCACCTTTAAGTATCATTTCAGTCAAGGGTAACATCCCTACATCTTCCTCAGTAAAGACCGAAGCAAAGAATTTATTTAGTCTCTCCACTATGGCCTTGTCCCCTCTTAGTTCCCCTTTACCCCTCTATCATCTAATGGTCCAACGACTCTCTCAGGTTTTTTGCTATGAATGTACTTGAAAAAAGTCTTTATTACGCATTTTTGATTCCACAGCAAGCTTCTCAAATTCTGTCTTTGCTTGCCTTATCAATGCCTTGCATCTAACTTGCCAGCACTTATGTTGTTTCCAGTTTTTATCATTTGGCTCCTTTTTCCATTTCCTGAAAGATGCTTTTTTGGCAACAACAGTCTCTCTGACCTCACCTTTAAACCATGCTGGCAGTTTTTTGGACTTCCTTCCATTTTTCTTAAAGTGTGGAATACAGCTGGTCTGGGCTTCCAAGATAATATTTTTAAACAACATCCATGCTTGATATAAATCTTTAATCTTTGCAACTGCTCCTTTTAGTTTTTTCTTAACTATTTTCCTCATTTTATCATAGTCTCCCTTTTGAAAGTTAAAAGATAGTACTGTGGCAGGCGGAGCCTGATGCTGAGCGGGACGGACGGCTAGAGCAGAGCTCTGGAGGGGCTAGGCATAAATCCTGGAAGATTGCTGCCAATTTTGGTTGGAAACGGCCGGTTGCACAGGAGAGATTGTGAGAAATGTTCAGGCCTAAACCGGCGTGCTTAGAATTCTCTGCTTCACAAAACTGCAGCACCAAGCGCTCCAAAACCGAGCCTCTCTCCCCACAAAAAATGACGGCCACACGTGAACATCCTGAGGCCTTGCAAGAAATACTGGCCGAGATACGAGGGACAAAGGAGATGGTGAAAGCTAACAGTGAGTCCCTAGCATCAGTACGGGAGGAGATTGGGGCATTGAGGAGCAGTATGGAGACGCTCTCAGTGCGGCAGGATAAACTCGAACAAACCGTGGCGGTGCATGAAGAGCAGCTGCAAGAGATAGATAAACAGGCCACACAAATCCGTGCGCTACAAAGAGAAATCGAAGACGGCAATAACTGGGCCCACAGGAATAATGTCAGAATCGTTGGAATTCCGGAGGGAGCGGAGGGGAAAGATATTTTTGCTTTCTTGTACAAGATGATTCCCACGGTGCTCAAGCTCAACTTTGAGAGGCCGTTTGAGATAGATCGGGTAAATAGAGTCCCCTCGCAAGCTCAGCTCAACAACAAAACACCGAGGCCGATCATTTTAAGAATCCTTCGATACCAACAGGTGGCTCAAATCATGGAAGCGGTATGTTCCCACTCTCCGCTGGAATTTGAGAGCCACAGGCTGTTTTTCTTTCCAGATTTCGCCAAAAGCACTGGATCGACGCAGGAGCTTCTTGGCATTGAGACCTCGGCTACAACAGCTACAGGCGAGGTTTGGACTCATGTACCCTGCTAGAATGCGGGTTACACTTCACAATCAGACAAAAACATTCGATGACCCTGAAGCCCTACATTTGTATCTGGAGGATAAAGAGTTGTCTCAGATGAGATGAAGATTGAATGGAGTGGACGACTTTTCTTTCCATGGATGGCTGTGGACGTAGCTGCGCCCAGCAGAGAAAGAGCAACCGATAAAGCCAAGAGAAATGGACAGTGCAATTAGACGCTGCCTTTGTAGTGGCTAGTAGGGAATGTTTTCTTTAATGATTGTATTAAAAGTTATTGTAGTAATAGTAATTGTAAAATGGGTAGCTGTGTGATATCTATTAGGAATAAGCAAAGCATATGAGAATGGGTAGCAGAGCTTGTGTTTGAGTGGCTTAGTCCCTCTGAGCCTGTCCTGCTCGACTCAGGCTCACCAATTGTTTTCATTAATATAGGTTTCCCTCTGAGGCTCACTGGGATAATATTAGTTCTCTTAATAAGTGATATAGAGCAACTGGCTGCATGGAAAAGCAGGGAAAATAAAAGGAAAAAAGGTTATGTGCATGGATATGGTGATATGGAGCTCCTTATGAGGAGCTTAAGGAGTTGGAACATAGGAACGTCTTCGGGTAACCAGAGGTGGAAAATGTCAGTCCCCAAAAAAAATTAAGCCCTCACAACTTAGAGAGTAAAACTACATATAACCTCCTGTAGTCATTCATAAACATTCAGCATATCGAGAATGACTCCGTCATTAAAGAGAAAAAGAAAAAAGAACCAATGGTCTCAGACTAGATTGGGCACCACCTCTGGGTATGATTTCCCTGCAGGTTTAAAGCCCGTTTGCATCAATGACCAAAAACGGTTCTTAATTTAGAAGTGACGGTCTAAACAGTATAATAATAATTTGAGATTACTCTTCATACTTTCTCAAATAATTTAGTGAGACTTTGCTTATCTGTTAGCATATTAAAGAACTTCCCCTTATTAAGAACTTATTATTAAACTGTTTAAACCGTCACTTCTAAATTAAGAACCGTTTTTGGTCATTGATGCAAACGGGCTTTAAACCTGCAGGGAAATCATACCCAGAGGTGGTGCCCAATCTAGTCTGAGACCATTGGTTCTTTTTTCTTTTTCTCTTTAATGACGGAGTCATTCTTGATATGCTGAATGTTTATGAATGACTACAGGTTATATGTAGTTTTACTCTCTCTACGTTGTGAGGGCTTAATTTCTTTTTGATTTTGGACAACATAACCCTCGGAGAACAGACCTATAAACACGGTGTTAGTCCCCAAAAAAGGCAATGCCAACCTTCAGGTCTGTACAAGATCGTTAGACGGATAATATGGCCCCTTTTAAAGTTCTTTCATTGAATGTGAAAGGCATAATCCTATAAAGCGGGAAAAAATAATATATATGGGCGTTAAGAAAAAGTAAACATCTTACTACTACAAGAGACCCATCTAAATATGAAGGAGTCCTTGAAACTTAACATCAAACCTTTCATGCTGGTGGCATACTCTGCTGCAGTTAATAAGCGTAATGGGGTGGCTATCTTGGTCAAAAAGACCCTTGTTTCAAATGTTTTGCAAACTCGTTCAGACAAGGAGGGGAGGTGGGTTAAAGCTGTACTTAGAATAGGAGCCTTCGATTTCACTCTCATTAATGTATATGCCCCCAACGCTGATTGTCCAAATTTTTTTAAGTTCTTGGCAAAAGAGGTGCATAGGGTCATGGGAGATCCTATAATCCTAGGGAGGGATTTTAACCTAGTTTTAGGCCCTCTTATTGATAAGAAACCACCTAGGACTTCCAGGCCTTCCAAGGCGCAGATAGTCCTCCATTCCATGATCCGAGAGAGTGGCTTGGTGGATGTCTGGCGGCTGCAACATCCCACAGAACAAGACTTCACCTTTTTCTCGCCCCCTCATCAATCCTTGTCGCGAATAGATTTCCTTTTAATTTCTAAGACGCTGATGCCTAATATAGCAACATCATGTATACATGCGGCGCATATCTCAGATCATGCGGCAGTTTCTATTGTGTGGAATGATGGGAAAATAGGCCCCAGTCCTTCAAAATGTTTTTTTGATAGGTCCCTTCTAGAGAATATGGACTTTCAGTTGGAAATTCAGGCTGCAAATTGCCGACTATTTCCAATTCAGTTCCCCCCAGGATACAGCAGGTTGGGCCTGGTGGGAGGGCTTTAAAGCCACCATAAGAGCTACTATTACTAGTTTTGGCATCTCATGTGCAAGACAACGTAGGGAGCAATTGAGGGCCCTTGAAGCACAGATAAAGATAGGTGAACGTGTTCTATCTAACCGCTCAGATCCATGCATCCTGCTGCGCTTGAGATTCAAGTATAACGAGCTGCTTTCGGATGAAGCTTCGCAAAATGTTAAAGCACAAAAAAGCGCTTACTACTGGGAAGGTAATAAGGCTGGATGGTTGCTAGCCAATGCACTGAAGGCTCGTAGAGAAGCTGGCTGCATTGCGGTGATACAGGATCCACAAGGACAGAACCTGCTAGTGGAAGACTTAGAAATTGCAGAAACCTTTAGATCCTTTTTTGCCCAAATTTATGCATCAGAAACAGAGTTTGAACAAGATGCTTTTGAAAAATTGGTAACTAAGATTCAAAGACCAACCTTAAATGGGGAAGCATCTGAATTGATGGATAACCCGATTTCCTTATCTGAAATTTGTCAGGCTATAGATTCGTTGGCTGCAGGGAAAGCAGCGGGCCCAGATGGGCTTCCCGCAGAATTTTTTAAGACCTCTAAAATACTAGCTCCTCATATGCAGCAGTACTTTCAGCTGTTAGTGGAAGCGGCCTCTCATGTGGGCGCTTTTGCCTCGGCGAATGTGATAGTCCTAGAGAAAGCGGGAAGGGATCCCCAGATGGTAGGTAATTACCGCTCAATATCCCTATTAAATACGGATTATAAGATCTACGCAATGGTCCTGTCTCATTGTCTGTCAAAAGTGATCCCTCAGTTGATTCACCCTGATCAGTGTGGATTTGTGGAGGGCCGATCGAAGGCTGACAATGCTAGACTTTTATGTCATATATTATCAGGGGCGGCAAATATGGACAGGCCTCTGGTAGGGTTTTCTCTGGATGCGGAAAAAGCATTTGATCGTTTAGAATGGCCATTTCTATTCTCTGTTCTTAGATGGTTCGGTATTGGAGAAGGGTTTCTTAAGTTGCTTGGAGTAATGTACACTCACCCTATAGCTAATATTTGTGTAAATGCCATCCAATCCCGAGACATGCAACTGGGTAGAGGCACCTGCCAAGGTTGCCCTCTCTCCCCAATATTGTTTAATCTAGCTTTAGAACCTTTGGCTCTTATTTTACGACAATGTTCAGAGATCCAGGGCGTTCTAATAGCTAACAGGGAAATTAAACTCTCGGCATATGCCGACGATGATCTTCTATTCACCACTCCAGACTCTGCCATTTGGGCTTGAGAAGATAGATCAATACAAAATCAACTGGTCAAAATCAGTAGCCTTTCCACTTAACTCACAAGTGCACAAAGAGGACATGATGAAATTTCCATTCATATAGGAAGCAAAAATGGTTAAATACCTTGGGGTACACTACTGTTATCGACTTGAGGAAACAATCAGGTACAATGCCAGGGCATTAGTGACAAAAGTCCATAATATGACCACTAAGTGGTCTCCCCTAATCCTATTTTGGTGGGTTGATTGGAGACAATTAAAATGACCATCGTTCCAAAGATTAACTATATATTGGAAATGGTGTCGTTATATGCCAACACATACATACCAACAGATAGAGAGGTTGCTAATACACTTTCTGTGGAACAACAAAACACCGAGAATAGCCCTTAAAAAAATTAAATCCCGCAAGGAAGAAGGAGTTGTAAACTTTCCAGATTTTCAGTTATATCATATGACGTTCCTATTAAAACAAGGCTCTAGCTGGTTAGAACATTGGTCAGATCAGAGACCGATTTGGCTAGAAAGAAATAGAGGAGGCATTAACAGCCCCTTTTCCAGCGAAGCTTCTTCCTGGTATGCTAATGCCAGAAAGCAGGGGTTGTCCTCAAACGATAAGTGATACACAAAAGGCTTTTTGTACACTGGCTCATAATAATGGCTCTGAGGAAAAGAAATTTTCTGACTTCCTTCCCTTGTGGTATAACCCCCTTTTCAAAATACAGCAGAAAACGTTTGCCTGGAGTCAATGGTATTCCAGAGGGATCTGGTCTATTGGGCAGTAAGTAGAAAATGGCAACTGGAAGAGATTTGATAGACTGCAACAAGAATTTGGCCTCCCAGGAACACTATCTTCAATGGGTACAGCTCATACATTGTATCAAGAAATCAAAGGTAGACATTAAGCTTCTGTCAGAAGATGGAGGGATTATAAGCATAATCCAGAAGTCCAAGCAAGCATCGGGGGGGGGGGGGTGTCTCATACTATTATAAGATTCTGAGCCAGGGCTCTCAATCTCAGATGATAGGCATACAACGGGTGTGGGAATATGATACTGAGACTGCCCTTCCCCCACAGAAGTGGGGAAAATTCCGGACCTCCACTACCCGCCGGCCATCGAAGCTTTCCCGATTGGGGTAGAGCGCCTGAGCGGGAAATCCTCCCACTCAGAGGCTCCTGCCCAACTGGGGCAGTGGGACAACATTTAAAAGCAGCGTCCCAGCAGGAAGCCCGCTGCTCCGAACCTCCACCACCCGCCGGCCATCGAAGCTCCCCCGATCGGGGTAGAGCGCCTGAGTGGGAAATCCTCCCGCTCAGAGGCTCCTGCCCAATCGGGGCAGTAGGAGCAGTATTTAAAAGCAGTGTCTCAGCAGGGCGCGCCCGCACCTGGTGGGCCTGCGCCTGAGGGCCTCGCCAGAGGGCCCTTTGGCGTGGCCCTTTGGCGCAGACACAGAGGCAACCACAGCCAACAGTTGCAACAAAACCAGCAACAGTAGGCGACCACAGCCAACAAAGCAACAAAACCAGCATCAGCAGATCAAAGTAAGTGCATCCATACATTAAAGTCCGACGAAGAAAACATGTATACAACCCTGATCCTGCCCATCAGCCTCCTCCTCACCCAACTCCTGCCACCTCAGGCAACCAACCACAACCTACTCACAAGCATTACATGGCATCCAGCACAGCTCTACCCACACCCTCAGTATACGCATTGGAACACACACAAGACACCCAAGCACAAGAAGCAAAATAAGCACAAGACCAACACCACGCAAACCCAAACGAAGCACATAGACCACTAAACACCCCAGCTGCAATCTCAATAGAGCTCATTAACGCCAGATCCATAAGAAACAAAATTAACACGATAGCAGACCACGTAGAAGATCAGCAACCTGACATACTGTGCATCACAGAAACATGGCTCACCCCCACTGATAACATACTACTTAATCAATTACTACCATCCACCTACTCAGCATTTAACTGCCCACGTGCACAATGGAGAGGAGGAGGGGTATTGATCATCGCAAGGAACAGCCTAAGGTTCAAGTCACGAAGTGCCTCAAACACAAACCAATGTAATACCATCACTGTGGAAAACAAACGGATGGCCCTATGCCTCACCTACAGAGCCCCCCATGCACCACCAGATGAGCTTGCCTCCACTCTAGAAGAGGTCTGTGCAGGCAACACAAATCACAAACCCCTGCTACTATTAGGAGACTTCAACCTCAAATCTACCACCACCAAGGATGCAGAAGCTTTCCTACGAGCTATGGGATCCTTACAATACACCCAACTGATTAACACCCCAACACACAGACACGGATCATCACCAAACCTCATATTCACGCCCAAATTTCTAATGGACAGCGGTAACATATCAACACCCGATGTCACACCTGTACCATGGTCAGACCATCACATAATTAAAATAAAGTTCATGCCACAAGGGCGAAACCACGATGAGAACCTGGACAACCCACCAGCACAAAGAAGATTTAAGAGCTTCGACAGGGATCAATTTCTACAGGACACTCTACCCCACCTGAACATGGAAGCAGAGGATCTAGACGAACCAATCAGAAAATGGAACAGCATCATCAATGCTGCTGCAAAAGCCGCTGAATACAGACCCAAGAAAACTCGCCGCACCAAAGCACATCACACACCCTGGTACTCAAGTCATACGGAACAAGAAGAGGGAACTCAGGAAGTTAGAACGGCGATGGAGACACACCAAGTCACCCAACACTCAGGCCCTATACTTAACAGTCCTCAATCTTCTTGAACGATAATACTATATCAAATAAAAAACTCTTCGTTCAATAATCTAAACTCTGCAACTAGAAAATTATTTCGATGTTATCTCACAAGAGAAGTCAGGTCTCAGAAAAAACTGTAAGCACTAAACCATGGACAAACTGCCCTTTGTATGTGCTCGTTTTCACATCAACGACCTTTCTCCAATTTTTTAAAAATTTTTAACGTGCTCAAACTATTATAGAAAGAAAGTATGCCATTCTACTTAAAAAGATACAATGTGGTCAATTCCGACGCCTCCTCTCAGGCACCTCAAGCGTTTCGCCTTTATCGGTTCTTCAGGGAATTGCCCTTTAATTTAACGAAGTGAACTATAAAAACAAATGTAACAAAAAACAAATGTAACTGAAAAATAACAACTTGTGTAGATTCTATGTTGCTTGGTTAAAATACATCAACGGAGGTAACAGAAAATCCTTTATGTTGTTACCGTATGTTCTGATGCTGCCCACGAATCCTTCGCCGCCGTGAGTCCTTCACAACGGCTGACATTGAGTTCCTCTGACAAGAAACGCCGCGCATGCGGAGTTCAGACTGATGGTGATATTTAAAATATATTACTTAATGTGCCTTATTAAACACCTAAGGGCTCATTAAATTACTAAGATAGCATCCTCAAACCCCATCGGGTTTTTACTATGTGGGTTATTTATGAATGTGGTAACTGGCCTCAACCCACATCAAGTTTTACTGTGTGGGCAATTGATAATCATAGTGACAGACCTTGTGGCCAACAAACGGGATTACGTTGAATTCAAAAGTTCTCACCAATTAAATTATCCGATAGTGCTGTAAGATATCGATCCTCAGTGGGACAACTGCCTAGAAAGAAATACTATCTTGTATTTTTCATTATATTGACGTCATTAAATCACAAGCATGCTGTTAAATCAAGCTTAATGTTTAACCCTCGAGGGGCAACAGAATCCAGGGTAAATATCCACTTCTGTTCCTTCAGCAGTAAAGTTTTTCTCAATTGTTTTGCCCCTTATACCTGAATGGACCTGTTCTATACAAAAGCACCTTAATTGTTCAAAAATATGATGTTTATCAATACAATGTGGATACTTAACAAAACAAAGAGAATACAACAAACTCATCAACCAAACGAAGAGAGAATACCACACAAACATCATACTCAAATCAGCAACAAACCAAGAGAGCTCTTTGAAATTGTGAAAACCCTCACCAAGGAACAGAAAACCGAGAGCGAAGTGCAAATAGACCCACAAGCATTCGCAGACCACATCCAAGAAAAATTCCATTCAGCATCACAACTGAAAACAAACACAAGTACCAAAACAACCACCCCCTCAAGAAAAACATGGGACAAATTCAGCACTCCATCCACAAAGCAGCTCTCACACATCATTACCGCACTCAATACAAGCAGGGCCCCAACAGACCCATGCCCAGTGACATGGATTAAGGCAACAAAGTCAAACTTCATCCACACCATACACAACATGGTGCACAGTTCACTAACTCAAGGAATCATGCCAGACCAGCTAAAACTCGCCACAATAAGACCAATCCCGAAGAAATCACCACTCGACAAGAACAACCCAGCAACATACAGACCTATCTCAAGCATCCCTCTACTAGCAAAGATTATTGAGAAAGCGGTACAGCATCAGCTACAAGACTACATCGACAACCACGCACAACTGGATCTCAACCAACACGGTTTCCGCCCCAACCACGGAGTCAAAACACTCCTGTTATACCTATTTAATGACATACTACACCTCAAAGACAACAGAAAGAACGGAATACTCATGATCTTCATTGACATTTCATCAGCGTTCGACACAGTGGACCACGGAACTCTACTAGCAAGACTACAGAACATCAGACTACACGGAGCCACCCTGAGGTGGTTCCACTCCTACTTAACGGACAGACAGATACAGGTCAAGATCGGTCCCAACACATCCCGACCCATAAAGGTCATGCAAGGCGTACCTCAAGGATCCGCCCTATCGGCGCTACTATTTAACCTCTACATTCAGCCAATATGCAGCATCATAAAAGAACACAAGATAAAATACACAATCTATACTGACAACATAATGATATACACACCAATCACCCTCGACAACCCAGACTACACCAAGATAACAGACGTCTCATGCACATGAACAGCTGGTTCCAAGACAACAACCTGACCATAAACGACAGCAAGACCGAGGCACTAATCATCACACGAAACTCCGACTTCATCCCTCCACTCAACATCAAGATAGACAACACAACCGTACCCATACAACCAGAAGTGAAATACCTTGGAGTGACGCTAGACAAAGAACTGAACCTAGCGTCCCACATCAGCAGAACCACAAAAAATGCATACCACAAGATGAAACTAGTCCGACGCCTCAAGCCCCTCCTCTCCCAGGAACACTTCTGCACAGTCTGTCAGGCATTAATAACCCCAATCCTAGACTTCTGCAACCCAATCTATCTTGGCCTAACAAAACAGGCACTCAGGCCACTGCAATTGGCGCAAAACACAGCAGCACGCATAATAGCTGGCACCACAAGACAAGAACACATCACACCCACTCTAAAAGATCTCCACTGGCTACCAATCAGCTCCCGTATCAGATACAAGACAGTCATAAACATATTCAAAATCAAACAGTTAGCTTTCAGCCTACAACCACTCATACAACCCGACAGCAGCACAAGACCGAGGAGGAGAGGCACCTCCAACCGCGTCAACACACCAAAGGACTTCATCAAGATACGCACGGACACTGAAAAAGGAGCCCTATCAAAAGCGTCACCAACAATTTGGAACGCCCTCCCTGATGAACTACGGTCAACAACAGACATTAAAGACTTTAGGAAACTGCTCAAGACGACCCTCTTCATAGAGCACTATGGTGACGTCACTTAAACTGTGCAACAGACAGTACCACAGCCCAACTACCCTCCCTTCTCGACACGTACATAGTATTGAAGTAAAGTCCTGATGTACATAGTATTATATATAGCGCATGTTGTAAATAGCTCACCAAGAATCAATGACCCCCTACACACACATGCATTCACTGGTCAATGCATGCACACACTAGACACAGTATTTTGTCGATTGTTTGTTGTGTAGACCGCCTTGATTACAGGAGAAGGCGGTATAGAAATCCATTTAATTAAATAAATAAATAAATGAGGATATCCAAATCTGCCTTGGTTTCTCAAACTTTATATTTCTTTGCCCATAGAGCCAATTATACCCCATTTAGGGTTAGTAAATGGGATAAATCTATCAGCAGTCAATGTTCGTCTTGCCAAAAAGATAGGGGCACTTTTGTTCATACAGTGTTCAGATGCTCTTGTGTACAGACCTTTTGGTCTATGATCTGGGAATGGATACAAGCAATTCCAGGTTTCAGGACTCCTCTTACTTGGGGGATCATAAGTTTTTGATCGGTGGCTGCTATTCCTTCTCTGCATAAGAAGTGTAATTTCTTATTAGATTTTATTTTGGGTATAGCAGTACATTTAATAGTATCAAATTGGAAACGCACGTATGATGTTAATTGGCAAGCATGGTGGAACCAGGTTTGCTTGTAAAGTAAGTATAAACAAATGCCCAGAAAGGGGTCAACACAGGGGAGTTCCAACGCACTTAGATGGAAGGCTCTGAAAGACTTTGTAGAAGTTATTTGATACATAATACGAACATGAAGTGATCCTATTTTTTCGCTACACCTCCATGCTATATGGGTTAATCCGTAAGAGCAAGGAGGCAGTGTACTACTGTGGATCAAGAACTGGTTAAAAGATAGAAAACAGAGGGTTGGGCTAAATGGCCAATTTTCCCAATGGAGAAAAGTGAATAGTGGTGTACCCCAGGGATCTGTGCTGGGTCCGCTGCTTTTTGACATATTCGTAAATGACCTGGAAAGTGGAATAACGAGTGAGGTTATCAAATTTGCAGATGACACAAAACTATTTAAAGATGTTAAAACCCAAGAGGATTGTGAAAAATTGCAAGAGGATCTTGATAAATTGGAAGACTGGGCATCAAAATGGCAGATGAAATTTAATGTGGACAAGTGCAAGGTTATGCACCTAGGGAAGAATAACCCAAACTATGGTTACACGATGCAAGGTTCCACATTAGGAACCACCACCCAGGAAAAAGATTTAGGCTTCATTGTGGATACCATGTTAAAACCCTCGGCCCAGTGTGCAGCGGCAGCCAAGAGAGCTTATAGAATGCTAGGTATCATAAGGAGAGGAATGGAAAATAAAACAAAAGATATTATAATGCCTCTATATCGTTCCATGGTGAGACCACACCTTGAATATTGTGTGCAATTCTGGTCGCCGTATCTTAAAAAGGATATAGCATTATTAGAAAAGGGGATGGAAGGATACTCCTATGAAGAAAGGCTAAAAAGGCTAGGGCTCTTTAACCTGGAAAAGAGACGGCTGAGGGGAGATATGATAGAAGTCTATAAATTAATGAACGGAATGGAACGGGTAAACGTAGATCGATTGTTTACGTTATCATAATATAGAAAGACTAGGGGACATGCAATGAAGCTACAGGGTAAACTATTTAAAACTTATACAAGAAAATATTTCTTCACTCAACGTGTAATCAAACTCTGGAATTTGTTACCGGAGGATGTAGTAAAGGCTGTTAGTGTAGCTGGGTTTAAAAAAGGTTTGGACAAGTTCCTGGAGGAAAGGTCCATAAACCATTCTTAAGAAGGGACCCAGGATATCAATGCTTGACCCAGTACAAGCATTGCGGAACCTGTGTCTTTTGGGGAACTGCTAGGTACGTATGACCTAGATTGGCCACTGTTGGAAACAGGATACTGGGCTTGCTGGACCTTGGTCTGACCCAGTATGGCATATCTTATGTTCTTATGTTCAAGTCATTTCTGACTCCATGCAGTGCAGTTCTTCCAGTGGGTTTCGGAGGGCAAGGGGGAGGTGGGGGTGTTATTGTTGTTGTTGTTGTTGTTAGTGCTTAATGCACTATGCTATGTTCTTCATTGTTCTAGTGTGTACATTTAAAAGCTAAATACAAATATTAAAAAAAAGGTAGTACTGTGGATTTCCTTACCGTCCTTCCTCCATTTATTAAATCAAATGCGATCATGCTATGATCACTATTGCCAAGTAGCCTTAACAGACTTATCTTTTTCACCAGATCTTGTGTTCCACTAAGGACTAGGTCCAAAATGGCTTTCCCTCTAGTCAGTTCATGAACCAGCTGCTCCAAGAAGCAGACATTTATTTCATCTAGAAACTTTATCTTCCTAGCATGTCCTACCGTGACACTGACTTCTATCATCCTGCCCCTATTGACCACCTCTGGTGGATAGATCTTCTTGGAAAACTGATGGAAAATTTCTCTAATTTCTCTGGACTCAAATACTAGCTCCTCCTCTATTCTCATCTTGACCACATGCTGCTGGTTCTGTCACACTTGTAACCTATGGACTAGGACCTTAACAGTTTTATTATCCCATTCAAAAAATCTCTGCTTTACCCTTTCCAGGTTATGTGCTATACCCGCCTTGTGCATTTTATTCAATTCCCTCCGTAATTGTTCCATATTCCTTAGCATCCTCCGGGACTGTATCCGAAGATGTTTGTCCTGTAGTTCTTTCAATTACCTTAATAAACTCCACTCCCTGCTCAACCTTTGATGTTTCTGATATGCTGCCACCAAAGTAAGTTGACCCCACATTACTGCTCTTAATCCATTCCACACCATACCCGGTGACATTCCCTCCCCCACATTATACTCTTTCAACCGCTTCCACAAGGACTCTCGGATCTCCCTTTTGCCCAATAACCCCTCATTCAGTCTTCAAAATTTCAAGCCCTTTCCGGCTCGCCCCACTGAAATCATCATCCTCAGTGGAGCATGATCAGACTCACACTGTCTGTTCTATGGTCACGTTCTTGATGTGGGACATCAACTCTACATCCACCCATAACATGTCAATCCTATTATAAGACCCATGAGGCTTGGAATAAAAAGTGTATTGCTGATTAGCCCCATGACTCTGCCTCCAAACGTCCACCAACCCCAAGTTCCTAAGAACTCCTACCATCCTTTGCCTTGTTCTTTTTAACCCCCTCCCCTCCCCATCCCTAGAGTTGTCCACCCTGGGATTCAATGTCAAATTAACATTCCTCCCCCCCTCCCCCAGTATACATTGACCCACCTCGAACTGTTCCACTTCCTTACCAATAACATAAAAAAAATCCCCCTGTCCACTATTGGGAGCCTATGTATTACCCAAAGTCACCTCTTCCCTGTTTAATTTTGCATTCACCAAAATATATCTCCTGCCTACATCCTGCTTTACCACCATCACCTCCACTCGGAGTCTTGCAGAATTAAGATACCCACCCCCCTTTTCTTAGGGAATTCCTTATTTGTTACCAAATAAACATGCGGATAAGACTACTTCCCAAGCACCCTCTCAACGAATCTTTTCAAATGTGTCTTGGACCATAAGTATATCTACCCTCAACCTCATCCCCTCTTTAAGCAACAGTGATCTCTTTTTCAAACCATTCACGTTCAGCGTAACCACTTCCACCTCTCCATTCCTCTCCCTTACTCAGCATCACTTATTACTCCCCTCCTCCACAATCGTATCCGAAAACATACTCACAAACCACATAATTCCTGTTCCCCATGCCCAGAATTCCTCCAACCACTCCCTCCTCTTTCCTCCCTCTATCCCAAACCCCCAATAAAGCGCCACTCCTCCTGTCAAGCAATTCCTGGAGTAGTGAAACCAGAAACCCATCAGCACAACTCTCCCCCCCCCCCCGAATAAATTCCTCCTCATAAGAACATAAGATATGCCATACTGGGTCAGACCAAGGTCCATCAAGCCCAGTATTCTGTTTCCAACAGTGGCCAATCTAGGTCATATGTACCTAGCAGTTTCCCCAAGAGACACAAGTTCCACAATGCTTGTACTGGGTCAAGCATTGATATCTTCGGTCACTTCTTAATAATGGTTTATGGACCTTTCCTCCAGGAACTTGTCCAAACCTTTTTTAAACCCAGCTACACTAACAGCCTTTACTACATCCTCCGGTAACAAATTCCAGAGTTTGATTACACGTTGAGTGAAAAAATATTTTCTTTTATTAGTCTTAAATAGTTTACCCTGTAGCTTCATTGCATGTCCCCTAGTCTCTCTATATTCTGATAAGGTAAACAATCGATCTACGTTTACCCGTTCCACTCCATTCATTAATTTATAGACTTCTATCATATCTCCCCTCAGCCGTCTCTTTTCCAGGTTCAAGAGCCCTAATCTTTTTAGCCTTTCTTCATAGGAGTATCCTTCCATCCCCTTTACCATTTTGGTGGCTCTTCTCTGTACCTTTTCTAAAATCGCTATATCCTTTTTAAGATACGGCGACCAGAATTGCACACAGTATTCAAGGTGCGGTCTCACCATGGAACGATATAGAGGCATTATAATATCTTTTGTTTTATTTTCCATTCCTTTCCTTATCATACCTAGCATTCTATTTGCTCTCTTGGCCGCCGCTGCACACTGGGCCGAGGGTTTTAACATGGTATCCACAATGACGCCTAAATCTTTTTCCTGGGTGGTGGTTCCTAATGTGGAACCTTGCATCGTGTAACCATAGTTTGGGTTATTCTTCCTTAGGTGCATAACCTTGCACTTCTCCACATTAAATTTCATCTGCCATTTTGATGCCCAGTCTTCCAATTTATCAAGATCCTCTTGCAATTTTTCACAATCCTCTTGGGTTTTAACAACTTTAAATAGTTTTGTGTCATCTGCAAATTTGATAACCTCACTCGTTATTCCACTTTCCAGGTCATTTATGAATATGTCAAAAAGCAGCGGACCCAGCACAGATCCTTGGGGTACACCACTATTCACCTTTCTCCATTGGGAAAATTGGCCATTTAGCCCTACCCTCTGCTTTCTATCTTTTAACCAGTTCCTGATCCATAATAGTACACTGCCTCCTATCCCATGACTCTTTAGTTTTGCCAAAAGTCTCTGATGAGGGACCTTGTCAAAGGCTTTCTGAAAGTCCAGATACATAATATCAACCGACTCACCTTTGTCCACCTGTTTATTCACTCCTTCAAAAAAACATAACAGATTAGTAAGACAAGATCTTCCTTGTTTAAAGCCATGTTGGCTGTCTCCCATTAGGTTGTGACTATCTACATGCTGAGTAATTTTATTCTTTATGATGGTTTCTACCATTTTTCCCGGTACTGACGTCAGGCTCACCGGTCTGTAGTTTCCCGGATCACCCCTGCAACCCTTTTTAAAAATTGGTGTTACATTGGCGATCCTCCAATCTTCAGGTATTAGAGATGATTTTAATGATAGTTCACAGATTACTGATAGCAGTTCTGCAATCTCATATTTCAGTTCTTTCAACACCCTTGGATGTATACCATCCGGCCCAGGTGATTTGCTACTCTTCAGTTTATCTAATAGTTGTAAGACATCTTCCCGATGTATCGATATTTCCTTCAATTCTTCCGCACCTTTAAATACCACTTCAGTCATGGGTAACATCCCTACATCTTCCTCAGTAAAGACCGAAGCAAAGAATTCATTCAGTCTCTCCGCTATCGCCTTGTCGCCTCTTAGTGCTCCTTTAACCCCTTTATCATCTAATGGACCAACTGACTCTCTCACAGGTTTTTTGCTACGAATGTACTTGAAAAGGTCTTTATTTCGCGTTTTTGCATCCGCAGCAAGCTTCTTCTCAAATTCTCTCTTTGCCTGCCTTATCAATGCCTTGCATTTGACTTGCCAGTGCTTGTGCTTTTTCCAGGTTTCGTCGTTTGGCTCTTATTTCCATTTCCTGAAAGATGCTTTTTTGGCAACAACAGCCTCTCTGACCTCACCTTTAAACCATGCTGGCAGTTTTTTGGACTTCCTTCCACTTTTCTTAAAGCATGGAATACAGCTGGTCTGGGCTTCCAAGATAGTATTTTTCAACAACACCCAAGCTTGATGTACGTCTTTAACCTTCGCAACTGCTCCTTTTAGTTTTTTCTTAACTGTTTTCCTCATTTTATCATAGTCTCCCTTTCGAAAGTTAAAAGGTAGTACTGTGGATTTCCTTACTATCCCTCCTCCACTAATTAAATCAAAGGCGATCATGCTATGATCACTATTGCCAAGTGGCCCCAACACCCTTATCTCTTGCTCTAGATCTGGTGTTCCACTAAGGACTAGGTCTAATATGGCTTCCCCTCTGGTCGGTTCATGAACCAGCTGCTCCAAGAAGCAGTCATTTATTTCATCTAGGAACTTTATCTCCCTAGCATGTCCTGACGTGACACTGAGCCAGTCGATACCGGGGTAATTGAAATCACCCATTATTACTGCGCTGTAACTTTTGTTAGCTTCCTTGATTTATTTGAGGATTTCATCATCCATTTGGTCATTCTGGCCAGGTGCTCGATAGTACACCCCCACTGCCATTGCCTTCCCCCTTTTATATGGAACTTCAATCCATATAGATTCTACAGCAGATTTTGTTTCCTGCAAAACTTTAATCCTTTCTGAGTCAATGCCCTCTCTAACATAGAGCGCAACCCCTCCACCAATTTGATCAGCTCTATCATTACGATATAGTTTGTACCCAGGTATCACAGTGTCCCATTGGTTGTCCTCCTTCCACCATGTCTCTGATATTCCAATCATATCTAACCTTTCATTTAGTGCTATATATTCTAACTCTCCCATCTTTTTCTTTAGACTTCTAGCATTTGCATACAAGCATTTTAGAGAATTTATTTTATTCATGTTAATTTGGCTATTGTTAGAGATGGGTAAATTGGGATCTTTAAGCTCTGTCTGCTCCATAGTTGAGGGCATTTGGGCTACTTTACTCTTTTGTGGAACCTCTCTGCTTTTGGTAGTATCTTTCAAGGATACATTCTTCCGAACCATCCGCTCTTGGGCGACTGTCTGCTTTCCCCTAATATCTAGTTTAAAAGCTGCTCTATCTCCTTTTTAAAGGTTAATGCCTGCAGCCTGGTTCCATCCCGGTTAAGGTGAAGCCCATCCCTTTGGAAGAGCCCATCCTTTCCCCAGACTGTTCCCCAGTTCCTAACAAATCCAAAACCCTCATCTCTGCACCATTGTCTCATCCACGCATTGAGACTCCGGAGCTCTGCCTGCCTTTTGGGTCCTGCGCGTGGAACAGGAAGCATTTCGGAGAATGCTACCTTGGATGTTCTGGATTTCAACTTCCTACCTAAAAGCCTAAATTTTGCCTCCAGGACCTCCCTACCACATTTTCCTATGTCATTGGTACCGACATGTACCAAGACAGCAGACTCTTCCCCAGCACTATCTAAGACCTTATCTAGGTGGCGCGTGAGGTCCGCTACCTTCGCACCAGGCAGGCATGTTACCAGGCGATCCCCACATCCACCAGCCACCCACCTATCTACATGCCTAATGATTGAATCACCAACTATAACGGCTGTCCTAACCCTTCCCTCATGGGCGCATGGCCCTGGAGAAACTTCCTCGGTGCGAGAGGGTTTTACATCACCTGGAGGACAGGTCCTAGTTACAGGATCACTTCCTGTCACACCAGGGTGATGCTCTCCTGTCACGTGACCTCTCTCCTCCATGGCAACAGGGGTGCTGCCAGACTGGAGGTGGGACTTCAGGACTATATCCCTGTAGGTCTCGTCTATGTACTTCTCTGTCTGTCTTATGTTTTCCAAGTCTGCTACTTTAGCCTCTAGAGAACGGACTTGTTCCCTGAGAGAAAAGAGCTCCTTGCACCTAGTGCACACGTAAGACCTCTCACCAACTGGGAGAAAACCATACATGTGACACTCAATGCAAAAGACTGGAAAGCCCCCGTCCTGCTGCTGGACTGCTGTCTGCATCTTAGTTTTAAGTTTGTGTCTAGATCTTACTTACTAGGGGTTGCTATGGGTATTTATACCAATAAAACTGTACCTAATACGTTTAATATACCTTGTTCACCTGAAGCTTAATTAATCTCAGGTCCTTAGTGTATGACTGATTTGGGTAATGAGCTTCACCTGAAAGCACCTCCTGTCTTTTAAGATGTGTAAGTACCTATAAAGCTATGATTATCCCAGGGGAGGGAGGGAGGGAGGGAAATAACACTTATTAAAAGAGGGCTGCTACACAGTACCCTGTCTTGTGCTGCTGAGGTAAGCTAAATTCTGATTTGATTTAAATTATAGCTCTTAGCTGCTGCTAGGCTCTAACTTCTTATGAAATTTAAACTACAAGCTCTCTGCTGGGTACTAAATTTAACCAGAAAGCTCTCTTCTGTGTGTTAAATTTAAACTAAAAGTACTTTGCTGTTACTTGGCCCTGAGTGACTATTAAATTTAAACTACAAGCTCTCTGCTGGGTATGAAATGTAACCAGAAAGCTCTCCTCTGTGTTTTAAATTCAAACTTTAATTGCTGCTACTAGGCCCTAACTGATTCCTCCACTCTTCCATCCCCCTACATCTCTCTCCACATATCATTCCAGAATTCACCCGAAAGACATCAATTTATTCACCCCTGTACATTCACTCCACAGCTCCCCTCCCACTACCCTCTCATTCCCACATCTCAGATAGCACTCCCGTACCACCCTGCCCCTTCCTTCAACCCTCTCTTGACACCCACCAACCCGAAAATTACCCAACAAAAGTTCCTTTGTAAACCTTCTCCCCACCAACCCTAATGTCATGTAAATAGAACCAGACCAGTCCCATTGTCCATTCAGGTATTCTCCACTCGCTTAGTCCCTTGCTTCTTCTACCTCTGATCTTCCTTTCTCACTGTAGTCCATTAAGGCAGACAGGTCTCCACCTCCAGTGTTGTCTTAAGCAACCCCCGAACCTCCTGCATCCCTGCTGCTTCCATTACTTTAGTATCACAATAAACAAAACACCAGCTAAACAAACTCAAAATAATGCACCAACCTCAAGATTCAATAAATACAATGAAGAAGAATTCCTTGACCTCATAATTCCTAACTTGTCTACCTCTCCACTAGACCTAGATGATGCAGTAACCAACTGGCACAAAACTATTAATAATGCAGCAGCGAAAAAAACAAATAACTAAGAAAAACACACAATCCAAGGCTAATCAAACCCCATGGTACAACAAGGAGCTAAAACTACTGAAAAAGAAATTAAGGAAAGCCGAATGTAAATGGAGGAAAAATAAAGACACAATCACAAAAGATATATACCTTACGCTCCTTAATAAGTACAAAGACGCAATAAACAAGGCCAAGAAAAATTATCATACCACTATACTAAATAACGCAATAAATAGACCCAGAGAACTTTTCTCAATAGTACAAAAACTGACTAATAATATTCACAACTCCAGCAATGAAATCACGGACATTACGCCTCAGACATTGGCAAATCACTACAAGAACAAAACAACATCTCACCCCTTACTACCAACACCAGTAAATACTTCTCATATAATTAACACAGACGAATGGTCCGAATTCCAACCCCTCACCAAAGTCGAGCTCAAAAACCTAATCAACAATATCAATACAACCACATCTCTACTTGACCCGTGTCCAGTGAACTGGATAAAGAATTCCCTAGACATACTATCCCAATTCATACTCCCAATAATAAATCTTTCACTAAAAAATGGATACCTACCCCCTACACTAAAACACGCACAGATCCGCCCAATCCTAAAAAACTCCACCCTTGACAAATCATCACCTAAATCCTACAGACCCATATCAAGTATCCCGTTTATGGCCAAATTAATTGAAAAAGCAGTACAACTCCAAACTCAAGAGTATATTGACAGCTCAGCCCCTCTTGATGAACAACAGTATGGATTCCGCCCAAGACATGGCGTTGAATCACTCCTAACAGTTCTATTTGACAAGCTTGTCAGAGGAATAGACAACTCAAAACATGCTTTCCTACTTATATTCATTGATGTCTCCGCAGCCTTTGACAGTGTACACCATGCAACAATGATTAATAACCTTAGGCAAATAGGTATAAAATCGACAGTTCTAAAATGGTTCACCTCTTACCTAACAGACCGAACTCAAACGGTTCAAATCGGTAACCTCACTTCTGAAACATACAATCAAGAAATAGGCCTCCCACAAGGATCAGCATTATCAGCGCTACTATTTAATATCTACTTAAAACCTATTTGTAATATCTTTAAAAAATTTAATGTCCTCTATCACCTATACGCGGATGACATTATGATGTATGTCCCTTTCAAAATACCTAACGTTCCCATACAACTAATTAATGAATGCCTCAATGAAATAACCACCTGGCTAAGTGAAAAAAACCTCTACATTAACCACGCAAAAACAGAAGCTTTAATAGTAACAAAAAGCACAACTTTCACTCCCCCAGCACATATAACATTGCAGAATAACTACATCATACTGAAAGATGAAATACGTTATCTGGGAGTTATTCTGGACAGACACCTTAACATGGATACTCACGTAAGAAATATAACAAAAAAAGTCCACTTTAAACTGAAAATATTAAAGCAACTCCGCCCCCTAATGCTCTTACAGGATTTTCAACGAGTAATACAAGCTATCATAACCCCCCATTTCGACTTCGCAAATCAAATCCTACTTGGTGTAACTAAGCAAACCGTAAAAAAACTACAACTAGCACAAAACGCGGCAGCAAGGACCATTACGAAGGCCCCACCTTTCCAACACATTACCCCGATTTTAGAATATTTACACTGGCTCCCAATTCAAAGCAGAATAGAATACAAAACTCTCTTAACCACCTACAAAGGCATAAATAAAACCGCACCATGGTCAATAAACAACCTCATCAAGACAGAACCCTCCCATAATCCCCAAAGGAGAGACCAGCTAAATAAACTAACAATACCAAAAGAATTCATTAAGGCTAAAAAATCCACTAACAAAAAGGCATTCTCCCACGCAGCCCCCACATTGTGGAACGCAATTCCAATAGAACTACGACAATTACCTGAAATCATGGAATTTAGAAAAAGACTCAAAACTCATCTATTCACACTGCACTATGGTTCCGAAGCAAACTCACCCAGCACCGCCCAGCTTGATAAAGGATAACTCTACCATAGCTGATACATATTAAGATAAGGGAAAAGGTACTGTGGCAATAAAATAAGATATTGAAAACTGAACAACAAATAACCCTGTATATAGTTTAATCCTGTACAAATGTAAATAGTTCTCTAATTGTTAATTGTTAATTGTTAACTGTTAATTTGTAAATGTAGCCTTCAAGTTACTACTGTTATATGTAAAACAGCCTGCTCTGTTAATTGTTGTTATATGTAAACCGCATCTGATCAATGGAAGAAGCGGTATAGAAAAACCTGTTAATTAAATTAAATTAAATTAATTACACATACCATTTCATCCAACGATATTGCTTTTCGGGTCACACCGTTCACCGTAAAGGCCAAGCCAAACAGATGTAGCCATCAGCCCTTTATCTGCTCTCTCCAGAGTCTCTCAGTCACTGAACACCACCCCTTCTGCCGTAACAGAGTCCCCATTGCCAGGTTCATGAATATCGCCACTTTATAACCTTGACACTCAAACCTTCCAGCAGCCCTTATTTTGGCGGCAATCCTCTCCCTCATGGTAAAGTCATGCAATCATGTAACAATGCCTTTCGGGTTGGTCCCTCACACAGGCCCTAAAGCGCGATATATTCTGTCCAATTTAATCTGGAGGGGTGGGGTCTCCCTCTGCAGCAGTACCTGAAAGACAACACTGCCACTGCTCTACTGTCCTGAAACTTGGGCAACTCGGGGACTCCCTTGATTTGCAAATTGTTCCTGCATGTTCTGTTTTTAGTATCGTCCACTTTAAGTACCAGCAATTGAACTTGTTCTTCCAAGGATCACACCAACTTAGAAAGATGGGCTTGCTCTGCTTGACATTTTCCACCAGACCCTCTGCATTCTCCACGCACTGGCCCAGGTCTTGTACCTCTGACCGCAGCTCCCTCACCATCTCTCCAAGCTCACTGCACATCATTCTGATCTCATTTTTAAGGTCAGTGAACCAGGTCTTCAGCTGCTCCTTCATGATGTGCACTGTGGTTCCTTTCCTCACCAGCAATTTAGACAAACAACCATCGAGATTAGTCTCTCCATGTGGCACCTTGGGCAGTGCGGCCTCCTCTGCAGCACACTCTCTTTGGCCCGCATAAACATTATTCTTTTAAGTCGGTGGTTTTGTGTTGAGTATTCGCCATGTCTGTCCAATGCGATCACAAATTGCTCACAGGGGGGCAAACTTACTTCAAAATGCAACTTTAGGAAGGGAAATAAACCACTTTTATTGTTCTGCTTAATGGAGCGCCTGACTCAATCATCCATGCGGATCGATGACATCACGTTGGTGATTTCTCCCTTTTATGTGAACTAAGTGGTCTGCCTGCCCTCCTCCTCTAAGCAGCAGTGTCGGGGGAAGGATAAAGATCTCCGCCTTGTGGATGTCCAGAGAGTGCTTCTCTGGTACTTGGTGATTACGAATTCCTTTCATAAGTCAGACCATCTCTTTGTGCTGTTTACAGGTTCATGCAAGGGTGATGCGGCGGCTAAGTCTACTTTGGGGCAGTGGATTAAGGAGGCCATTGCCTCTGTGTATCTGCAGGACCAGCTGATTTTTGACGATTGCTGCACCATTCTACCCAAGCATAAGCGTTCTCTCAGGCAGAGCAGAGCTCAGTAGTCCCTGCAGACATTTGTTAGGCAGCAACATGGGCATCAGTTTCCACTTTTGTCAAGCATTACCGCTTCGATGTCCATGCTCAGGCAGACAAGACCTTTGGCTCTAAGGGTTTGCGAGTTGCTGTGTTGTCTTCTTGCCCAGAGAAAACATAGATTTGGTATGAACCACTTATCTGGACTGGTCTAGCAGGACAATATGGAAGGTGACATTTTACTTACCAGTTAATGTACTTTCCTTGAATCCTGCTGGACCAGTCCAGGGCCTGTCCCTGGAAATGTGTTGGCTCTGTTCTTCTGCAGCAGTACCCTAGGATCCACTATGATTATACACTTGGCTATGCAGGTCCATCTTCTACTGACAGCTTTCTAGTTAGGCTTTTCCTGTGCATAGTTATATATTGTTTTGTTACTCATTGTTGCCCACGTTGAGGTTGTGTGAGGCTTGCCATGTTCTCCCACATGTTTTTGGGACAGATACTGAAGAGACCTCTGGTGGCTGAGTCAGACAGAGGTATGGAAGTGATGCAATTGAAACCTGGACATTTCATTGGATCTTTGTCTCCACCAATCAGCTGGTAGGGAACATAACCTACTTGTCTGGACTGGTCTATCAGGACTCAAGGAAAGAGCATTATCTGGTAAGTAAAATGTCATCTTAGCCACTACTTACCCCTGGTGTTAAGTAGTATGGAATCTAGCTACTTTTTGGGACTCTGCCAGGTACATGTGACCTGGATTGACCACTGTCGGAAACAGGATACTGTGCTTGATGAATCTTTGGTCTGACCCAGTAGGGCAAATTTTATGTATTTGTTAAACTGTGATTGGGTGACTGAATAAGCCATGTGGTCTTTGACATTGTCTCTTTTTCATTTCATTTATTTTAATTTATAATGTGCCTAGTGACCACCACCTAGGTGAAGAACAGAATGACATGCATAAAATACCTAAAACAACAACATAATTACATAAAATGTAAAAACAAATTACATGGTAACCTGCGATACAAGATATACAGTATCATCAGGTAAAGCCTTTAATTTCGTCAAAAAATGCAGAAAATCTTTCATATCTTCCTGGGAAGTGCATTCCACTGTTGAGGACCAGCTACAGAAAAGGCATGGGAGCGTGTCCCTGTTCTTTGAGCAGACATGGCTGTGGGTAAAACTGCCCTTTTAACTTCACCATAGTGATCATTCTAGCGCATACTAATGAATCAGTGTAGCTAACTTTTTCTTCATCTTCCCGTTCAAATATCTAAATACAATGCATAAGCTTTTGAACATTACCTGGAATCTAACATGTTGCAAATGTAATTCCTACATCTTTGAGGTGATATGCTCTGTCTTTTTTTAAAGCATAAATTACCAGAATCACAGCATTCTGGACTGCTTGCAATGATTTGATAAGAGTGTCAGGAAGCCCTGGAAGCAGAATAGAAGACTATTGCAATACTGTACCTCCATACCTTGAGTATCAATAATTGCACTACCATATGAAAGTCTTCAAAAAGTAGAAACTTCTTCAAGCCTCATGTCATCCGTAGACTTAAAAGCACAGTGCGTACTACTTTTAAAGCCTAGGCTCCCCATAGACAGGTTGGAGTATAATGCTACTCCAAGGTATTGCACTTCTGAAAGTTGAGAAAAAATGGGCCTGATTTTTGAAAGGCATTTACAGAGTTTACAACCCAGTAAACCATGTAAATGCCTTAAATGGGGATATTCAATGGCACTTACATGGTTAGTGCCATTGAATATCCCCTTCTAACTCCTCTATGCGCTGGATTAAGGAGGCCATTGCATTGGGGCGTGTTGGGGGCATTCTGGAGCGGAACGGAGGGGGAGACTATCGCTAGCTAGGCAGCAGCAATATTGCATGCTGACTGGTTAGTGACCTGCGCCTAAAAGATAGCCGAGGAAAACCTTGCCTATCTTTAAGGTGTCGGAGCTAACCGAGCAGAATGCAATATCACTGCTGCCCGGTTAGCTTCAGCAGCTTCCGGCATGTGTGGTGATCCCCAGATATTCAATGCCATTGCCGCAGCATTGAATATCTGGGTTAGGGGGCAGTGGGGAGGGCCATGCGCCGACAAGGCCCATAGCCCTTCTAAAATGTGGCTGACTCAATATTGGGCCCAATATTCATTAGAATCATAGCTTCGGTAATTAACTGCTAGACCATTCACAGAGAATCAACCTGAAATTCTAACTTAGCACGCTTTAGTAAAAGGGTCCCTATGTGCTATTTAATATCAGGGATGACTTTGCTTCAATACAATTACTTAATGATTTCTCTAAAATTTCAGGTTAGCTCTCTTTGAATGGGGGACCCTTTTACTAAAGTGTGCTAAGCTAGAATTTCAGGTTGATGCTCTGTGAATGGTCTAGCAGTTAATTACCAAAAACAGAAGCGATGATTCTAATGATCATAAAGAATAACCTGGCATGTTATCATTCCTGCTGGGAATATTGTTTCTTTATTTTCAGGTGTTCATTTTGTGCATGTTAAGTTGCTTGCTCGAGTCCATGTAACTATTACCATGGGGGCATAATAGTACCACCTGCTGATTCATGTGTTAACTGCCACTTGTGCATTAGGGTGCAGAATGGGAGGGTTAGGGGTGGACAGTATGCATGGTGAGTAGATTGCAGTAAGCCTTGGGGACGACACATGTGCTGACAATGTTATCATTGGTGTAGGTGCACCTAATGCCACCTCAACTGGTGGAGATAAGTGCTATGTGTTAGGGTACTCATCTAGCCATTTACTGTTGGGAACACACTGGTCACACCCCCAACAGAGGTACCATGGAGGCTTTTCACTTAAAGTACATTAGTTTTTGTGCTAAATGCATGGTAGGTGCAAAACTTCCTGAAATATTTATAGTTAGTACATTAGTAAAAGGGCCTCATACAATAGAATATCAGCAGCATAAATGTGAAACTGATATTAATTTCCTTCAGTAATTAATAAAATGGTATCAAATAGATGTTAAACAAGGTGGTAGACAATGCAGAGTTCTGTGGGATGACTCATCTCATTGCAACACTAGTCAGAGAGGTCATTTCCACTTCAGACTTGCTGAGCTCTATTATTAAGATGAGATGTGAACCAAGATAGCAGAATACCACCTATTCCAATGGTTCCTAATCTGGCAAGTAAGATCTCAAAAATCACTGAATCAAAGGCAGAACTGAAATCAGTAAATATCATCAAATAGGCTGAGTCCTGATTATCCAGCCTTTCAATATGGAATCCATGGGCTATGACACTTTCTAAAGCCACGCTGACATGGATCTGGGAAATCTATGTTCTAAAAAAGCATCCGGTGATTTTGCTTAATAAGGGAATATTCAAAATAGATTTAAAATTCAAACAGTCACTTAATGGCAGATTATGTTTCTTAGGTACTGGACAAAAACAGAGGATTGCTTTAAACTGTCAGGTAATGTACTACTAAATAGTAAAGCTCATACAATGTCACAAATGAAATTGACTACCTCATTCCTGAAACCAAGTCAAGGGAGCATATAGAAGGACACAGTTTTGATATTAAATTGAGAGCAATGTTGAATTCTATAAGAGAGACTGTATCCCAGAAACAAACTACTGACACTACACTCAAAGGTGGTTTTGTTAAATTTTCCACCTTAGTGTTGAAAACAATCAGTAAATTGAGTAGCCGATGTCATTTGTAAGCTGGAGTGGACATTGGTAATCTTCAATAGATGGTGAACCGTTGAAAAAAAGTTCAGCAGGCTTAGATAAGGCTAATTGAATTTTAGATGAGAGAGAAGAAAAAAGCATTCTTCGCCTCGTCACATGAGGCTTTGTATTTGATTCATGTACATAGACTTCAGCTCTGATTGTGCCTTCCACCAATTTCTTTCAGCTCTGGACAGGGACTTTCAGTGACATTTACAGTAGGGGATTTAATAGTGTGGTTAAATATTAGCTTTTGGTGTATCCTGAACCAAAGTTAATGTACTCCTCAGTTTTGGGCTGAACTGATGGCACAGCATGAAAATGCCATTACTACTTGAAACAGAACTAGTTAACAATATTATCTCTCGGTCTCTTTCTGAGAGTCACTTGCAACATTTGCTGAAATTATGTAGTCTATGCCACCACAAGAGAGGCTTGGCTGCCACAACATCACAGTTCTCACCCCCCACTCATATCCCTTTCCAATCCTCTTTTCCCCTGCACACTGTGCCCAACAACGTCCTCCTCTCTTTCTGCAGCCCTTTGTGCTTTCTCACAAACGTTTCTCCCATCCCTTCACCCCATACTTCCCCTTTTCTGTTATCCTATTATTTTCTCTTTCCCCCACCCCACTTTTTAGCCTCCTAATTCTGTACCCCTTCTCTTCCTAGCCTGATCCCACACCATACCCCTGGCCTGCCCTATTCCTTCTCTTCCCTTCTTGTGTTCTGAAATTCCCTCACTCTTTCCACTATCCCCTCTCTTTTCCTCTTTTTATCCTCCCCATTTCCCTTTCTCTTTCCCTCCTGCCCCACCCCTTCTCTCTTCCCTTCTTGCTTCCTCAGTCTTTCCTCTCTCTTCTACCCTTTTGCCCCATCCTTCTTTCTTATCCCAAAACCCCACCTCTGAGCTCTACTGTCCCATTCCTTCTCTCTTTCCACTTAAAACTTTCCTCTCTCTGCCTTCCTGTGTCATTTGCAGGTTTTTTGTTTTGTTTTTATAAGTTTTAATTTCAAAGTAATTTAGTTAATTGAAAAGGGCTGTGGCTGCTGCTCAAACAAAAATAATGGCTGAAAGATTATTAGAGATTTCCAGGTAAATAGAAAACTCAAAATTTTGGGTTTTTTAAACCTGATTTGTTAAGAATTATCATGGGCTAACTTCAAACTGGTGGCCCTTAGATTCGGAGGTAATCTTCTAGGAAGAGCTATTGGAATCTCCTGAGTAGCTTGCCTCTAGTCAGCCTACACTTAGCTATGTCTTATATTTCTGATACTGTTCATTCTTGTTTCATGATCTTAAATGATGTAGTATTGTAAACCGCTCTAATACCTTTTGGTCTGAGCGGTATATCAAATCAAATAAACATAAACATAAACCAAAAGTCTGTCTGGTCTTGAGCTTCACGGAAAACTCTTCCTGCATTTTTGTCTTGTGAATCTATTGACTCATGCTCAAGAGACTTATTCCAAAGATTGTCCTTGTGTATGAAATTCTGTGATAGTATAATTAACTGGGAATTTCACAATGCAATCCTGCTAAATTCGAAGGGGGATATTTAGGCCATGGCTGGATTTTTACAGTTCAATAATGCACCACGATGGGACTGACAGAAATTCAGGAAGGGCCTAAAATATCCTTTTGCAACAGGGTAACTTAGCAGGGCTGCTTGTGTGAAATGTCCAGTTATTTTTCAGAGACATTTACCAAGCCTCCTCAGATCCTGGAGAAATTCTGTAAAATCATGTCTAAAAAATCTGAATGTGGTTTCACAGAATTTCTAGCACAAAAAAGTCTTTGGAGTAAATCTATTCAACAGGAATCAATAGACTCACAAGGCAAAAGTCCAGGAAGAGTTTTCCATGTAGCACAAGACCAAACAAACTTTGAACCAATCAGGAAACAGGAACTAACAGTACCGAAAATACAAGACACAGCTAAGTATAGGCTGGCTAGAAATAAAGTCCCTAGGAAGCATAATGGCTCCTCCTAGAAAGCCATTGCTTTCTACCACAAGAGGTATCGGGTGAGGCCAGGCTGAGCCATGATGACATGGGGGGAGGGGGACTTTAGGATTTTTCATGTCACAGCAGGGCTGTGAATTCACTGAATCTCTTAAAAGCCCTAACCACACACCACTGGCTCTGCACAACAGATGATTTTGTTCTTGCAGTTGCTTTGTGAACCATGGGCGGCATTTTCAAAAGGCATTTACACTGTTTACAGCCCAGTAAACCGTGTAGATGCTGTAAACAGAGATTTTCAAAGGCACTTACCCAGTTAGTGCCTTCGAAAATCCCCTCCAAAGACCCCTATGTGGCCTGATGCTATCCGGTTAGCATTGGGGGGGTGTTGGGGGCAGTCTGAGGTGGAGCAGGGGCGGTGGCAAGCACTAACAAGGCAGCAGGGATTTTCCATGCTGCCCGATTAGCGCTCTGTGCCGAAAAGATAGGCAAGGAAAACCCTTGCCTATCTTTTTGGCGCAGAACACTAACCAAGCAGCATGGAAAATCGCTGCTGCCTGGTTAGGCTCAGAGGCTTCCCAGCTGTGCAGCAAAACCTGTCACTGCGGAAGTGAATATCTGAGGCTAAGGGGTCAGTGGGCAGGGCTATGGTGCTTAACCCTGCCCAATTCAAGATCGGGCCCCACGTGACTTGACATGTTAATTGTCTTCAGAATGCAGCATCTTGCTGCATTCTGTTCAGATAAGTACTGGAATTTTTGAGTATATTGAGAAGTTATAAAATTGAAAAAATAAAAATGATTAAAATGGAGTGAGGTATTTTGTGAATAGAAGTATTTTCTTTTCACCTTTTCAGCGCTCTGACAATTTCTGGTTTATTGCGCCTTTACTTTCTGGTGGCCTTTTTGCATATTTACTTGATTTTGGCCTTCCAGTTCTTTTGGGGTTTTTCTTTGGCCTTGTAATGTTAATTGTCTTAGCAGTTGCTGTACTGTATTGTGCAACCTCTAACCATCATAGGATTACCAATTTATTTATGCCTTTATCAACTGCTGCACCATCTTTAAATCTCCATCTATGAATGAATCCCTAATCATCAAAATGTTTAAATGCTTCATTTTCTTGTAAGTGGTTTTACCAATCGTACAGTCTTTTTCCACAAAAGAGTGAAAAAGTAAGTGAATAATGGTTTGACCAGGATACTGAATAGATCGCTTGCAACATTATTACTCTACAATTGAATGGAATTATTTTTAGGCAGAAATAATAGATCAGGAATATGTCCCCTGAATTAGTCAGGGACATAAGTCTCAGCTGGAAATACATTGTGGTTATGCTGAATAAAAATTCCTCAGCATAACTCAGTTTTCTAATATCATCAAAGAGTATGTTGAAATTGTCACTAATAACAATGACAAATGACAAACAAATATAACATCACCAACATCTCAAGTGGCATAGCTCTCAAGTGGTTTTCTTCCTATTTTCACCACCATTTCTGGTCTGAAGTAGTGCCCCAGCTTTCCTCTATTCTCAAGTATAACCCAAAGCTCCCTTCTGCTCCTTCCCTTTTCAACATCTTTCTTGACCCCCTTCCGCTGCTCATTCAGTAATTGGGTTGCAGCCCATATCTGTATGCCAATGACATAAAGATGTTTTTACTATTCACTCACCTTTTTCAATATCTCTTCTCTACAGGACTGTCTGGCTGCTGTCACCAACTGGTTCCATGATCACAGTCTGTTTCTAAACTTTTCCAAATATGCATCCATTTGTTACTCTTCCCATAGGGGGGGGGGGCTCATTCCAGAACATGAATAAGGGGTTTGTATGTCCAGAAGGGATGTTGAAGTGCCAAAAACATCCCCGACCATATTCTGAAACACTGCTGACATGCACATCCATGGTGTTAGCACGAGGATCTCAGAACGTGGGTGGGAGAGGGTGGAATGGGGAGTGTGGTCAACTGCGGAGATGTAGAAAGCATATTCAGGAAAAGCCTATGTATAGGGTACTCTAATTAGATCAGATATTGTTGGCAGTGTGATAGGGCAATAACCAGCACCAACTGCTACAGAGATATAACAAACATCAATACCAAAAAAAAGCTCTAGATCATCATGTAACCTATTCCCACAGAGGGTTACTGAACACCAATCCCATTTGGGTCCAATACAATTTTAGAAAAAGAGAAAAAATCTCAGTATTTGTTATCCCTCTAACAGGTGGTCACCCACCATCAGGGGATTGGTCTTAATCACCATCAATGATCTAAAAAACTCCTCTTAAATTTTTATTAATATTTAAATTTAATTATTACCGGGTAGCTAAGTTAGCTCCTTGGATATAAACATTCCAGGGACGGAAAAGAGGCAGCAGCAGTCACTAACTGGGTAGTGGCGATATTGGAATACTGTGTTCAGTTTTGGAGACCGTATCTTGCAAAGGATGTAAAAAGAGTGGAAGCTGTTCAGAGGAAGGTGACCAAAATGATTTGGAGCCTGCATCAGAAGCCTTATGAGGAGAGACTTGAAGACTTAAATATGTACACTTTGGAGGAGAGGAGGGATAGGGGAGATATGATTCAGACCTTTAAATTCTTAAAGAGAAATAATGAACAAACAAACCTCTTCCATAGATGGGGAAGCTGTAAAACTAGAGGGCGTGACATGTAGCTGCAAGGTGGTAAATTGAAAGGCAATGTCAGGAAATACTTTTTTACTGAAAGGGTGGTGGATGCTTGGAATGCCCTCCCGATGGAGGTGGTGGGGGCAAACACAGTGATGGAATTCAAAGTGGTCTGGGACAGACACAGTGGATCACTTTACAGCAACAAGATTAAATCAAAATAAACTGAACCGTCTAATTTCTCAACAAATAGGGGTGTCCTACATGGAGCGATGGGGGGAGGAGCGGTGGGTTCACCACTAAACAAACAAAGAAACAAAGATATGGGGAGGGGTGCACCTGCTCCTGGTGGGTGCACCACTAAGCAAAGACATGGGTAGGGGTGCACCTACTCCCTAAAAGACATGGGTAGGGGTGCACCTACTCCTGCCATATTGCTGGGCAGACTAGATGGACCATACTGGTCTTTATCTGCTGTTATTTACTATGTTACTGGTTAACGACCCATGGGTAAAACTAGGCAAAGCAGAAGCTGGCCTAGTTTTACCCATGGAAGCTAACTAGGCAGGGGTGCAATATCGCCGCTACACGGTTAGCTTCTATGGCTCCAGGGCATGTGCAATGATTCCGGATATTCAATGCCGGGGCAGCATATGACCCCGGCATTGAATATCCAGGGTTAGAGGTCAACAAGGATGGCTATGTGCCATAGCAGCTCATAGATGACTCAATTCAATATTGGGCACATAAAGGCCAACATTCAATATTGGGAACATAAATACCGTTCTGGGTCAGACAATAGTCTGTCAAGCTCAGTATCCTGTTTCCAACAGTGGCCCATCCAGGTCACAAGTATCTGTCAGGTTCCAAAAAAGGTACACAGGTTCCATGATGCTTGTCCTGGGATAAGCAGTGGAATTCCTGGGTCCTGTTTAATAATGTTTTATGGACCTTTCCTCCAGGAACTTGTCCAAACCTTTCTTAAACACAGCTACACTAACATCCTCTGGTAACAAATTCCAGAATTTGATTATGCATTGAGTTAAAAAAATATTTTCTCTTATTAGTCTTAAATGCATTGCATTGTAGCTTCATTGCATGTCCCCTAATCTTTCTACTTTTTGATGGAGTAAACAACTGATTTACATTTACCTGCACCACTCCATTTTAACTTATAGACCTCTATCCTTCTACCAGATCTCTGAGATACCAATTATATCTAACCTTTCATTTAGTGCTATATATTCAGGCATAGGACACTTTGCATTTGATGATCACATGGAATACTATGCTGGAAATGAAAGACAAAGAAGAAATAGTATTGCATTTATAATCAAGAAGAAAACTGCAAGAACTGTAATGAAATACAATGCAATCAGTGAATGCTTAATTTCTATTCACCTACAAGGAATACCCATCGACACAATGATAATTATAATTCAGGTATATGCCCCAAAAACAGCCGCAGAAGAGAATGAGGTTGTTGAGTTCTATGAACAACTACAAGCTGAAATTGACATGAAATGCAAACAGGATATCCTGATAGTTATGGGTGACTGGAATGCAAACGTTGGCAACAACGAAGAAGGCAAAGTGGTTGGAAAATATGGACTTGGCAATAGAACTGAAGCTGGAGAAAGACTGATAGAATTCTGCAAGACCTACAATCTATTCATCTCAAACACCTTTTTTCAGTAGTGACTGTACATATGGACTTCACCTAATGGAGAGTACAAAAATCAAATTGACTACATCTGTGGAAGTCAACGATGGAAAAGCTCTATAACATTAACAAAGACAAAACCTGGAGCCTACAATGGTACAGATTATCAACTACTAGTTTGCAATCTTAAGCTAAAGTTGAAAAAGACCAAGCCACTCATGAATGTAGCAAAATAGGACCTTGAGAATATACCACCGGAATTTAAAGACTGCCTGCAAAATCGATTTGCTACTTTAGATACAAATGACAGAGTTCCAGAAGAGTTATAGGATGACGTCAAGTAGGTTGTGTTGAAAGTGAGAAGTCTCTACAAAAGGTGAAAAAGCAAAAACAGCTGAAATGGATGATGGAAGAAACTCTGAAAATTGCCCAGAAAAGCAGAGAAGCTAAAGCCAGAGGGGAAAGAGAGGCAATCACAGAACACAACAGAGACTTCCAACATGCAGAAAGACAAGACAAGGAGAAGTAGTACAATGACACATGCAAGGAAATAGAATCAGAAACTATTAGAAGAAGAACAAGATCAGCTTTCCTTAAGCTATGAAAGTTAAAGGAAAAATTAAAGCCTCGAATTGGAATGCTACAAGATGCTGAATAATGTTAAGAAGATCAAGAAAAGGTGGAAGGAATATACAGAATCATGGAGGAGTAGCCTAATGGTTAAGAACACTGGTTTGGGAACCCAGAGACCAGGGTTTGATTCCCACTAGCACTCCTTGTGGCCTTGGGCAAGTCACTTAACCCTCCATTGCCTCAGAAAAATCCAAGTTATCAATGTCCCTGTTTAATGTACCTTACCAAGTTTAAGTTTCAATGTAAACTGCTCTGATTGAAATGATAAAGCAGTATATAAAACCTGTTAAATAAACAAATAAAATAAAATAAATAAATATCATAAGGATCAAGTAGACCAACACCTGTTTCAACCTGTACCTTGTGATCAGGAGCTATTGGTGATGAAAGAAGTAGAACCAGCATTGAAAGCCTGAACAAAGCACCAGGTTTTGATGACATTCCCATTGAAGTATTACAGCAATTGGATGCAGCTGTTACCATTCTTACATAGCTCTGCCAGAAAATTTGGAAAACAACATGACCAACTGACTCGAAAAGATCTGTTTATACCAATACTGAAGAAAGATGATCTGACTGACTGTGGAAATTATCGCACAGTCACTCTCATCCCGCATGCCAGCAAGATTCTACTCAAGATCATTCAGCAGAGACTACAACCATACCTGGAATAAGAAATTCCTGAAGTGCAAGCAGTGTTCAGGAAAGGGCAAGAAACAAAAGACATCGCGGATGTGAGATGGATCCTTGAAAAGATAAAAGGATATCTATATGTGTTTTATTGACTACAGCAAGGCTTTTGATTGTGTAAACCATGAGAAACTCGGCGCCACATTAAGAAGCATGGGTATACCAGAACACCTGCTAGTTCTCTTGCACAACTTTTACATTGATCAAGAAGCAACAGTTTGAATGGAACAAGGAGAAACAGAATGGTTTAAAATCAGCATAGGTTATGACAAGGTTGCATACTTTCCCCCTACGTGTTTAATTTATATGCAGAACAAATCATCAGAGAAGCAGAACTATATGAGGACAACCGAGGTATGAAGATTGGTGGAAGACTCATCAACAACCTTTGTTATGCTGATGATATCACATTATTGGCTGAAAGGGAAGACAATCTGAAATGTTTGATTCTCAAGATCCAGAAACATAGTCTTAAAATGGGCCTGCACCTTAACGTAAAGAAGACAAAGATCCTGACAACTGTAAAAATCAATAAGGTCATCATTATGGAAAAGAAATTGAAATAGTTGACAATTTTAACCTATTTGGATCAACACTCAATAAAGAAACAACAAGCAGTCAAAAAATCTGATGATGCATTGCTCTTGGCAGAATGGCTATGAAGGACCTAGACAAGATTCTCAAGAGTAGAGATGAATCTCTTCATACAAAGATTTGACTTATCCAAGCGATTATATTTTCAATAACGTCATATGGATGTGACAGTTGGACAGTGAAAAAGATAGACAGGAAGAAAATTGATGCCTTGAATTATGGGACTGGTGAAGAATACTGTGTATACCATGGCTTGCCCAAAGAACAAACCACTCAGTACTAGAGGAGATGAAACCTAAGCTTTCTTTAGAAGTTCAGATTACAAGACTTCGACTTACATATTTTGGACACATCATGTGAAGAGAGAGAGAGTTAGAGAAAGACATCCTGCTTGGCAAGTTAGAATATCATCACAAAAGAGGAAGGCTAGCAATGAGATCGATACGATAACAGCAACTATAGGTGCCACTCTATCAACAATGAGCCACCTGATTGAAGACTGAACACAGTTTAGGACAACTATCCAGAGGGTCGCCATGCAGCACTTAACAACAACAACATTCTAGCTCTCCCATCTTATTTTTTAGACTTCTAGCATTTGCATACAGGCATTTTAGAGGTTGTATTTTATTCATATTAACAATCTGGTTATCAGTTGACAAGGGTAATTTGGAATCTTTCAGCTTTGTCTGCTCTGTACTTAAAGGCATTTGGGTTACTTTTATCTTTATTGGAACCTCCCTATCAGGATGCCCTTACTTTCCTTTTTTGCTAGTATACTTCAAGGATACATCCTTCCAAACTATGCAGTCTTGGGTGACTTTCTGCTTTCCATCTGACAGTCACCCAAGAGTTCATGCCTCTTTATTGGCACACCTCTGGTGACATGCCATGCTGCCTGTGGTGTTCTGTAGGCAGAGGAGAGTCACCAGGAGATGAGTTGAAAGTTGGGGCAGAGTTTACCCTCTGATGACAGGCAGAAACCCTGTACTTGCTCAGTGGTAAAAAATTATTACACTGTTCACAATTATTGGACTGTTACCAGAGAGAGAAGAGTCATTACTGTACTGCTTATAACTGTCCTTCCTGTAGCATTTATGCAATGAGTAAGCCCAGCAGCAGCAATCAAACCTGAATGTCTTAAATGAGGGCGAAGCAAGGAATGAGGATATAATCCTGATTTAATTTCATTTCAGTTCTTATATTCTGTTTTTTCAATTAAGAAGATGATACAGAGTGAATTACTATAAAAACATATTAAAGAACCGAAGAAAAATAATAAAATATTCAAAACCTCAGTAATAAATTATCACTCTATTCCTCATTTGCCCATATACTGTAGATCTTAGAAAATGAAGGGGTATGTTTACTAAACAGCGTTAAGGGAGCCAGTGTGCTGTTAGTGCCTGTAATCAGCACTCTAGTGCCCTTAACGCTGCAAAAAAGCCACTTTAACGGGCGTTAAAGGCAAGCAGCATTAAGGGCACAGTAGGTGGAAAGTGGGTATTAACGGGCAGAGTGGGCAGTAACAGCATGTGCTCTCTTAACACCTGTTGCACAACATATCTAAAAGCCCTTTAATGCTGGAAACCCTAACATCAAGTAATACCTCACTGAAAGGGTGTATTTAGAGCCCATTTCAAAGTCTGCAATGTGATTCATGGACAGGAGAGCCCCAGACAATGATAGTAGTGCTCCATTAGCACCATCAGCATAGTGCCCAAGTATGAAAGGGCACTGTGTTGATGATGCAAATGGGGCAAAGGAGGTGGCATGTGGATCATGCAGTGGGGGTTACTGGTACACAGGGGGACCAGGCAGTTGCCCAGGTGCCACATAAGAACAGAAGATTATATGATATGCCAGACTGAGTCAGAGCAAGGTCCATCATGTCCAGTATCCTGTGTCCAACAGTGGCCAATCTAGCTCACAAGTACCTAGTAGATTCCCCAAAAGACACACTGGTTCCACAATGCCTGTACTTTGGCAAGCAGTGGATTTCCCGGGCCCCTTAAATAATGGGTTATGGACATTTCCTCCAAGAACCTGTCCAAACCTTTTTGAAACCCAGCTACACAAACAGCTTTTACTACATCCTCCAGTAATGACTTCCAGAGTTTGATTATGCGTTGACTGTCAAAATATTTGCTCATATTAGTCTTAAATAGGTTACGCTAGCATCATTACATGTCCCCTGGTCTTTCCACTTTTTGATGCCATAAAGAATCAATCCACTAGACCTCTATCATATATCCCCTCAGCCGTATCTTCTACAGGTTAAAGAGCCCTAACTTTTCTAGCCTCTCCTCTTAGAAGTATCCTTCCATCTGCAGTAGCATCTGTGATGTCCTGCATGATGCCACAGTGACAGTGGTGGCACACAGACATGCTGCTGTGGAATGGAGATGTGCCACATGGGACGGTCCAGGGGTACTGGCACACTAGGCAGGGATCCCAGCTGCCCCCTCTGCTGCCACTGAACCCAGCTGTGGAGGAAGAGGCTAATGACACCATCAGCTGTAGCCCTCCAAGTAGCTGCAACATGCAGGTGCCTGGGGAACTACCACAGCAATGGCTGTCATCCTCCCCCTGAGATGTATCAGTGGTAGGTGGGATGGTCCCTGCAAAGGCAGGTGGTTGGGGGGGGGGGTGTCTGGCCATCCATGTATGCCTCTGCCCCCCCATCCAGACCTAACGCCCTAAGTACCCACCAAACCTGCATGTTGGATGGGTTGGGAATGTGCACCACCACCACTGACAGCATGTGGGCATGTCAGCAAGGTGTGGGGGTGTTCGCAGAGGGGGCAGCGGCACTCAGCTGTAGCGGACAAAAACATGTCTTGGTCCTGTGTGCCATGCGCATTGCAACATGTACCAGGGTCTGTCTGATGGAAAGGATGTCTGCACCCCCCCCCCCCCCATGGCAACACTGTGGCTCAACACACACAGGCAGTGAGTATATGAGCAGATGGGTCCCAGGTTCAAGTCTGGGCTGAGGTTCATGTATTGCATGTCCTTGTGGCTACAGTGCAGCAGCATATGCAACCCCCAAATAACTGGCCAGCAAGGGTTCAAACACCCATCAGCCGCACAGACAGGCTCCACTATCCACAGCTGGATGGAGAGGCAGGCTGATAGCACAGGCACACTGAACGGGCATTGTCAGAGCATGCTACTAGCACCTGCACAATGAGCACACGTTAACAATGCTTAAGCTGATATGGAGACCAAAGTGGCAGGAAGAAATGCCAACCATCTCCACTTTTGAAAAGCGCGGTGATGTGAGTGAGTGTGTTTGTCTGTCTCCCCATTGTTCTGTGGCTTTCTGCCCTTCACTGTGCCTCGCATTGCCTAAGCTGTTCCCAGAGTTTATCTGCAAATGTGCATGATTTATTTATTTATATATTGAACGGTTTTATATACCGCTTTTCATCAAAATCAAAGCGGTTTACATAGAACAAAACTTGAAACATTACATTGTAACATATTCTAACAGTTAACATTACAGTGAACAAAAGGGAGTATTATAGAATTTTAAATAATAGATTAAGTAGCTGTGAATTACAATGTTGAGTAAATGATGAGGAACAGAAGATTGTGGGTATGGCCTGAAGCAGAGCAGCTTGGCCAGGATGTGTCTGCTTCAGCAGTATGGTCAATGACTGAGACATCATAGTGTCCGTCTGACACATGTATTGTCTGGGTGGCCACAGCAAGTCATGCTGAGAGGGCACTAACTGTGACCGAGCAGTGACCATGGCATGGCTATGTATCCACACAGTGCTTATATAATGTCTGATGCCAGTGATGTGCAATCTCTGTCCAGGGAGCCCACTCACTGAGTTAATGTTGGGTGTCCATGCACATAATTGCTCTGTGCGCATGCATTGTGTGTGGTTGAAACAGCCCAGTGGTGGGCAGCAGGTGCAGTCTGACTGAGCTTGCTGTGGTGGACTGTTAGTCTTAGAAGATTGGGACAGCAGTTGTTCCTGGCCTACTCATTGTGGTCATAGGACGGTAGTAGTGTTCCACGTCAACCTAGAAGCTCCACTGCATTTGTCATCCATGGCAGCGTGTAACAGTGGCCACTGGACATGCACTCTACTTGGAAGGTTCCTGTCCAACAGGGGCAGGACACAGGTCCCAGTTATAGCTGGCACCTACAGCATGTTGCAATCATGCAAGAAACAAGGTGACTAGCATAACACACTGCAGACAATACCTGCCACACACTGGCAGTGATGGGGATCTACAGTAGAGACCATCTTTAGCAGTGCAAGTTCTGGGGATCAGGTGCTGTGCGCCTTCCTCACCCTCAGGGTGACTGCTAAAACTACTCAGTAGCACAGTTTGTAGCTGTTAAGTGAATGAAGCACACACTGTCAGTGCATCGTACTGAGCTGGTATGATGCATCAGTCTATTCTCAATTTGGTGATCAGCTGCAGACTGCTGTTCTGCATGTGCAGGGCATCATGGGTACTGGAGGAGCTAACCTATACGGCACATAGCAGACAGTTTAGGCAGAGACCTGCAGGCAATTTGAATCCAGACATTGCAGTGTAGAGAGGTATGGAGATGTAGAATACTGTTAGTGCAATTTCCCCATAAACAGGGGACAAGGGTTTAATTCCCACTTGTTCATTTTGCGCCTGTGTGTTACTCAGGTCATATCCTTGCCTGTAACAGTTTGGGCTCTGCTGTGACTTACAGACATTCATCCTTCTACTTTGGTATGCATTCTGGCCACACTTTGGGTCTGCAAACATGCTATTCCCCGTCATGCCCCTCTGAGAGCATGGCTTTCTTGGCTCTGCTGCAGCCCATTGCAGGGGATCAGATGAAAGGCCCTCTCTTGGAGGCATGGCATGATGGCTACAATACCATGGTTTCAGGCCCACTACCACTACTTATGTGAAATTTCAGAATGTGTTACTGTTACATTGTATGTCTGCCACAACCTTCATGGACCGACAACACCTCCTTGTGACCTTGAGCAGATCGCTTAACCCACCAGTGGCTCAGCTGACTGCAGGTCCATACAGTCCCTGTTTAACATCAGACATTACCAACTGACAGTAAGATTTACCCCGATGTGACTGCACTGCTACAGCGGGATACTAGCAGGCAGTTAAATGCATACAGCTGCAACCTACTTGGGCAACTTGAGTCATGTCTGACATTTATTTATTTATTTGTTTTTATATACCGCTTTGTCTTAGTAATCAGAGCGGTTTACATAGAACTTTAGAAATCCTGTGCAATGCAGGTTACATAGAACAGGGAACGCTTACAAATAATAGTTGTGATTAACAAGGAGCCCTTACATATAACATTAGTGATTAACAATAACAAAATAATGTAACTACAGGTACTTGTATTCTTATTACTTACAAAGGAGTGGGTGGTAACAGTGCAGAAAGGGTGAGAGTCGTTATAATGTAGACTGGAGGTAAGTATGAAATTTATTGTTCACATTTATAGTAGTCAGTGAAGATGAAAGTCTTGAGGTGTTTTCTGAATTGGGTGAGATCTTTGGTTTCTCTTAGAGTATTGGGTATGTTGTTCCAAAGGACAGGTGCGTAAGAAGGAGAAAGCTCTGTTGGTGGTTAATTGATTTGCTTTTCTTTCATTTTTAGGGATGGATAGAGTGTTTTTCAGGTTCTCCCTTGTCCTTGTGCATTGAGGTATGTTTATCAGCGTGCTGAGGTATGTTGGTGCAATGTTGTGTATTATTTTATAAATGTTTGTAAGGGCTTTGAATTTGATTCTTTGAAGAATCAGAAGCCAGTTGAGGTGGAATAGAATTGGCATTATGTGGTCGGATCTTTCGGCATGCATAATTGTACGTGCAACAGTATTTTGAGCAAGTTGTGGTTGTTTGTGTTTTCTTGGGGAGTCCATGAAGTATGCTGTTGCTGTAGTCAAAGTGTGGGCAAATCAGCGCTTGAGCTACAGAGTGGAAGTCTGAGTGGGAGAGCAGTGGTCTCAGGTTCTGTACCATTTTAGTTTTATGGTAGATTGTACGGGTGGTCATTTGGATGTGTCTGGTCAAATCAAGCTGTTGATCTAAGTAGATTCCAAGGTATCATGTCTGTTACTGTACAGTGTTGGCTCCCTCACATCTCTGCAGTGCATGTGGACACATCCTACCCCTCAGATATCCACCTGTAGGTCTCATCTCATGTCCTACAATACCCCATGTGCCCGGTATGGATAACACATGTGCAGTTTTTATCAGCACATTTGTCTGAGGTGTTGTCTGGTGGCTGTGTGACTAGGACAGATGTAAGTCCAACATGTCTGGTATCAGGCCTTCCAGGTGGCATTGCCACACATTTTCATGCACAGTATGGATACTTTGGGGATGGCACCTACAACATATCAGTGCTACCAGCCCATACCACCCTCTCCTCCACTGTCATCTGCCCTTCAAACCATCCATCCACCTCTGTCGGCTGGGTGCAGTCCTGTCTTCTCATGCAGGCTGCTATACCATGGCCTACACTGGTACTGTCTCCCACAATTTGGGACTTCACACACACCTCTCCTGTGCGTGATCTGCATGTCACCACTCCTACTCTGTCCTCCTGTTATCGCACACACCCTGCCACTTCTGACGCTACTGGGGGATACGTGTTCCACATCCTATGCCACATACTGACATTGCGTTATATTACATTGACACCCCCTGTGCATCTGTACACCAGCCTCCCACATGCTCATCCACTTTACTGGCTGCCACATAGGGTGCCCACTGATCTGGTAGATCCATCATCTCCCAACTGTCCTTCCATCCATCACCTTCACATTGTCTTCCCTTGCTGCTCCTTTACCCTGTGTTGGGGTTACAGCCATTTTTGGACGTTAAGGTGCCTGCTTGATGCCTTAACGCCCGATGTCCCATTACCGCATGTTAAATAGCCCATAGCACCCTTAACGCTGGTATGCCTCCTACACGCCCAGAGCCTTGTTTGCATGGAAACCCCTTTCCGCTGCTGTTACCACTTGGAAAAGCATGCTCCCTTACCGCCATTTAGTAAACATACCCCTAAGTCTTCAATAAATACCAAGATTGAGCATAATCAGAAACAAATTTCAAATCACTAGAGAATCCATTCCAAATCTTGGGAACAAAACAATGCATACTGGAGTTTGTCAGAGTATATATAGGGTAAGGGGTTCTGTTTTAGACAACTGTTTTCAAAAAGAATAAGCAGATATTAACTTAGTGATCCTGATTGACCAAACTGCATTTTATATTCCATAGAATGAGGAGTCTGAAGGGAGATTTATTTTCATTGTTAAAATATATTAATTATAAATATTTTCATTGTTAAAATATATTAATCGTTAAAATATATTAATTAAATATATATATTTATTAGACATGTTATTTTTCCAGGACATTGGCATCATCCTGAGAGCTAGTGTCAGTGGAGTGTAAGCTCCTGCTAATGGTGCTCTCGGAGAAGAGGTCTCAAGAGAAAAGTCAGAACAGACCAAAAGTTCCCCAAGTTGTATTTTTTTTTTAAGTTTAATTGACAAGATATGAAGAGCCAGTACCAAAACACTTCTGCTAGTGTTCTTATAGTATTACAAAGAAATGCATGTCAGATATATAACCTGAACAAGTCTCTTTTTACCATCCTTTCCTAAGCCACTCACGCCTTTCATGCCACGCCACACCACACCTTTCATTTGCCATTCTTTCTCTTCCAGTTTCCTTAGAGTTTAGTCATCTTAATATAATGGGTGATTCCACAGAGTAGCAACTTGTTCACATAAATATTAGCTTACTCATATACTTCAAAATAGAAATAAACTGAAGAGCCTAATGGATTTAATGGGTCAGCGATCTAAAATGAAGTGGGACTGATTGTTCCAGGAATGGAACTAGGGAGCACCTTCTGGTGTGGAGATAATATGGTTCACCATCTTCAGAGGAAGGGACTCTAGAGCGTGGAGAGATATGAAATGTTTCTATCACCAAAGTTAATCATAGCCACATACAACTGCAAAAAGAAAATGAGACAAGATTTAGGAGCAAGCAGTGTTATAAACAAGAATATTTACCATGGGTGTCATTTGCCCAAATTCAGGACTTAGGAGGTAAAGGTTACTTGCCAAATTTGGCAAAAGTTTTCATGCATTCATTTTTATATGACAGGCTGGACAGAGGTGGTTCTTATCTTGGAAATGCTGTGTGAATTATTTGTATGGTTTTAGGTGCCTGCATATCTATTTTCCTTCTATTTATAAACCATGCAGACAATTAATGTTCAAGGCGATATTGTCTGGAATTCCACAGTTCTTATGGAATTCTTATGGCCATGTGTTTTTTCATTTCTATCTGTATAAACTATGTCAGATGTTTTGAGAATTGGGAGTTTCTTACTGCATAAAAGTAAATGGTGATCCATTGTTTCCTTTAAAGGTGGGCTGTGACAGCATTATTTTTATGTAGGCATTTGCCTGCAGGCAGTGTTTGATGGCTATCAGCAAATAAACTGGCAGTTAACTACAAAAAATGTTTACTAAGCTAGGCTAATAGTTAGTGTGGGCTATTTGTAACTAGGTCCCAATGAATAACATGGGACCTAGTTACAAATAGTGCATATTAACCATTAGTCCAGTTTAGTAAGCATGCCCCTACAATTGTGGTCATCATTATTGACACCCTTGCATTTTAGGTATGTTGTGTACAATTTCTTGAGAGATAATTGGAAATATTTCAACTATATGTCATCATAATATTTTAATAGTATGCTCAAAGGTATACAACTTAGACGTAGTAAATTTTGAGAGAAAAAATATGACCTGGACAGAATTAATGGCACCCTTCACTAAAATTTGGTTGTACAACACTTGGCAGTGATGACAGCTTCCAAAGGTTTCTTATAGTCATCTATAAATTTCGTACATCAGTCTGCTGATAGTTTCTCCCACTCTTCAATTGTGATTTGTTCCAGCTCATGAATGTTTCCAGGATTCCTTTTACTATGAGTAGATTTCAGATTTCCTTTTACCAATGGCAGAATCCAAAGGTTCTCGATTGGATTGAGATCAGGACACACTGCTGGCCAGTGTAAAATAGTCCATTTTAACCTTTTTAACTATTCTTTTATACTTTTGAATGTATGTTAAAGGACCCGTGACCTTTGACCTAGATCTAGCTTTCTGACACTAGGAAGCACATTTTACTCCAAAATACCTTGGTAATCCTCTGACTTTGATTCCTTTAATACGTTCCAGGCCTCCAGTTCCTGAGACAGCTTCTGGGGGTGGCAAAGAACGGCATTCAAAGCTAAAAAGGATAAAAGTTTCTCAAGGAACAAAATATGCTGTAGAAATATCTCTGGATAGGAATTCCGTGTAAAAAGGGGAAGGGAATGGCACTAGGGATGTACTACCGTCTACCTGGCCAAAATAAACAGATGGATGATGAAATGCTAAAAGAAATTAGGGAGGCTAACAAAAATTACAACACAGTAATAATGGTTGATTTCAACTGCCCCGGTATTGACAGAGTCATTGTCACATCAGGACATGATAGGGAGATAATGGGGTATGTTTACTAAACTGCGGTAATGTCACTCGCGTTAGTTTCTGCAGTAAAGGTACAGATGCCCATATAAAGGCATAGGCGTTGCATTGTTACAGCAATCTGTATCAGCTAACGCACATTACAAGGTGCCTTAGACTAGGTACTCTCCCTTCCCTGTGCCCCTCTTCAATCCCTCCCTCCATCTTTCCTTACACTCGCCCAATTTCCATCCTCCTCCTCCCTTCTCTCTGCATTTGCACACTTTCCTTCCTTCTCTAACCACTCCCCTTTCCTTATTCTTTGCCCGTCTTCAGCCCTTTCTTTTCTCTCCTCTCCTCTCCTCTGCCTTCTTCCCCACTGACACCCCCATTCCTGCCACTTCTCTGGACCTATGCCAGTGCTGATTATACAGCAAACAAGTGCAGGACTCTTTCCTCTGTACATCTACATTGCTGACGGCTTTGCTGGTTCTATTTCCTCTGATATAAGCTTCCCGTTTCTGAGGGGTGAGACTGACAGAGCCTTCAGTAGCACATATGTACAGCATACCCGGTGGTTCCATATTTGTTAGCTATTTTTTGCTGCTGCTTACACTCCACTGCAGCAGCAGCACTACTAAAGCAGTAGCAGTGTGGGGTGTCACTGGGGAGGGAAGAGGTAACAAAGGCAGCTACTGGCTCAGGTAGTAGGGCACTTCCACTCCTCCCCCCAGTCAAACTGGTAGGCAGATTAAATAGCATGACTGCCTGCCAGTTTAACAGAGTTTGGAGGGGAGATTGAGGCTGAGGCTGGTGGAGTGTCTATGGTTGGGGGAGGGGGTAGTTATATGCATGCACAAACATATGTACCAACAGACACCTAGCTGAACTCTTGACAATAGGAGCTACATCTTTGTGAAACATACCTAAAAACACAATCAAGATTTGGAAAGATGGGTGAAAACAGAGGAAAGCTGAGCCCTGAGAGAACTGACCCACCATTGTTTCTAGCCTTCTGAAGGAAGAGGGCACTTGCTGATGAAAACTAGTTCTTTCATGCTGAACTTACAACAAAAACCTGCAACCTCTTCCTCTCAAAAACAGGGTCAAGGGAAAGGAGAACCAATTGCAACAATCTGCAAAATCTAAATGGGCTCACAAGAGAATAAGGCTCGAGCCAATGCTGTGCCCAACCTTTTCTGCTGGATCCTTGTTAAAAACCTAAATTGGCCACTCTTGAAGACAGGAAATGAAGCTTGACAGATCTTGGTATGACTATTCCCCATCATCTTATGTTCTTATATTCAGAATTATACCCACTTCAGTTCCTCTTCCTAATTTACAAGGATGACTCCAACACAGTACTGTCTCCTTTGGTAGTGACATCTCCAGCACCTTTCTCTGTCTCCCCCTGGTCAACCTTCCCTCTATCCTCATTTCTTATCCAGAATACCTCTCCCTAACCAAGCATAAAGAAACCTGGAGGTAAAGGAGAACTTGGGGATGTTCTAGCGGCTCCACTGACTGACCTTTTCAATGCCTCTTTGGAGTCGGGAGTGGTGCCAGAGGACTGAAAAGAGGCACATATGTGGTCCCTTTACACAAAAGCAGAAGTAAGGATGTGGTTGAAAACTACAGGCCGGTTAGTTTAATCTCTGCGGTGAGTAAATTATTGGAAATGCTGCTGAAAGAGAAAATAGTGAGGTTTCTGGAGTCCAATGGATTACTGGATCGAAGACAGCATGGATACACCAGAGGCAGGTCTTGTCAGACAAATCTGATTGAATTCTTTGACTGGACGACCAAGGAGTTGGACCGAGGGAGAGCCCTAGATGTTGTGTATGTGGATTTCAGTAAAGCCTTTGACACCTTTCCGCACAGGCAACTTATAAATAAACTGAGTATCCTAGGGATGGACCTTAAAGTTACTGATTGGGTTAGAAGTTGGTTGAGTTGGAGGTGACTAAGGGTTAAGGTAAATGGAGCTCACTCTGAGAAGAAGGAGGTTACCAGTGGTGTGCCGTAGGGATCTGTCCTTGGTCTGATTTTTTTAAACATCTTTGTTAGTGATATTGCGAAGGGCTGTTGCGTAAGGTTTGCCTCTTTGTGGATGATGCCAACATCTGCAATAGAGTAGACACCCAGGAAAGAGTAGATAACTTGAGGGGGGGATCTAGCTAAGCTTGAAGAATGGTCCAGAATTTGGCAGTTGAGATTTAATGCAAAAAAATGCAGGGTCATGCATTTGGGCTGTAAAACTCCAAGGGGGCGGTGCAGTGTACGGGGTGAAGTACTTCTGTCCACAAAAGAAGAGTGGAATCTTAATGTGATTGTGTCTGATGATCTTAAAGTAGTTAAACAGGTAGAAAAGCCGACGGCGAAAGCCAGAAGGATGCTTCGGTGCATAGGGAGAGGAATGGCTAGCAGAAAAAAGGGGGTGATAGTGCCTCTGTATAAGTCTTTGGTGTGAACTCATTTGGAGCATCGTATGCAATTCTGGAGACCACACCTTCAATTGGATATAAACAGGTTGGAGTCTGTGCAGAGGGTGGCTACTAAAATGGTTAGTGGTCTTCATTATAAAGCATATGAGGACAGACTTAAGGATCTTAATATGTATACTTTAGAGGAAAGGCAGGATAGAGGAGGTATGATTAAGACGTTTAAATACTTCAGTGGCATAAATGCACAAGAGGAGAGCCTCTTTCGATTGAAAGCAAGCTCTGCTACGAGGGGACATAAAATGAAGGTGAAAGGGGATAGAATCAGGAGAAATATTGGGAGGAGTGGCTCAGTGGTTGGGACAGGTTACCGAAGGCCAGGGGTTCAATTCCTGTATGGGGACAAGCAACCTCAGGTTGGAGACTGGGGTCTCTAGTCCCATGGCCATTCCTTGTGGCCTTGGGCAAGCCACTTAACCCTCCATTGCCTCAGGTACACTTAGGGGGATGTTTACTAAAGTGCAGTAAACGTGACTAACGCGCGTTATACGACGTTAATGACCGTAAGTGCTGTATAATGTGCGTACCGACGCGCTAATGACCGTTAACTATGCTTAACGCGCGTAATATTACGTTAACGATCGTAAAGTCCCGTGGTGTGTTAAAACAGCGCAGAAGGTGGAGAGTGGGCGGAGAGAAGGGGTCAATGGGTGGAGAGTGGGCGGGGAGAGGCTCCCCTCATACTAACGCGCTGAATTTCTGAGCTCAATTCCAATGCGAATGAAAACCTGTCGTTAAAGGCATTTAAAGGGAAGAGAAACCATTTCCGTCAGCAATGTACAGAAAAACCGGGGAAACCCACAAAACGTGAGCAGTGTGATACATGTGCACAGAACAAAATTTCACATAAAACGTTAAAAATGACCACAAGAAACATTTTAAAAAGCATAATTCAGCTGGGCAACAATGATAGCAATGGGCAACAAGGAACAACACTCCCTGGAAAGCACCAATAAAAAAAGAAATGATGTGTGGAAGGGTCTACGCTCCGCAGACCCTTTCAAAGATCATTTCATTGTAATGGAGCTGTCCTGGGAGTGTTGTGTAATGTTTCCCAATGATATCATTGTTGCCCAGCTTGGTTATGGGTGTGTGCCCCTTTTATGAGGTCTTTTCTGAGGTTTATGTGCACCTTTGTCTGCATACAAGGTAAATGAGGCCACAGTAAACCTGTTGCAGAGCAGGGTTTCTGACTCGTCAGGCCGGTTTAACTAACTCCAGGGACTGCCACTGTCTCTGTGGCCACAGTGTGGTGCAACAGACACAGCCAGTGCCTGTAAGACCAGAGGTTCACAGGTTCAAATCCCAGCTGGGGCTCCTGCCAACCCAGTCCCCATTGTTTTACCCACCACTAAACAGTGATAGTAAAGACACTCCTTTATTGCTGAGAACATACGCATGGCCTATATTTTACCACACCAAACACAGACACCAGAAACAGGCACATTACCTAAAGCAGAGTCCCGCAAATGCAGTCCTGGAGGGCCCCACACCATTCCGGTTTCATGCTGCCTCTAATAAAGATGCCTGTGCTGCATAGCTATGCACCACCCCCATGGTATGCAGATGTAGCTCATGCATATTTATGAGGGACAGCATGAAAACCCGAACAGTGTTTGGAACACCAGGACTGGAGTTGGGGAACTCTGCCGTAAAGCAGCAGCCAACAGGGCCACACACCCACCCACAGGCCCCATTGGCCAATGCCACCTGGAGAGGCAAGACATTGGGCCCTGCCTGTATCTCCCAATACTAGCAGTTGCATACCTTAGCAATGCCACCCTACACCTGGGTATATGGTACACAGCTATCAAACGTTTCCTCTGATAACTGGCAGATATCAATTCCTACGTTAAGCACATTTTGCTCATTGAGCTCCACCATAACAATCATTCTGATGTCTGCAGGTCTGGTCTCTGACAGTGTTCACCACCCTGGGGAGTGACCCCCCCAACAGTCTTGCGTACCATATCCATGCCTGTACTATGCCCAGGACTGGTGTGGTGGGTATGGCTGCTGACCACCTCTATAGTAGCACAATGCTGGCATAGGTGTGGGGGTGGCTGCAAACACCTTCCACAGCCCACACTGCCAGCAATGTTGCCAGTATTGGGCTGCCAATGTGCATAATGAGGAGCAAGGTACCATGGGTATAGGCCAGACAGGGTGGCCTGGCCAGGGTGCATCTGCACAGGGCATAGGGCAGTGACAGGCACATTGTAGTGCCCGGCCACCACCTACACAGACAGGGTGATCTCAGTATATCCTGCTGAGAGATCACTCTCACCCTGACTGTGCAGTGACCACAGCATGGCTAGGCACTCCCATAGTGCTATCTACTATTTCTCTCATGTGATAAATATGGGTTTCCTTTTGGGGCCCAGTCACTGATGTATCTGCTTGCTGTGTATGCTGACATCCCAGTTCTGGGTGCAGGCATCTCCACTAGGCACTAGCAGACTGTTTGCAGCTGGTAGGTGTTGTGATGGAGTAGCTTGCAGGGTGCAGTGGCTGATGGCTTGCACCAGGGGAATATCAGATAGTGGTGGGGTGCAGCATAGCATATCCAGGCCTAATGTCTGTCTGCTATTGTGTTATGGATGTGTACAGAGCTGCATTGACTGCCCTGTGGGGTGTCTGTTCCTCAGCAGGACTAGGGTTAATGTTCCCCTCTACTGCCACCTTTGCAGGGAGGTAGACTGTGGATCTTTTGATGGGAGACCCTGTTTGCCACCCTCAGCCCTGGGGGAGGGGTGGTGGTGGTGGTGGTGGTGGTGCATGGGGGCTGCACCTGACAGAGATGTCCAAGGTGTTCCTGCAGAAACTACCTATCTCACACAGTAACACTGCTTTGGACCTGCGCCATGGCCTCTTTCAGCCATGGATGGTGCTGTGGACCTAGTGCTGGGCGCCTCACTGCACCCTCAGGGTGAGCACAGTACCCGCACAATGTGACGGTGTGTAGCTACTCTGTGCCAGTACAACACACGGTCAGTACCCCCTATCAGGCCGAGGTGCTGTGGGGGTGCACATGGTCAGTTCCCCCTACCAGGCCGAGGTGCTGTGGGGGTGCATTCCCCATGGTGTGTATCTGTGGACAGCTGATTTGCATGTGCAGTGCATCATGGGTGTGACTGGCACAATCCAACCCTGTGAAACTCCAGCACCTGCTCACAGGCTCTGATAAACCATAGGCCATCACATGTACATCTGTTAGCATAATGCATAGGTGCAAGACACCCTACAGAGTCTGTAATATAAGATGCCCACACTGGTAAAAATACACGTACCCATGTACGATTGTACGTGCGCAGCTATGCACGCAGCAATGCACGCAGCCTTGCACGCACCAACGTACGTGGCTAGGCACACTCCGAGAGTGGTTTTCTGACACCAATACTCAACGTAACGAAAAACATACCTCCTCTTTCCCTCTGTAATGTACAGGGTGATGCCTGGGACAGCCTTCTGCGTTAGGCACACTGGGGACTCGAACCCATGCTGCCTGTAATAGCGGTCAGTACCGTAACCATTGTGCTACAGCTCTGTTTCAGTGCTTTGTGTCTGTACATCTTCTTACGTTTAACGTGCAGTAACGCGCCACGGTGCCCGGTAATGCTCGTTAATTTTTTTAACGCGTGTTAGTGGTGACGATGTACCGCCCATGTCCTTATTTGGGGTTTCTGTCACTACCGCGGCTCCTAACGCGAATTGCACTAACGCAGTTTAGTAAACATACCCCTTAGATTGTGAGCCCTTCAGGGACAAGGGAATAAAAAGTACCTGTTAGTATACATGTAAACCACACTGATTCTAAAGAGCACAGTATAATAAAGAAATAAATATGCAGAAATACTTCTTTACGGAGTGGTAGATGTGTGGAATAGATTCCCAGTGGAGGTGGTAGAGACAAGGACATTATCTGAATTTAAAAAAGCATGGGACAAACACACAAGATCTCTAAAGGAAGAAAGGGAACTATTTAGAGGTTAATATGGAAAGACTTGCTTACTAGGTTATAGCTAGAAAACTGGCTAAAATAATGTGTTTACCCTCAGTCCATTTAAATGCATGGAAATGAAGATTAATAAACCAAATATATATTCTCTATTTTTTTCTCTTTAATTACATGCCTTTTCAAATATGTTCAACTTCAAACATATAAATGCATGACATAGGTGTGGGAGGGAGAGACTGGGAGTCTGGTCCTGACGACCTTGACCCTGTCTAGTGTACACTTCGTAAGCAGAAACAGATAGTGCTTATTTATTAAGAGGAGCCACCGGCACCTTTTTCTTTGCATACTGAAATTGACCCATAGTCCTTATGCATTAAAAAAAGAGCCCTGCCTATGAGTACCAGCACCTTTTCTTGACTACGAAAATGTGCAAAATCCTAACGCAGCAAACGTCAGAAAGCTGTTGAAAGTAAGATTTCTCACAAAAGAACGAATAGGAAAAACTCGGGACAACAGCACCAAAACCCGGGTCCGGTTCGTTTTGTTATTTATTTTACTGTTCTGCTTGTCCCCCACATCTGAAAATTGTCATACCAATAAAGTTTCCTGAATATTGATTATAAAGCAAACAGGAAACAGTGGTTGCAGCGGACCAATCAAAACTATCAAGTGTCAAGAGAAGCGGCCAATGAGAAACCATTGAAAGGCAGCCTGTCAACTCTAAAGATTAGCCAATTGGTGGAGAGCTGAGCGGGGGCGGGGGACGGACTCGGCCTGGGTGTTCAGCTGTCAGCTCAGCATAGAGAGAGAGCGGAAAGACCCTACACCGTAGTAGTATAGAGTGAGGAGGGAGCCCTCGCCGACACCACAGCTCGATAGAGGGGGGAGAGAAACTCATACCTTAGTCTATTAGAGACATCCGGGAAGGTGAGAGACTCACATAGCCCGAAAGGAGGAAGAGAGAGACATATGCCAATGCCTAAAGAAGGGAAAGACACTTATGCCACAACCTGATAGAATCACTGGGGGGAGGGGTGTGTGGAAGAGAGATATTACAGCCAGATAGAGCATGGAGAGGCGTGGAGCGGGGAGAGACCCTTACTACTGCTACATAGAGGACAGAGACGCATGCCACAGCTTGATAGAAGAGAATAAAGGCATCCAGAAAGGGAAGAGACATCACAAGGCACCCTGATAGAGGAGGAGGAGGAGGCGGCATCACACCACAGTCTGACAGAGACTACATCACAGCCTAACAAGGAGGTGAGAGCTACTGCACTGCTGCTTGTGAGGGAGAGACACCAAACGCCACAGGCTAAGAGAACAAGAGGCTACACTGTGCTGGAAAGGTAAGGTGCTGGGAGGAGGGTAGATGGCAAACTACCAAGTGAAGGAATAGCGAGAGCATATATGTGACAGGGACTGGAAAAGGGAGACATCTGCAAGGACACAATGGTTGGCAGAGGGTACTCCTCAACAGGTGTCCTTAGGTGTGGATGATAGGTAGTGGAGCAGAGAGGGATGAGGCAGGAGGGATGGCATTGTATTGATGGTGTTTTTGCTTTTCATATTTCGACAACCAGGGTCTTGCAAGCTTCCCCTGTTTCTCTGGAGAGAAGCCAGGACATCAGAGCCCTGTCTGTGTTGGATAACGGAGACCCTTGCCATGTCTGTGCTATCGCCACTACAGATTAAAGAGGCAAATGCCCATCTGGAGGCAGTCCATCGGCGTGTGATTGAACTGGAGGTGCGTCTCGGTGCTGCGGAGAACACAGTTAGAGAGCAGGCAGAGAGCCTAATCCGGAAGGATGAACAACTTCATACAGTAATACGGGAGATAACAGGGAGCAAGGACAGGTTAGTACTTCAGTATCCTGTGTCAGAGTCATAGCATGTTCCTGCTGCAGATCCTTGAAACCCTTCAGATGTACTGTATAGTCCTTTTCCTGCCAACAGTAGCAGGTATTCTGTGTTTCCCTGTAAGTCCATTGTCCTCACTCCTTCCCATTCTTCTTTCTTCATGGAGTCTTTTCTCTCAGGCTTCTCCACCTGGATCTCATTAGGAAGCTTGTATACAGAAACTCTCCCTTTACTCCTTCTCACCTAGCTCTCATTAGGAAAACACAATGCATATCCTCTTGTCTTACTTATTCCATCCAGCTACTATTAGGTGGGTCAGCCAGTATTTTCCATATTTGAAATTGTACTGTAGCCTTGCAAACGTGAACTTATACAGCATCTTACATCTAAAAAGAACTGCAGTGCACTTTCCATTTCAATGTTTCACAAACCTATGTGCAGCCACATCTGGAGTGAAAGGTCTGATAGCACATTTCTGGCACCAAAACATTGCCTCATAGCATGCAGAGGAGTGAGATGAGAAAGAGCAGTGTTAGGCTCTACAGTGTGACACATCAGCCTAGGACATCTGTATAAACCTGGGTTTCACATGTTCAAATCCCAGCATCCGCCTGAGCTGCCCTCTCCTCAATAGAGAGCTGTGGAAAAAAGAGATGCAATAGGGTCAGTAGTATTACTATTAGTTGATTAGTCATTTAAACTGGGGTGTAGGGAGACCCATGTCACATGAAAATTGTTTGGGACAGAGCCTGGTTCAGAAATTGAAGCACAGGGAGTTAAGAGAAATAAGCCCAATGACACACAGAGTCTCTGTGACAGAGTAGGGATTTGAACTTTGAACAAACAAATAGTAAATGATGCGACACATAACAAAGGAAACACCCTGGATATGGTTTTCACACCCGCAGAACAACAACCTGACAAAAGAAAAAAAACTGTAATAAAAATAACTCAAGTACCATGGTCAGATCACCACCAAGTTGAGATCAAAATGTACCTACCCATGCTACCTAGAAACCCAAAAACTGACCTACCAACACACACACGCAGAAGTTTTAATAAATACAACAGTCAAGCCCTCATTAACTCCATCACATCAAACATAGACCTGGAAAGCACTGACCTCGACAAACTAATAACCTGCTGGAACTCAGGAATTCAAGAGATGTCAGAACCAAAATGGAAAGCAACAAAAAACAACCCCAAGCCCAAAACCGAACCATGGTACACAGCTACTCTGACCACACTAAAGCAAGAACTACGTAGAACTGAGAGAAAATGGCGACAAAGCAAAACCAACGAACACAAAATAGAATACCTAACCCTGCTCTCCAAATACAAAAACGAAGTCAACCTGACAAAACGAACGCATCATACAAACTTACTAAACAAAGCATTAAACAAACCCAGAGAGCTGTTCGCATTGGTCAAATCCCTCACCAAAACGGCACAAGAGGATCAACACAACGACAAAATCAAGGTCCAAGCCCTAGCAGACCACTATGCTAGCAAACTAAACCCACAGATCGGACCTAAACCCTCACCACCAATGGATGTGACCCGCAACACACCACAACCCACCATGACGACGACACAAACCCACATCACCCACTGGAACAAGTTTTGCAGCATTGAAGACAAACACGTCATGAATATAATTGCCAACATTAACACCACAACCTCTCCCCTAGACCCCTGCCCAGCTGCATGGGTTAAAGCAACGAAAGCAGAAACCACCCACCAAATTGCTCACATAATAAACCAATCACTCCAGCAAGGTACCATGCCAACTCAACTTAAGAAATCCATCATAAGACCAATACTAAAAAATAAAACACTCAACAAGGAAGACCCAGCATCTTATCGCCCAATATCCAGCATAGCCTTGCTAGCAAAAATAATTGAAAAAGCGGTTCTACAACAATTACAAGACCACCTGGACAACAACAGAACACTGGACGAGCACCAATACGGCTTCAGGCCACACCATGGGGTCGAGACCCTGCTTATTGCACTACTGGACAACCTACTCAAAGGGATTGAAAACAAAAAGAAAATGTTCATTCTCATATTCATTGACATCTCAGCAGCTTTCGATACAGTTCACCATCAAACACTACTAAACAGGATAGAAGCTATAGGAATAACGGGAACCCCACTAAAATGGTTCTCATCGTATATCACCAACAGAATGCAACAAGTACAGTTTAACAACGAAAAAGCAGAAGCTTTCCCGCAAACACAGGGCATACCGCAAGGCTCAGCACTATCTGCGCTTCTATTCAACGTGTACATGAAACCAATCTGCGAAATATTCAAAAAGCATAGTATCCACTATCACATATACGCTGATGATATTATGCTATACACTCAACTCGACGCAGACAATCCAAATTACTCCCAGCTAGAAGAATGCCTAAAAGAGATGCAAACATGGCTCCAACGAAACAACATGGCCATAAACCATAAAAAAAACGAAGTCATGTACATCTCAAGAAAACCAGAATTCAAACCACCAGCTACAATCTCCCTATGTGAAAATACTTATCACACAAAGAATGAAATAAAATACCTCGGAGTAACACTTGATAGCGAACTAAAGATGGCAAAACACCTCCGCTTAGTAAACAGGGCCATAAGCTCAGGGTCATACAACCACTAAGGAACATCATTGAGGCTACCGATTTCAGGACAGTAGCACAAGCCCTCATCATACCTCATTTCGATTACTGTAATGCAATTCTACAAGGCCTTCCAAAAAAAACCCTAAGCATACTCCAGTTGGCACAGAACGTCGCAGCCAGAATCATCACTAAAACAGGTGTGGCAGAGCACATCACACCTGTGCTAATTGAACTTCACTGGCTCCCCATCATAGCTCGCATAAAATACAAAACCCTAGTGACCACATTTAAAATCATCCACAACCTGGCACCAACTTTCCTCTCTAACCTAATCAACTTACAACCTGCTAACAGAAATAGGAGAACCACCACCATAAACAACCTGCAGGTACCAATAAGTATAAGATCAGTTAAAATAGCCACAAGCAACAGGGCATACTCCTACACTGCCCCTTCACTTTGGAACCAACTCCCGACTGAGTTGCGCTCAACCAATGACCTTATGGTCTTCAGAAAAAAACTGAAGACATACTTATTTCAACAAGCCTACAATGTGTCTTGAACATCAATACATTCTGAGCATCAGCTGCTTTACCAAAATGTGGCCAATGCTAAAATGTATTTATACCCCAAAAATGAAACAAGTGTAAAATTGTACATATGTAAATCTCTCTCTCTCCCCCCCCCCCTAACTGTGTGTTGTGCTTATCCTATGAATCAAACTGTATACATTATTGAAAAATGACTGGCTTTGTACTGATAACCATCATATAACCTTGTAAATCACACTGTAATTTCTTGAAATTTGTCATTGATCAGACACTCCTTTTTACTTAATCAAACCGCTCCTGATCGCTGGAAGTAGCGGTATACAAATATATGCTAAATAAATAAATAAATAAAATAAACTTGTGCCCCAGCAATTTTCCTGGCTCACAGCTCTTCAGTACAAGCATAAGAAGAGGTGAACATGGCATATGGTTAGAGCAAAGGACTGAGAACCAGGATATTCAGTGTTCAAATCCTGCTTTCCCCAAATGATGTTACCTTGTTCAGGATCATGAGGATTATCTCTTGTTGCCTCAGGTGCTCACTTAAAATAAGGGACTTATTTTGCCTGGGTTTTAATAATGCTGTAAGCTGCCATGAGCATTATTTGAAAGGTGGGCTTAACGTCTGTTTTGAGCAGCATCCTGTCTCCAACAGTGACCAATTCAGGTCACTATGAAGAACCCAAACTATTGTAATGAGTAAATCCATTTCCTGTTACTTCCAGAAGTAAATGGTGGCTTTTCCCCAGAAACTTGACTACATCTTCTGCCAGCAAATCCACAGCTTAATTGTGCATTAAATAATTATTTTTTCAGTTTGTTTTAAATTTGCTATTAGTTGGTTTCATGGAGTGGTTCCTCATCTCTTTGAAAACATAATTAACCTTCCTCTGTTGACTTGTTTCTTACCACACATAGGGGCTTGTTTACAAAGCCGCGTTAGCGGTTTCCGCTCGTTATTGGAGCCGCGACCCCATTGATTTCAATGGGGCTGCGGCTCCGATAACGATCGGAAACCGCTACTGCGACTTTGTAAACAAGCACCATAGTTTTATAAACCTTTATCGTAGCCCCTTTCATTTTTCCTCCAAGCTGAAGAGCCCTAAGCTGTTTAGCCTTTGTTCATATGGGAGCTATTCCACCCTCTTTATCCTTTTGGTTGCCTTTCTCTGAACCTTTTCTAGTTCTCCCATATCCTTTTTGAAATGGGGTGACCAGAACTGTATCTTGGATCCATTCAGAAGTGATATGTGCTAATTCAGATTCTGTTCCAGTTTATACTTTTTGAATTCAGATTGTCTCTAGGTTTCTGTGCTGGGCACAAAATGCAGGCACAATGTCTGGCTGCACTGTCTTGAGAAATGTGCACTCTTAATGCCACTTAAAAGCAGCACTGTAGTAATGAACTGTGACCAGCAATAAAATTTAACCCTGGCCTGGCAGCTTTGAAATGAAATTTATAAAGTGAGCTAAGCAAATGACCTTAACACACATCTGATTTTTCTTTATTGAAGTGAAATTGCTGAGCTAAAGGAGAAGCTCTCCAAGTCTGAAGAGATGATCCAGAAGCTGTTGAATGCGATTAAGGAGAAAGATGATCTGGTTTCACAACTGAAACATCGAAGTCAGCTCCTCAGCAAAATCTGTCGTCACCGCTCCCTGCTGGACACACTGCTTTCAGACATGGCAGAAGGGGAGCAACTCGCAGCACTTCCAGGGACTGAACCCCACTTGCCTTTCCTGACTCCTGAAGCCTGTCTCCAGGAGACAAATGGCCTAGCCCAATCAGTTTACAACCATCATGAATTCTCTCTCAGTGAGGATGAGATGGATGATTCTGAACTGGAAAAGTCCCTCTTTGGCACCACAGTATGAGATTAACTGTGCAGGAGAAGGGGGACCCTCTTACTTAAAAGGTTTCCAGATTCTTGCACCAGCTTGAGCTCTTTCCCAAAACCAACCCGTGAAAGTCAAGGAAAGGCTTAGGCTTCTCCTAGGATTTCAGAATAGGACCTCCCTTAGTCTATTCAAGCTCATTTCCAAAGTGAGTTAGTAAGTGATAATGAGAAGATCTTGATTTCTTGAAACAGCTGAGACACTCCTGGCTTTCGTGCACAGGCAGCATGCACACTGGAGCATTAGACAGTTGATCAAATGTACTGCTTACCTACAGGGAGAACTCTGTCTCCATTCAGGTTTTGAATCTACAACATACTCTGCCATCCTGTATAAAGAAGTAGCTGGCACTGCAGATACTGTCCCTTTTTTGGAAGGCTTTGCTTTATCTCCATGTGCCCTTGAAAACATATGAACAGAATGAACACTTTCCAAGGATCAGGTGATCTCTGACCCAAGGTAAAGCCTGCTAGACTGAAATTCACTACTTGGGATGTATAATATAATAATAATATGTACACCCTGAATAGAGAGAGAACATTTTTAAGTGAAGTTACTATTTCATACTTTGGACACATGTGAAGAAAGAGATCATTAGATAAAGATATCATGCTTGGCAAGGTTGAAGGTCAGTGCAAAAGAGGAAGACCAGCAATGAGATGGATCGATACAATGACAGCAGCTATGGGTGTCACTCTATCAATAATGAGCCGCCTGTCTGAAGACCGAACACAATTTAGGACAACTATCTAGAGGGTCGCCACGACTATTTCTGAAATGTTAGGGCTTTCTTCTAGGTGCCTTGTACCCAGCTGATCTCTAAACTCCGCTGGACTCTGACTCTTCCTTTTTGGAAATGCTTTAGATGGGGTCACTTCTTGGGATGTGAGGGGGAGGGGTTAATAGCACAATAACCCTCCTCATCCTCTGGCCTCTTCCACTTCTCTCTCCCCAACATACACACACATGCATGGCTTGAGGTTTGTGGCTGAAGAGAGCCATGCATGTTCAGTTGCACTCAACTTACTTGATTCTACCTCCACATTCTCTGTGCATGCTTGAAGCCTTCATTGGGACTGGTTGTCCTGAGACCTAAAGGCAACTCTAACAGATGCCAAAGAAAATTGTTTCCCTAGGTTCATGGCTGTTGGATATTTTGTGGATACCTCATTTGACAAATCTTAAAATTTAAAGAGCAATAAAATGGGGATGAGGAAGAAGGCCAGCTTTGCTTCCAGGAACCTCATAGCACATAAGTGCTGATGTCACACAGCACAGAGCTTAGGCATATGAAATTGGACACAAGAATAGGAACGGTGGAAGGAATTAATGATTTTGGTGAAATGTTGCATATGGGTAATATGAGCTGCCTGCTAAAATAGTCTGCAGAGCAGAAAAATACTATGATATTTAACAAGATTTTGTGCTGCTGACAGTGGCAGGAAAGACTGTATCTGCCTTCTCTGCAGCACCATGTTTTCTCCCAAACATCTGCACATTGACATCAACAAAGCCAATAAATTACCATCTGTGCCCTGGAGATACGTAGAGCTCAGTCTGAAATAGACTCAAATAGGATTTAGAAGATGAGCAAAACATATAACAGTGCCACAATGAAGGTCAATATGATGCAGTCTGATGGCAAACCAATGCAATGTCTGACTGAATGTTTTTGTAAGCTGTAACATAAGATATTAATTTTCATTGAACATCAAGGTTTATTGGCCCATAAGGTAACTACAGACAGCCTGCCTTCTTCCTGTGTAATGTGGTTTCTGTTTCTCAAAGACTGCCACTTCAAACAGAGAATAAGAGCATTAAGGCCCTACAGATAATATGCCTTCCCCATAGGCAGCCTTTCAAGTCTGTACCCCAGCTCCCTACTTTACTATAATCCTCTGACAGCAGGTACTTAAAACATTACTGATCAAAGTGGAGGAAGGCATTCTAGAAGAGAACTGATACTAAGGAAAAATTATAGAAGAGAAAAAAACTGTTCTTGAATCTTGTACAGAGTGCCAGCTCTGGAGCTGTCTCCCAGGGGCTAGAATCCAACCAGAAAGCATCAGGAATCAAGGCAGAATTATATACAAGCTTGAAGAGCAATAATAAGCCTAGGCACCTCTAACAAGCTAAGAATAATTTGGAGTTCTACATTTTTCATGCAAGCTGCATCTCAGTAGGAGTAGTAATAACCAGGACCCTTACAAGATGAATATCGCACCCACATCCTGATTGTGGCCCTTCCTGGGGAGATGCACAATCAGACCTTAAGGCTTAAAGCTGACTTGCTCATGGGTTCATATTTTTGTAGCAGGTCCAAATCCTATCAATCTCGCAGGTAAGGCCGAAACTATGCCATTACATTCCAAGGCCAGATACACTGAAAATGTTTTTCTATTTTGCGACTATGGAAAAAATTCTAACTGTAGCTAACCCTAAATACATTAACATTCCTAACAATATTTTAAATCAAAGCATTTTAAGAAATAGAGAAAAGGCCATACGGCCTATCCAGTCTGCCCTTCCATACCAATTACTAAGCTCCACAGTCCCTTTTTTACCTTTAGAGATCTTCTGTGTTTGTCCTATGCTTTCTTGAATTCAGATATAGTCTTTGTCTCTACTACCTCCCCTGGGAGACTATTCCATGCATCTACCACTGTCTGTAAAGAAATATTTATGCAAATTACTCCTGATTCTATCTCTTTTCATCTTCATAAGAACATAAGAAAAGCCATATTGGGTTGGTCCAAGGTCCATCAAGCCAAGTATCCTGTTTCCAACAGTAGCCAATCCAAGTCGCAAGTACCTGGCAGATTCCCAAAGAGGCACACAGGTTCCACAATGCTCATCCTGGGGGGTAAGCAGTGGATTTCCCAGGTCCTTTTTAATAATGGTTTATGGACTTTTCCTCCAGGAACTTGTCCAAACCTTTTTTTAAACCCAGGTACAGTAAGTGCTTTTATTACACCCTCTGGTAATGAATTCCAGAGCTTGATTATGTGTTGTGTAAAAAAATACTTTCTCTTATGAGTCTTAAATGGGTTACATTATAGTTTCATTGCATGTCCTCTAGTCTTTCTACTTTTTGATGGTGTTAACAGCTGATCTATGTTTACCAGTTCCACTCCATTCATTAATTTATATCATATCCCCCCCTCAGCCATTTCCTTTTCCAAGTTGAAGAGCCCTAACCATTTAAGCCTCTCCTCATAGGGGTATTCTTCCATCCCCTTTACCATTTTGGTGGCTCTTCTTCTGTACCTTTTCTAATTTTGCTATATCCATTTTAAGATATGGCGAACAGAATTGCACACAATATTCAAGGTGTGGTCGCACCATGGAACGATACAGAGGCATTATAATATCCTTTGTTTATTCTCCATGCCTTTCCTTCTGATTCCCAGCATTCTATTTGCTTTCTTGACTGCCACTGCACACTGGGCGGAGGGTTTCAATGTATTATCCATGATGACGCCTAAATCTTTTTTCCTTGGTGGTGGTTTCTAAGGTGGGTACCTTGCATCATGTAACCATAGTTTGGGTTGTTCTTTCCTAGGTGCATAACTTTGCACTCGTCCACATTAAATTTTATCTGCCATTTGGACGTCCAGTCTTCCAATTTATCAAGGTCCTCTTGCAATTTTTCACAATCCTCTTGTTTTAATAACTTTGAATAATTTTGTGTCATCTGCAAAATCGTATGCCCCTCCATTGCAGAGCTTTCTTTCAGTTGAAAGAGGCTCTCCTTCTGTGCATTTATGATAGAGACGTTTAAATACCTCCATGGCATATCTCCCCTCTTCTGTCTTTCTTCCAAAGTATACATATTGAAGTCTTTAAGTCTGTCCACATATGCCTTATGACAAACTCATTGACCATTTTGGTAGCCACCCTCTGCAATGACTCCATCCTGTTTATATCCTTTTGAAGGTGTGATATCCAGAATTGCACACAAAAGGCGGCCTTTGGTTTCTAATGTACTTGGAAACATTTTCTGGCTTTTCTTGAACTGAGAACAAGTCTGTAACGTTCTGCTTTTGTTGGGACCTTGACCCTTTATTTGTAAAAATTAAAAATAAGTTGATAGAGCGAACATGCACCATGAAATGATAGGCCAAGGTTGCGGGTTCCTAACAGTTTTGCTAAACACTGTTCATTTTGGACAATGTCCTCACTACAAAGACCTGAGGTGACAACTTCAACTCTGTGATTGCAGTATGGAAATAATACCACTGCACTAGCTTCTGAAAGCTCAGTAATAGTTTAACCTCTGAAATAATCAGCCAAAATTTAATTTTTGGCTTTTGACTGGCTCCTAGGAGGTGATCTTTAGTTTCCTGGGATCTTACAAACTCTGACATCCTAAGTGTCAGTATAGTTCCAGTAATAGGGTGCCTCTGTTTTAAAGTGCTTTCTTGAAGACTCCTGATCTGTAGTCTTCAAAGTGACCTTTGATTTTTGAATGAAGTAATAGAAATAGGATTTATATAGTTTATAAACCCAGCAGTTATCCCACTTCCTGATGGCAATTAAGCAAAGCAGTAAGAGGCTGATTCTATATAGCATGCATGGACAGTTACATGCTAGAAATGTACTAAGTCCCTCTTCTCAAGGACTTGTGTACAAGAATGGGCACCTAAGCGCATACTTTGGATGGTTACTATTCTGTAAGTGCACACATGAGTCTTATCCTGTGCACTTTTCATAATGGGGCAGCTCTTGGGCAGAGCATAGGCGGCATCTAAATTCTCATGCACAGGTTGTAAAATATTATAGCCTGTTAGCGCTTCTTCATCAGTCGAGTCACATGCAGTTACACCTGCTCTAGAGAAGGTGTAACTGTCAAGACTAGGTTTAGGCGTGCCAGTATGAGTGTATTTTATAAAGTATGTGCATGCATCACTTTATAAATTAGACCTGAACTACGCATGCACTAATACTTGTTGCCTGCACGGGGGTTTATAAAACACCCTCTAAATGTGGGAATGATTTTCAGACCATGGACCCTTTTACTAAAGTGCTCTGTGTGGTTATAGCATATTTTAGCATGTGGTAACTGGAGCATGGGGTTGCAATAACCAGTCCCACATGGGCATAACAGCTATCGGGCTGAAATGCATGTTAATTGCCCATCACACGATGGGGCAGGGAATGGGTGGGTTAGGGCTGAGTTTGGGAATGGTGAGTACATTACGGTTAGCATGTGGGTACATAGTGTGCGCTCACTGTCAATGTGACAATTAGCATGGCTGCACTTAATGATACCTCTCTGGATGGTGTTAGGTGCATCTGCGTAAACTGAGAATGCTGCTGCCATGCACTAGGCTACAGCTCTGTATGCTGCTGGGGACCTGCTGGGCACACCCCTGATAGTGCACAACTGTTGCATGTATCGTGCTTCTTTTCTCTCAATGCATGGTAAGTACAGACTCTTGCTGGTGCTTTAGTAAAAGGACCCCCATGTGTTCTAAGTGTTAGTTTCTGCATTTGTTGAGAGTCTACAACAGGGCTGTCAATCCAGTCCTCAAGAAACTCCCAGCCAGTGAAGTCTTCAGGATATCCACAGTGAGTATGCATGAGATAAATACTGGAGGTAGTGCATGGAAATCTATCTCTATGCTTTGCTCTTCTGCCCCCACTCATCAGCTTGGTCACTGCCTTGATCTTGTTTTCAACTCTAATTGTTTACCTTCTAATTTCAATACCTCCACTCTTCCCTTATCTGACCACCATCTGTTAAGTTTCACTCTTCATTACACCCCTCCTCAATCTCTCCCAATCTTCTCTGTCTTTTTAGGAATCTTCATGCTATCGACCCACTGACTCTATCCTCTACTGTCTCATCTCTTCCACTTTGTCCTCTGTTGATGAGGCCATAGCTTCCTATAATACTGCTCGCTCCTCTATTCTGGATACCCTTGTTCCACCCATTGCACATCCTATGAGGCGCACCTCACCTCAGCCCTGGTAGTCTTCAACTACCCACTACTTAAGTTCCTGTGCCGGCTCAAATCCCACTCTCATGCTTTCTTCTTTCCAGTCCACCACTGCACTCTCTAAGCAAAACTATTTTCTCCATCTGACTAACCACCTTGCCTCTAACCTTCGCTGTCTCTTTTCTATTCTCAATACTCTTCTTAAGGCACCTCCAATCCCTTCTTCTCTCTCTGTCCAAACCCTAGCAGACTATTTCCATGACAAAGTGCATAAGATTACTCTTCAATTTGCCACTAAATCTTTTTCACACCCCTCTTCCCCCCTCTCCATTACCAACTTTTCCCCTCAACCTCTATCACCCTTTCATCCTTTTCTAAAATCTGTTGAGAAAATCTCTCTTCTCCTCTAAATTCACTAGCTGTTCTTCTGATCTTATCCATCTCACAGATTCTCAGCCTTTTGCTTTCCCCTGCAGACATCAAGCATGTTGTAATCACTCCTCTCCTCAAAAAATCCTCACTTGATCCTACTTGTCCTTCTAATTATGACACATCTCCTTTCTCCCATTCAATTCCAAAATTCGTGAACGTGCAGTTCTATGCCGGTTTCACATTACTCTCAAACTCCTCCTTGATCCACTTCAATCTGGATTTCATTCTACTGAAAAGGCCCTTGCCAGTCTTCAGTGATCTGTTACTCTCTAAGTCCAAAGGCCTTTACTCAGTTCTCATTCTTCTCAATCTTTCTACTGTTTTTGATACTGTTGACCACCTCCTCCTCCTTGATACTTTATCCTCTCTTGGTTTTAGAGACCCTGCCCTGTCTTGGTTCTCTTCTTATTTCTCCAATTGCTCTTTCAGTGTTTGTTCTGGAGATTCCTCCTCTTCTGCCATCCCTCTCTGTTGGTGTACCTCAAGAGTCTGTTCTGGGCCCTTTACCTTTCTCTCTCTATAACCAGTCCTTTGGTGCACTCATCTCTTCCCATGGCTTTCAGTATCATTTTTATGCTGAACACTCTCAAATCTATCTGTCTACAACTGACATCTCTCCTTCGCTCCAAACTGAACTGACTAAAACTGAACTTCTTATTTTCCCCCCTAAACCCTCCTCCCCCTTTCTCTATCAGTGTTGACAACACTCTTCTTCTTCCTGTTTCCTTGGCTTGCAACCTCAGGGTCATCTTTGACTCCTCTCTTTCCTTCTCCAGACATATTCAACATATAGCTAAAACCTATTATTTCTTTCTCTACAACATTAACAAAATTCGTCCCTACTAAGGCTCTTGTCCACTCTTTGATCACCTCCCATCTTGACTATTGCAACCTCCTCCTTGCTCGTCCCCCTCAGTGTCATCTCTCTCCTCCTCAGAACTCTGCTGTGTGGCTAATCTTCTGCCAGCCCCGATACACTCATATAACCCCTCTTCTAAAATCATGTCACTGGCTCCCCTTCTGTTTCCGTATCCAATTCAAACTTCTTCTAACATATAAATGCATTCACTCTACTGCGCCTCATTACCTTTCCTCTCTTCTCTCTCCCTACACCCCTCGTTGTGAACTCTGCTCCTCCTCTGGCTTTCTTCTCTCTATGCCCTTTTCTTCTTCTGCTGCTGCAAACTCGACTTCGATCTTTTTATCTTGCTGCTCCTTATGCATCGAACAAACTTCCTCTATCTTTACGTTAAGTCTCTTCTTTCTTCCTCTTCAAATCCATGCTAAAGGCTTACCTCTTTGAGGCCGCATTTGGATCCTAATCCCTTGTTCTCCTTCCCTATTTGAATCCCCCTTGTTTCTCTTTTATTGTGCTGTCTTGATTAGATTGTAAGCGCTATGAGCAGGAACTGTCTTCCTTATATGTTTGTACAGCGCTGCATATGCCTTGTAGCGCTATATGATTAATAATAATAATAATAATAATAATAGTGGTAGTAGTATTATCTCGTGCATATTCATTGTGGATATCCGGAAAACCTAACTGGCTGGTGGTATCTCAAGGACTAGGTTGATAAATCCTAGTCTACTGGGAATAGCACTTTTTTTATTTTTAATGATTTTTGTATCTGTAATAACTCTTCCTGGAAATGCCATTGACAAGAAGCCAGTTTTCTTGACCACCTATGCACATAATCTGGGCTTTTGTTTTCTAAAGTGGGAGAATGCCAGACTACTGCTTTTCTCTCAAATGCTGCTTTATAAAATATTATTGCCAGTTCCTTCACAACCAACACACACATCTCCATGAAAAAGCTAGTTTGGTTAGTTCTAAGCACAAGCAGGTTCTTGCAGGAAGCATTAGGCTGGACAAGCACTTCAGAAATGTCCTGGAATGGGACTGCAGCCAACCTGTAACAGTTCTGTTTAATCTTTGTAGTTATCCAGGTTTTCTTCCTAGATTCTTTTTTTAATGAAGCACGATGCTAGCCTTTAAGATAAGGCTATGTGCAATACTATCCTGCAGCCTCATTGTTTTTTTAAATACAGAAACACGTATATATTTGCAGTTGTTTTGTATGAGACTTGATTGATACACTTCCTGAAAATGAAATTATATTTGGAGTGAAATATTCCATTTTACAATTCGAGAGGCACAGAAGAGTAACTCAGGAAGCCATTCCATGGCCTTTCTGGGAAAGATATGCATATATTTATACCAAGATAGAGATTATGTACTCCATATTTTTACTGATCTGTTACTATTTTCCCTTAATAAAATGGGTGTGACTAGAGTGTTTCGCAGTTTGTGTATGTAGCTGTACAAGGCCACTTGTGTTTCTTTATAGGATCGTGATTGTGTATTTTTAAATTGAATGTTGCAGTTTCCGTTCACATTGGTCAACTCAAGTCTCTATCCCAAAAGGAGAACACAACTGTGTATTTGGCAAGTGTGGCAAAGAATGGCAGCATATGGGGCCTTAGGGAAAGAACTAACTTGCACATTTGCTCCTATTCAACAGCCTGCACAGCACCACAAGTGGCAGCATGGTGGAGAAAGGGATCAAGTTGGGGGATGGAAGACAGATGGGGTAGAACTAGGGAAAGGGGTGATCACAGCCCCTGAGATAATCTCATGGGGGATGGGAGAGGGAGTTAAGACAGAGAAGGATGGGGCAGTTTTGGGGGTGCTGAAAGAAAGAACATGGGGGTTGAGACAGAGTATTTAAGGATGGAGAAGGACCGGTGAGGATGGATGCAGAAATGCCATGTTGTTTGGTTCTACGAGGAAGATTTTAGGCCATTCTTCGATTTCCACCAACCCTATCCTGGTGCATTATGGGACCTACAACACAGATTTCAATGGGTAGAATTAGTGACTACAAATGTCCCACTGCTTTGGGCTAGGAATGGAGGAGTATCCTAATGGTTAAGAACACTGGCTTGGGAACCCAGGGTTCAGTTCCCACTAGCACTCCTTGTGGCCTTGGGCAAGTCACTTAACCCTCTATTGCCTCAGAAAAATCCAAGTTATCAATGTCCCTGTTTAATGTACATTACCAAGTTTAAGTTTCAATGTAAACCATTTTGATTGAAATGATAAAGCGGTATATAAAGCCTGTTGAATAAATGAATAAATAAATATAAGGACAGCAAGTCATCTCTTTGGAAATGGGTAATTGGACAGCCCTGAGGACATCACTGGTCCATAGTCTCACGCAGAAAAGATTTTATTGGCCCCAGTGGACTCAGAGTGATGCCTGTTTGAAAAATAGTGAAGACTACTATCGTAGGAAGTCAAACTCGCTCTAAGCCACCTAGTTAAGGTAGCCCTAAACACACACAAGTCCCAAGGATAAGAGAGAGAAACTCAGTAAAAGCCATCAGGTCATTTGCATAATTTTAGAAATAAAAGGTCAAATATTTTCCCCAAGAATTGTATTTCTTACAGCTTCTGACATGGCAAAAGTTCCACAACCAAAAAAATGGTACAATGTATGCAAAAAGCCCAACAAAACTGGCTGGCTCTCTGGCTCAGGCTGTAACATGAGAGAATCCAGATTCAAATCCCCAGTCCAGTGATAACTGGTCAGACCTGGGCACATCATGGAAGTGACATTCTCAAACAAGGGGGAGGGAGGGGAGGATGATGTTTGAATCTCCCTACCAGCCAATTTGTGGTGCTGACATCATACACATCTAAGGCACCCGTTGCTGTCAACATAGAGTGTACAAGACCCAATTAGTCTGCCCACTTTGCTTCCTTCTGCAGTGTCATAGGTCCCAGTTCATTTTCTGCTTCCCCTTCCATTCTTTGCTTATCCCATGGCCTCTTGAACTCATTTTATCTCCAACTCCATGGGAACGCTGTTCCAAGCATCCAAAATCCTTTCCTGCCCTGTAGGCATGGTCAAGAACAGCTGCTCGTATTCCGTAAATAAACTAGACTTCCTAATTTTTTTTCTGAAGTTGAGTAAATTAAACAATATATGTGGAACTCAAAGTGGTTCAGCTTCTCAGTCCATGGTACGCCTTAGAGCTCCCATGCGCTCCATAACAGACAGTGATAAATTAAGGTTCTTGTTAACAGAGACCGATTAATATTAAGCTGGAAACCCAATGTAGCAGGAGGAAATTGTCAAGGTCCCTAAGAAGGAGGCTTGTTTCATAGAGGTTGAGAGAAAATTGTTTGAATTCTCTCCATGTCTTGATGTTTTGTCAGGTCTACTACAGGAAAGCCCCTTTAAAACATACTTTACAAAGGAAATGGCACACTTACCTTTCTTAAACCTATACCCTGGGTGAAGCCAGGGCTCCAGCTTTTCTATTTCCGAACCACTGAAAGCAAGCTTTTCATTTTTTCCGTCTCTGTTGATGGAAATGTTTTACAGTCCAGGCAGGGTACAAAGATTAACTGATCATAGATTTCAGATCTCATACAAGGAGCAAGGTCCTGACGCTGTCTTAAAGGGACAACAAGCTGATTATCATAAAACCAAGGTTTTGAAATAGTTTAGTGCTATAGAACAAAATGAGATAGTGAAGAGGGTGACTGCCGTTAATAATGTCACTAGTAGGCAAAGAGCTGGTAAACGTTGCTGTGCATCTATTTTAGGGCAACAGCATTATCTGACAAGAAATGTCCATTTAATCCATATTGCTTAAAATGTAATGATTACAGGGTAGAAACAAAATTCATGGGCCCCAACTATAATAATGAGAACTACAAGTTCTTAAAATAATACTAGATGCCAGGGTGAACCATTTGAGAGTGAGGTTTACCACTCCAGATAGTGAGATATTTTTTAGATGGTGCATCCAGATTATAAATCTAGAAAGTTTTAAATGTAGTACTGCTTTGCAAATGAAAAAAGCAGTATAAAAGTAGAGGCAATAAGGATAAATTTGTTGGGCTGAAAACTGCTATCCACTTAGTGGCTAAAAGTATGTGCACAGGTTTCACAGCACTTGTACGTACAGGGAAAAGGGATAGTGCAGGAGGCAGTACATAGGAAGGTGAACTCAGATTTTTTCTTCCTGGCTGGGCCACTTGGTTTTTCTTCTATTAGGCTTGTGAAAGCAATGAACAGAATCGGTGAATTGGCCCTGAGGCTCTATTGCTTGAGAGAAGGTACTCAAAGAGTGTGAGAATAAAAAAACCTTCAAATGAGTGTGACACACTCCCAATAAGTGAGCCTTGGCATCAGAACCGGTGCTAGGTGGTAAGCCCAGTAAGTGCAGCAGGGAGGTACTGAGATCAGAGGGGCACTATTGCTAACCGTCCCCCTGCCCCCCAGCCGCCACCACCACCAAAACCCTGGTGCTGCTGTCACCGCCAACACTTCCACCTCACAGCAGGATGACAAGTGTAGCAATGAGCACAAGGCAGCATAAGACTGCCCCAGAGAAGTGGATAATGCCCGTGGGAGCAACATGTCCCGTGGACATGATCCACCTACCTAGGCACAGATGCTGGACAAGGGAGGAAGGGGTTACAGGAGAACAGGGGAGATGCTAGACATGGGGGGGGAGGGGGAAGATGCTAGACATGGAGAGGAACAGGGAGACAGAGGGGAGATGCTGCATGGGGGGGGGAATAGGAAGGCAGAGGTGACATGCTAGACCTCGGGCTAGGGAGATAAAGGGGGATACTGGGCTTGGGAAGGGGGCATAGGGAGAGCAAGGAAGGAAGATGTGGGGTGGAACAGAGGGAGACAGAAGGGAGATGCTGGACACAGGGGTAATGGGGAGAAAAGAAGAACATGCGGTAATAGAGAAGGGAGAAGATGGACATGGGGTAAATAGGTCGAAAAAGAGACGGAGAGATGCTGGTCATGGGATGGGAAGGAGATGCTGGACAAGGGGGAAATAGGAATGGGAGAGATGCTGGACACGGGATATGAAGTGAGAAGGGAGGACACGGAAGGATAGGGAGAGAGGAAGTGCGGAGATACTAGATGGAGGGAAAGAGAAAACAAGAGAGATATACACTGGTGGGGGGGGGGGAGAGATGTTAGACATCATCTCTCTAATATTCTTATATAACTGAAACCAATCTTATGCAATCAAAAGGGTATAAATTAAATGACTCCATGTTTCTTGAGACAAAGGGCCCGATTCAGAGATGTGACCTGCGGGGCTGCCCCATTTCCCCTTCAGGCCCTCCCCACATGGCTAGAGCAGCAGTATGGGGAGAGCCAGTGAGAGGGGGCAGAGTGGGGGCGGGCTGAGGCAGCAGGATGTACAGGACCGATTTCGCTCATGGCCCTGTATTACCTGCAGTCAGGGGGAACGTGCTACTTATTCCATCTTGAAGGTGGAATAAGCAGCACAAACCGGCCGATCGGAGTCGGAACCCCCTCCCCCAAGGCTGGATGTGGGTAGGTTCCTGCAACCTGATCCTGGCCCTGGCTGTCCAGCTGTGGGTTAGGCATCGGGGAAGAAGAGCGTCACAAACGTGGGAGCCAGGGAAGCCTATGGGGAGGACGTCCCTGCAGGCATGCAGGGGCACACTGTGCCATCCTCGTGCCCGATTCTGTATGCCATGGGAATGTTTTGCTCCCGTGGTATGCTTAATTTCTATTTGTCTATGAGGAATGCCCATCAACACAAGTATAATTCAAGTATATGCCCCAACAACATCTGCAGAAGAGGATGAAGTTGATGAGTTCTATGAACAAGTACAAGCTGAAATTGACAGAACATGCAAACAAGATAACCTGATAGTCATAAGTGATTCGAACAGAAAAGTTGGCAACAAAGAAGAAGGCAAAGTGGTTAGTAAATATGGACTTGGCAATAGAAATGAAGCTGGAGAAAAGACTGATAGAATTCTGCAAGACCAACGATCTATTCATTTCAAACACCTTCTTCCAGCAACATAGGCGGCGACTGTACCCATGGACTTCACCCAATGGACTGTACAAATATCAAACTGTCTATATCTGTGGAAGTCAACGATGGAAAAGCTCTATAACATCAACAAAGCCAAATCCTGGAGCTGACTGTGGTACAGATCACCAACTAGTGTGCAAACTCAAGTTAAAGTTGAAAAAGAGCAAGCCACTCATGAATGTAGCAAAATATGACCTTGAGAATACACCACTGGAATTTAAAGACTGCCTGCAAAATCGATTTGCTACTTTAGATACAAATGGCAAAGCTCTATAAGAGTTATGGGATGACATCAAGAAGGTTGTGTTGGAAGAAAGTGAGAAGTTTCTACAGAAGGTGAAAAAGCAAAAATGGCCAAAATAGATGTTGGAAGAAACTCTGAAAATTGCCCAGAAACACAGAGAAGCTAAAGCCAAAGGAGAAAGAGAAGCAATCGCAGAACTCAACAGAGATTTCCAATGTGCAGCAAGACAAGACGAGAAGTACTACAATGATGCATGCAAGGAAATAGAATCAGAAACTATTAGAGAAAGAATAAGATTGGCTTTCCTAAAGCTACAAGAGTTAAAGAAAAACTTCCAGCCTCAAATTCAAATGCCACAAGATGCTCAAGGATCCATGTTGAATGATGCTGAGAAGATCAAGAAAAGGTGGAAGGAATATACAGAGTCATTATACCATAAAGATAAAGTGGACCAACAGCCGTTTCAACCTGTACCTTATGTTCAGGAACCATTGGTGATGAAAGAAGTTGAAGCAGCATTGAAAGCTTTTATTTATTTATTATTTACATTCTCTTATATACCGCGCTATTCTGCATCAGTGCAGTTTACATTGAACAAACTGAAATTACATTGAACAGGGCATTATAACTTGGAGATAACTATTTTACAGGGAACATGGGCTATGGAGGGTTAAGTGGCTTTCCCAAGACCACAAGGAGCACCTGTGGGACTAGAAACCCCAGTCCTTCCAGCCCAAGGTTGCTGTCCTCTAATGGGATTTGAACCCCCGACCTTCCGGCCTGAAGTACCTTGCCCCAACCACTAGGCCACTCCTCCACTCCAAAGAACAAGCACCGGGCATTGATGGCATTCCTACTGAAGTATTACAGCAATCGGACACAGCTCTTACTGTACTTATAAGGCTGTGCCAGGAAATTTGGAAGACATCATCATGGCCAACTGACTGAAAAAGATCTGTGTTTATACTAATACTAAAGAAAGGTGATACAACTGACTGTGGAAATTATTGCACAATCGCTCTGATCCCACATTCCGGTAAAACTCTATTGAAGATTATTCAGCAGAGACTACAACCATACCTGTATCGAGAACTGCCTGAAGTGCAAGCAGGGTTCAGGAAAAGGCTAGGAACAAAAGACATCATTGGGGATACAAGATGGATCCTTGAAAAGACAAAAGAATATAAAAAGATGTGTTTTATCACTACAGCAAGGCTTTTGACTGTGTAAAACATGAAAAACTCTGGGCCACATTAAGAAGCATGGTTATACCAGAACCCCTGATTGTTCTCTTGCACAACCTTTGCATTGATAAAGAAGCAACAGTTGGAACGGAACAAGGAGAAACAGAATTGTTTAAAATCAGCAAAAGTGTATGACAAGGTTGCATACTTTCCCCTTACCTGTTTGATATATATGCAGAACAAATCATCAGAGAAGCAGGACTGTATAAAGACAACCGAGGTGTGAAGATTGCTGGAAGACTCATCAACAAACTTCGCTATGCTGATGATGTCACATTACTGTCTGAAAGTGATGATGATCTGAAACATTTGCTTCTCAAGATCAAGGAACATAGTCTTAAAATGGGCCTACATCTTAATGTAAAGAAGACAAAGGTCCCGAGAACTGGCAAAATCAATAAATTCATCATAGAAGAAATTGAAATAGTTGACAACTTTAACCAACTTGGATCAACTAGCAATAAAGAAATGACAAGCAGTGAAGAAATCTGACTACGCATTGCTCTTGGCAGAATGGCTATGAAGGACTTAGACAAGATTCTCAAGCGCAGAGATGTCTCTCTCCATACAAAGATTTGACTTGGTCAAGCCGTGGTATTTTCAATAACATCATATGGATGCGAATGTTGGACAGTGGAAAAGCTAGACAGGAAGAAAACACAGGTCTGCAAAAAAATTTTTTTCAAGAGCTGTTTTGGTTATTCCACGTAATCTTTATGTTTTTTGGTGCGCTGAATCCGAAAATGACCTCCATTTTGTTATAGGACATCACGTTTCCTGACAATTTAGGTAACTATGTTAAATAAGGCAATACCTCAAAATAAATGGAAATAGACTTTTAAAATTAAAGTTTTATTACAATATTTTCATGAAAATCCTTTTTTGAACTGAAATGAGCTCACCTACACACACTAAACTTGATTATTCTTCCTTGTGAGGCTCCTCTTGGTGCATTTACACTTGTGAGTAGCATCTGGAATGTCTCTCTGAAGCATCCAACAGTAGTCTGCCATCATTGTAATGCTCCATTTCCCTGGTATCTCCTTTCCATCTCTTTAATGTCTTGGTGGAATCGTTCACCTTGTTCCTCACTCACAGCTCCCAAATTTTCAGGAAAGTAGTCAAGGTGGGACTGGAGGACATGCACTTTCAAACTCATCAGGCAACCTAAAGCTTGAAATGCTTTCAGCATTCGTCTGACGATCTTTGTTATTGCCTAAAAATTTCTGTACGACTTCTTTAAATGCAATCCACCCTTCTTTTTGAGGATCCGTCATAGTATTGACGAACTCTTGATCAACTATAAGCCTTCTAATGTCTGGTCCGACGAACACACCTTCCTTCAATTTTGCCTCCGACAGGCCTGAGAACTTGGTGACCAAGTATTTGAAGCATTCTCCATCTCTTGGAAGTGATTTTACGAATTGCTTTATCAATCCCAATTTTATGTGGAGAGGTGGTAGAAGAACTTTATGGGAAGGTACCAAAGTTTCTCAGAGGACATTTTTTTCACCGACTGTTAGCACCCTCTGCTGCCAACTCTTCTTGGTCCAGTGATTTTATCGGTCTCGACTGTCCCATAGACACAGAAAACAAGGATATTTGGTATACCCAGCTTGTTGCCTGAGCAGCATGCACAAGACCTTCAAGTCCCCACACACTTGCCAACCATGGTCTTCATATTTAAGTTTACGAAGAACCAATTCCAAGTTCTCGTAGGTTTCCTTCAAGTGTACGGAATGACCGGGTATGGAAGCGTAAAAACAGTTGTGGAGTAAAACTACTTTGAGACTTCTTTTTGAAGAATCTATAAAAAGACGCCATTGCTCTGAATCATATCGGATTTTAAATTGACCCATCAGACCTTCGACATCGATGCAATAAACCAACTTGTCTTCCTGGGCGAAGTAAGGAACGAACTCCTTTTCACGATGTCTGAACCATGAAGATGACACTCCTGGAAACAATAAATTCCTGTTTTTCAGCCTTGATCCGAGTAACTCAGCGGCATCTTCAGGAAGATTCAAGTCTCTTACCAAATCATTCATCTCCTCCTGAGAAAACAATTTTGGTCTTGTATCATCTTCAAAGTCAGAACTTGATTCGTCATCTGGTTCAGGTATGACTTCACCTTCATCGGAGCTAGGTATCTCTTCCAAGGTAGCAGGGGGCTTGGGTACTGGTATATCTGTGCCATGGGGGATGGGACAAATTGCCGAGTGAAGATTGGGGTATGAAATGGAATGCTTCCATTTGGAATTAAACCCTTTCACATCGCATGAACAAAAGTAACAGTCGTCACTATGGTTCTTTTGCTCTCGCCATACCATAGGAATCCCATAACGGAAAGATTTTTTCTTACCCTTGAACCAGTTTCGGAGGTCCTCAACATACCGTTTGCACACTTTATGAGGCGCCCAGACTTTATCTTGATCTCCAATTTTTAGTCCAAAGTATACTTTTTTCACAAAGTCTGTAATATTCTGCTGTTGCTTCAGCACTGTATATTCACCACAGATGAAACAGAAACTATCTGGCGAATTAATACACTTTCGCGGAGCCATAACATAACGGTTGAAGAATGACGAGCTAACACGAATTGCGATGAAAAAGTGTGAACAGCCTAGAACCAAGAGCCTGATGATGATTCGTGCACAAGTGTGGCATGCAGGAGAGAGCAGCTCTGTGTCTGTACACCAGACGTCACAGTGCTGGCCATGCCCCCCTGCACTGACCGGAGCTGCTGCTATCTGCCCTGTGTTTCCCTCCCACTGGATTCTTCAGGAAAGATTAACCCCTTCTACCATTAGAAGCACGGACTTAAAACTTGCTTAGCTTATGTATATATTGCTAACCATCAGATTTACAGTGCTATATTTTTTTTACATAACTTGGACAACCCCTTTAAGGTTTTTTTGGCATTTTATATCTTAAATGCACTTATGTGAATTAATAGTCATTTGACTTAATTAATAGTAATTTGAAAAAATTTGAAGACAATTTTTCATGTTGTGGCAAATCATGACGTCTAGGAGTTTTTTCAATATTTTGTTTTCAGCACACCAAAATACATGGAAATTAGATGAAAATAATCAAACAGCTTTTTAGTCACAGACCTGTGGGATGCCTTTAAATTATGGTGCTGGCGACGAAAACTGTGTATACCATAGACTGCCCGAAGAACAAATCAGTCGGTGCTAGAGGAGATCAAACCTAATCTTTCCTTAGAAGCTCAGATGACAAGACTTTGACTTTCATACTTTGGACACATCATGCAAAGAGAGAGATCAGTAGAAAAAGACATCATGCTTGGCAAGGTAGGTCAATGCAAAAGAGGAAGGCCAGCAGTGAGATGGCTCTCTCATCCACTATGTCATCTGAGTGTGTTGATGAAGCAGTAGATTTCTATAATGCTGCACTCTGCTCTGGATGCTCTCGTTCTGCCCATGCCATGTCCTATGAGGTGTACTATACCCCAGCCCTGGCTTTCTTCCACTACCCACTATCTACGTTCGTGTGCCTATTCAGCTGAGCATGCTTGTCTCATATCCCGTTCCCTTGCAGACTTTATACACTTAAAATTAATGCTTGTCTCTTTCCTGTCAGCCATAGCACTTGTCAAACAAGACTACGAGGGGGTACCCAAAAAAAAAAGGAATTATTTTTTTTAAAAGCTATTTATTTCAAATTCTTTACAAAACAACCTTATCCCCTTCAAAATACTCTCCATTACAACTGATACATTTGTCCCACCGGTGCTTCCACTGTTCGAAACATTTTTTGTAGTCATCTTTAGAAATGGCTGACAGCTCCTCCCTCTTTTTTTTCTTGACTTCTTCAATGTTGTCAAATCGGTGTTCTTTCATGCCCCTTTTCATGCGTGGAAATAAGAAAAAGTCGCACGGAGCCAGGTCAGGCGAGTAAGGTGCGTGGGGCAGCGGAACCATGCCATTTTTAGCCAAAAACTGTCTAACAGAGATGGCTGTGTGTGCAGGTGCGTTGTTGTGCTGGAAGAACCAGTCTCCTGTCTGCCACAAATCGGGTCTTTTTTGACGAACACTGTTGCGCAATCTTCTTAAAACTTCCAAATAAAAGGTTTGATTGATGGTCTGACCTGGGGGAACAAACTCTGAATGAACTACCCCCTTGGCATCAAAAAAGCAAATCAGCATTGTTTTGATGTTTGATTTGACTTGACATTTTTTTGGACGGGGTGACGATGACGTCTTCCATTGGCTTGACTGTTGCTTTGTTTCTGGGTCGTAACCATAGCACCATGACTCATCACCTGTAATGACCTTTGACAGAAAATCTGGATCAGTTTCAAGCTGTTGTTTCAAAACACGACATGTTTCAACTCGATGTTCCTTTTGATTGTCAGTCAGAACCCGAGGAACAAACTTGGCAGCAACCCTTTTCATTCCCAAATCTTCCGTTAAAATTCGCTGAATCGAGCTCCAAGATAACCCACTAATCTCTGACAGTTGATCAATTGTCTGTCGATAAAATTCGCTGAACCGAGCTCCAAGATAACCCACTAATCTCTGACAGTTGATCAATTGTCTGTCGACGGTCTGTGAGCACAAGCTCTCTAATTTTTCCAATATTTTCGTTGATTCAGGCAGTTGATGGACGCCCAGAACGAGGTTTGTCATCAATCGACATGTCGCCATTTTTAAACTGAGCAAACCACTGGTACACTTGACTTTTTCCCATAGCGTCATCTTGATAAGCTGTTTTCAACATTAAAACAGTTTCAGCAGCATTTTTACCGAGTAGAAAACAAAATTTCACAGCTGCACGTTGTTCACTTAAACTTGTCATCATAAAAAAAGAAACAAGAACAAAACAGCGCTAGCAAAAACAATCACTGCAGATGAACAGAACAAGCCAGGTCGACAACACAGGCGGCACTGAACTGACAATGAGTTGCACTATACACGCCTAGCGGCAGAAGTGCGTACTACACAAGCTCCGCCCACGACAATGTTATTCCTGTTTTTTTGGGGTACCCCCTCGTATTATGTCCATCTGACTTTCGCCATCTCTTTACTACTCTCAACTCTCTCAAGGTGCATCCGCCTCCAACCCCTCTCTCCATTTCTGCACAAAACCTGGCTATTTCCATGATAAAATCCACAAGATCACCCTCCAGTTCCCCACAAAGTCAGCTACTTCCCCCTCCATCCCCTCTTCACTCCCATCTTTCCCCCTCTACCTCTGCTACCCTTTCTTCCTTTTCTGTGATCTCTGAGGAAATGCACACCTTCTTTCCTCCTCTAAACTCACTACCTGCTCCTATTCCCACCTGTCTCCTAAGCCCCATCTCCTCCACTGTTGTCCCTTCCATCTCTTATATTCTCAGCCTATCGCTCCACTGCAACTGTCCCTGCAGCATTCAAGCATGCTGTAGTTACACCTCTCCTCAAAAAACCCTCACTTGATCCTACCAGCCCTTCTAACAATTGACCCATCTTCCTCCTCCCCTTCATTTCTAAACTACTTGAACATGCGGTTCACCGCTATTGCCTTGACTTTCTCTCTTCTCAAGCCCGCCTGAATCCTTTACAATCTGATTTTCGTCCTTTACATTCTACTGAAACAGCTCTTGCCAAAGTCTCCAGTGATTTGTTTCTGGTAAAATCCAAGGGTCTTTACTCGGTCCTCATCCTTCTTGACTTCTCTGTTGCTTTTGACACTGTTGACCATAACCTTCTCCTTGATACCCTGTCCTCGCTTGGTTTTAAGGGCTCTGTTCTATCTTGGTTCTCCTCTTATCTCTCCCATCACTCTTTCAGTGTTTGTTCTGGTGGATCTTCCTATGCTGCTATCCCTACTCTGTTTGTGTACCCCAAGGATCTGTCTTGGGTCCACTCCTTTTCTCTCTCTATACCCAGTTCCTTGTGCACGCATCTCTTTCCATGGCTTTTAGTACCATCTTTATGCTGATGAATCCCAGATCTACCTCTCTATATCTGAAATCTCTCCAGCAATCCAAGCCCAGATCTCTGCCTGCTGCTTGGATGTCTCACCACCGCTTGAAACTGAACATGGCCACAACTGAGCTTCTTATTTTCCCCCCTAAAACCTCCTCTCCCCTTCCTCCTTTCTTAGTCTCTGTGAATAACTCTCTACTCCTCCCTGTTTCCTTGGCTTGCAACCTTGGGGTCGTCTTTGACTCCTCTCTCTCCTTCTGCACACACATCCATCTGATAGCTAAGACCTGCTGTTTCTTTCTCTATAATAGCAACAAAATCCACCCATTCCTTTCTGAACACACTACTAAGACACTTGTCCACTCCTTAATCATTTCCCGTCTGGACTATTGTAAACTATTCCTTGCTGGAATCCCTCTGAATCATCTCTCTCCCCTTCAATATGTTCAACACTCTGCTGCGCGGCTAATCTTTGTCCAGCCTCATCATGCTCATGTTACCCCTCGTCTCATGCCGCTTCATTGGCTCTCTATCTATTTCCACATTCAGTTCAAACTTCTCCTGCTGACCTATAAATGCATTCACTCTGCAGCTCCTCATTATCTTTCCTCTCTTATACCTCCCTACACCGCTCCCTGAAAACTCCACTCTTCTGACAAATTGCTTCTATCTGTGCCCTTCTCTTCTACTGCTAACTCCAGACTTCACTCCTTTCACCATGCTGCTCATTATGCCTGGAACAAACTACCTGAGTCTGTACGTCAGGTGCCTTCTGTTGCCCTTTTCATATCTAGGCTGAAAACTCACTTCTTCGCTGCTGATTTCAGATCTTGACTCACCTGAACTCCTCTGTGTTTCCTTACCATTCCCCCTAGATGTATCCTTGTCTACACCTATTGTATTGTCTGTCTTGACTAGATTGTAAGCTCTAATGAGCAGGGACCGTCTCTTACATGTCTGTGCAATGCCTTGTAGTGCTATACAAATGCTCAGTAGTAATAATAGTAGATGGATCGATAGAATAACAGTAGCTATAGGTACTTTTATTTATTTAGCTAGTTTTGTATACCACCTTATCCTTCAATCAAAGTGGTTAGGGATATAACGATGGGTCTACATTAAACATAGGTGACAAGACGTACATATATTCCTAGGGGTTGAGTCCCAGGCATATTGGTGTATGGTGGCTGTATCAAGGCTGCGTGGATTGGTGGTTAAGGTTCTGGTTCATATGAGGCCTTGAACAGGTGGGTTTTGAGGGATTTGCGGAAGTCCTTGAGGTCCTTTTGTGCTCTTAGTTCCTCAGGGAGCAAGTTCCATAGGTCCGGCACCGAGAGTGAAAATGCTCTTCTGGAAGTTGATTGCTTTGTTTTGTGGTATCTGGCTGGGGTGAGGAGTCTGTTGGTGCCTTGGGTTCACCTGGGTCTGCTGCTTGTGTCTTTGGTTATTGTGGTCTGTAGAATTTCTGCTGAGCAGTGGTGTATGGTCTTGAAGATGATTAGTGTTGCCTTGAATTTTGCCCGTGCCATTATGGGTAGCCAGTGCAGCTGTCGGAGTACTGGTGTTATGTGTTCATATTTGGACGTGCCTGTGATTATGCGTGCTGCAGTGTTCTGAACCAACTGAAGTGTGTGTACTGAGTGTTTGGGTAATCCTTAATATAGTGAATTTCCATAGTCCAGTATGGGGGTGATGACTGCCTGGCATACTGTTCGGAAGTGTTCTTGGCTGAGGAATGGCTTAAGTCGTCTGATGATCTTTAAACGGTGGTATGCTTTTGCTGCAGTTTTGCTAATGTGGGAATGGAGAGTCAGGTTCTTGTCTGTGATGACACCGAGATACTTTACTTCGTCCTGTGTAGTATGTTGATTTCTTGGGGTGGGTTGAATGTTGTGGTCCTGGAAATAAACATTGCTTCAGTTTTATCGAAGTTTACCTCGAGGTTATTGTCGGTGAGCCAGGTGTTCATATGTTCGAGACACTCAGTCATTGCGGTTGTCAGGGGTGCTCAGGTTGATTGGAGTGTACACCATTATATCGTCTGCGTACAGGTGATATTGTATGTTGTGTTGCCTGCTGATGCTGCATATGGGCTGTATGTAGATGTTGAATATTTATTTTTATTTATTTATTTAGACAGTTTTGTATACCGCCTTATCCTTCAATCAAAGCGGTCACAACACAATTGGGGGATACATTTAACACATGGGGATATGAGACACATACACTAATACTTACAGGGAACATGGGCAATGGAGGGTTAAGTGGCTTGCCCAAGACCACAAGGAGCATCTGTGGGACTAGAAGTATTGATGAGAGGGCCGATCCCTGTGGTATTCCTTGCATGGTGGTAAATTGAGCTGATTTCTTTTCCCTGCATTTTACTTGCTGTGTGCGGTTGTTTAGGTAGGAGGTGAACCATTTCAGAGTGTTGTTGCGTAATCCTATTTCTTGGAGGCGCTGTAGGAGTATGTGGTGAGATACTGTGTCAAAGGTGGCTGAGATGTCAATGAAGATTAGAAGGAAACCGTTCTTTATGTTGTCAATTCCTTTCAGTAGGATGTTGAAGAGGGAGGTGAGCAGGGTCTCTACGTTGTACTGTGGTTTGAAGCCATGTTGGTGAAAGTCCAGTGGAGCATGAAGGTTTATGTGGTCCTGCAGTTGTTTTTGTACTACTTTCTCGATGATTTTGGAGATAAACGGTACGCTTGAGATTGGTCAGTAGTAAGATTTCGGGTCGGAGGTGTTCAGCAAGTTGCCTTTGAGGATTGGTCATATGGTGGCCTGCTTTAGAATCTGCGGGAGGTGCCCTTGCTGAAGGGATTGCTGTACGATTTTATGTAGGTGGTGGCTTAGTTGGTTCTTGGAAGCCTTGATCCATCCACTGAGCATGGGTCAGCAGGTGAGGTTGTCATATTGAGGGAGCCCCGTATGTTTTCTATTTGCTGTGTCGTCGGTACGGAGAAGTCCGTCCAGGTTTGGTGTGATTCTTTGGAGGTCTGGTTGTGTTCTGTCAATGTTGGAGTGTGTTCTGCTGTAGGTATGATGTTTGTCAGGTTTGTGTTCTTGTTTATCAGATAGTTTGTGAATTCTTGGGGGTCTACTTGATGTCTATTAGGTTGCAGGGTGTCCTTTGTGAGCTGTTGTACTATGTTAAATAATTCTCTTGGTTTATTGGCTGATTTCAGGATGAGGTTGGTGTGGTGTTGATTAGATTGTTGTAGGCTTGTTGTTCTTTTCTGTATTGGAGTACAGCCTCATGTGACTTGGTACGCCTCCATTTTCTTTCCAGCTTTCTGAGCATGTGTTTTGCTTTCCGGATCTCATCCGAGTACCAGGGGGCATTGTTTTTTCTTTGGGGGTGTGTCTTTTCTTTGTTAGTTGCTGATGCAGCCTTGGATAGGTTTGAGTTCCATATGGTTATGGATTCCTGTGTCGTTGCAGTTGTTGTATTATTTCCTGAAGGAAGGTCTCCTTGTTGTCAGCTTTGAATCTTCTTGGTTTGGTCTCTCCTTTGGCCTGCTGTGTGGTGTCCTTAAGAAGTAGGGTGAAGGAGAGTATGTGGTGGTCCAACCAAGGAACCGGAGTGGACAGTGGGGTAGTGGCTTATTTCTGCCTTATTAGCGGAATTGGAATAAAGATCAGGTCGGGTGTGGTTCCATGTTGGTGTGATGGGGCTTCGACTGTCTGTTGGTAATTTAGGGAGGTCATGGCTTTGAGGAATGCTCTGGTTTCTTTAGTGGGCGAGGAGGTTAGGTTGTAGTCTCCCAGAGCGATCAATGGCTTGTGTTGGGTGCTACAAGCACATATGGATTCAAGTATTGCTAAGAGATGTTCCTTCGTTGCAATGGGGGGTCTGTAGGTGAGGCAAATGCTGATGTGATGGTTGGATATGATGATTGTGTTGTTCTCATTTGAGGTATTGGTGGTGACTGTTTTGAATCTGTAGCTTTTTCTAGCTATAATGAGGGTTCCCCTTCCTCTCTTGAGTTCTCTGTGGCAGCAGAATGCTGTAAAGTCCGGTGGGGTCACTTGGTTCAAGATGACCCGGTCTGTGTCCGTGAGACAGGTCTCAGTGATGCAGACGATGTCCAGCTTTTGGTCTATAATGTAATCAAATATGGTGGTTTGTTTCGGATTGATCTTGTGTTAATCAGTGTACATTTGATGGTTGTTGCGAGTATAGGGTTGACTGCATGTGTCTGTAGTGGTGGGGCCTGCAGTCCGTTGGGTAGTCTGTTCACTGGTCTCTTGGGCCGGTGGTGTGTGGTGGTGGTGGTGGTGGTCTGGTCCATGGGATGCAGGAGAGGGTGTATAGGTGTTGGTATATACGTGTTTGGCTGGTCTCTCTGCACGAGGAGTAGAGAGCAGTATGTTATTAGGTTCTGGTAGATTGCATGCATGTTCGCTGGTGATCCGAATGATGGAGCCCTCTGGTCTGTCCCTTGCTGGTGATCCCGGTGCTGGCATCCTCTCTGGCCTGTCCCTCGCTGGCATCCTCTCTGGCCTGTCCCTCGCTGGCATCCTCTCTGGTCTGTCCCTCGCTGGCGATCCCGGTGCTGGCTCTCTCTCTCTCTGGTCTGTCCCTCGCTGGCGATCCCGGTGCTGGCTCTCTCTCTCTCTGGTCTGTCCCTCGCTGGTGATCCCGGTGCTGGCTCTCTCTCTCTCTGGTCTGTCCCTCGCTGGCGATCCCGGTGCTGGCTCTCTCTCTCTCTGGTCTGTCCCTCGCTGGCGATCCCGGTGCTGGCTCTCTCTCTCTCTCTGGTCTGTCCCTCGCTGGCGATCCCGGTGCTGGCTCTCTCTCTCTGGTCTGTCCCTCGCTGGCGATCCCGGTGCTGGCTCTCTCTCTCTGGTCTGTCCCTCGCTGGCGATCCCGGTGCTGGCTCTCTCTGGTCAGTCCCTCGCTGGTGTCCATGGTGTTGTGTGTCTTGCTGTTATTGGGACTTCCGGTGCATTTCTTACTGGATCGTCCCCTTGTTGTGGCTGGCTGTCTGTCTGTGTCCAGTGTTAGTACTTCGTTGGATTATGCTGTATAGCTCTGCTCTGGAGGTGTTCTTCCTTCTGCCTGTGTGCCCCACCTAAGGGCCATGCCAAAGCGAGCTGCCTGACTGAAGACCAAACACAGTTTAGGATAACTATCCAGATGGTCGCCTTGAGTAGACACTGACTTAACAACACATGGGAAATGCATTGTTGCTTCTATTTTTCTGCTTGGAAGTGATATTGTTGCTGAGAAGGGATGGATATGGGGGGGAGGAGTAGGGTGATGACTCCTCTTCCCTGCTCCATGCCTTGTTGCTCAAACCTGGAACTAAGGTGTTCCTTCCTTCACCCCCAAAACACGTGTCTCCAGGTATGTCTGCAAAAAAAATCTGTTAACCTGATGTAAATATAATATACCATATAGCAGGTACTGAGAAGGGGATACAGCTCCAGGGAGTTTTTATATTATAAGGCATCTATATATGGTCATATTCAGGGAGGCCTGTGCATGATTTCTATATTTTTCATGCGCAACTGCTAAATCTCAGTCGGGGAGGCTGCCTATAGCCGAATCCATATGAATAGTAATTATAACGGAGCCAAGGCTGGACATTTTTCTTTCGCGCTGCGAGAAGTTGAAGTCGCGCTATTCCTGCACTCTCCTTCAGATCCTGGCCTCCCAGGTTGAAAACTAGCGCCTTAATGTCACAACACAAGCTCGATCCGCGAGCTAGCCGAAAGTACCTTACAGTTCACGCGTGCTTTGGAGACCGCTTGAAATTCCCGCATAGTTCTCGCGAGATTTGGTGGGATCCGTGCGCTCAGTGGAAGACCTTCGCGGAGTTCTCGCGAGGGCTGCGGCTCATCTGTGCGATCTGCAGTCTAAACTAGGACCTGCCTGCGTCCCGCGACCTTCGCGCAGTTCTCGCGAGAAACATCGATAACGTTGCGTGCAAGTTCTCGCTAGGGCTGGTGGTGGTGGCTGCCGGTGCCCTTGTGGTAGAGATGGGTTATTGGGACATACAGGATGGCAGTGACTGTTTCAACAAAACTTGGATCACTGTCAAAGTAGCAGCCGCGCTTGGTGAGTGAGCGGAAGTGCCGAAGCTGGTGGGGTGTTCCAAAGGGTGACGGGGCGAACTGTGTGTTTCATTTAGTTCAGGTGCTATATAGCCTCAGGCTGCGCCCGGGGAGGAGTAGAATTGTGTTGCTGCTGCTAAGCCTGGCCTCATCTGGGTTTTCCTTGTATCTTTAGGGTCTGGAAAACCGAAAGAAGTTCTCCACTGGCGTACGATGTCCCTCACTGCATGGGGTAGCTGGTGGCTTCGCTTTAGAGATTTTAAGAGAAAGTGGAGATGGAAGAATTAATTTTCCTTTTCCTCTGCCTGTCATTTAAATACCATAAAATGCAGATGTTTTAAGAATATATGTATGCATGTTGAATATTCATTAATCTCCCTGTCTGCAGATTCTGTTGATAAAGCAACTATAAAAGTACATTTTTAAAAAGTTTTATGTATCTTACAAGGCACTCATAAGGGAAAAAAGAAAACAAAACTACAAAGGTTCTTTAAATCCTTAAAGTACCTAAACAGGAAAGAAAGAAAATCCATACATCCTAAGCCCACATCAATAGAGTATGGGTGCCATCAACTTGGCTAAAAGGATAATAAACGTTAGCTGCCCTATATACAAGCCATCACGGAGAGAGAGAGAGAAATGAGAAAATTATTTGCCCTGGTCTCTAATTGGAATGGTTCAAAGAAAACATTCATTACCTTGATATGCAAGAATACATTTGCATGGAAATTTGAGGAAGAAAGATGCTCCCAGCACCAAAACACTGGGCTTCTGCACCAAGAATGCCTTCCTCAATTGGGTAATCATAGATACATATGGGAAAACATTTATTATTTGTTCACAAAAGGAAGGCTTTTCTTCTGGAAAAACAATCACAAATATTGTTATGATCAGTTTCAGAATAAAAGGAAACCATCAATGTGGCATGTGAGGAAATATCATTAACAGAACTCTCTAAAAAAGCAGACAAATCTAGACTGTCCACTGTGGAAAGCTGATCTAAACCTGCACCTTCCTTAGCCAAGATTTTCTTCCCTGTAGGGAGATAGTAAATATGAAAGATTTTTATAGTTTCCATGTCAGAGTAAGACAGAATTTCCTTTAAATACTTCTGAAAAAGAAGCATTGAAGAAAGATAATGAGTGCGTGGAAAGTTCAGAAATCTCAAATTTTTAGCATGAAAAGCATAAACAATGTTGGGTCACAAGACTCTTTCATGAAGGAAGTACAGGAAGAATGTAGAGTAGACCGACTATTATAGACAGACAGTCTATTATCCTGCTCAGTCAGTTTGCCACAGTGTCCACAGTAAAGTTCAAGAAATATTTTAAAGAGCCAAGGGAAGCTTCCATTTGGGTGACAGCCAATAAAATATCTTTTAAAGTAACATCTTCAAAAGAAGTAGCAATTGGTTTAATTTGCAAAGAAGGAAAATGTACCTCTTTCGGCAAGGACACGAGCTGTTCCTGCACCAGAATTTAAATTAAATGAAGAGACCTCCTAATCTCAGGGCAAAGTCCTGGAGGTTGGCTGCATATTCGCCCCAACATGGGAGTTGCTACAAACATCTCCAGCAGACGAACTGATATGACAGGATGGGGGTAACTGCACCAGATTGTTCAAACAATTCCAGTGTGGAGCCAGAACTCACCACAGGTGAAGAAGGCAGAACTGTGACTTGATGATCCATAGGTCCAACAGTAGTGACCACCTTCTTATTTGGCTGTAACTCAGTTCTCTTCTTCCTCTTACCCATGAAGGATGTAAAATTACTCTGGCTCAAGTGTGCTCCAAAGGGACCAGAGTGGTCCCTTTGGAATGTTCCTTTGAACATGTTTCTGTGGGTATGCAGCCACATCCTGCTGTAGGGCCTGGATTTATAGGCCCTGTGCTGACATTACCAGCAAGTGTCCGGTGCGAATGCCAACACAAGTCCTGCAGCAAGGAAAGCACTCTGCCTCCTAAAAATAATTTTACAAAGAAAATCAATAAGGTCCCTTCCAACTAATTTATTTAAAACTAACTCAACCCAAACCCCTTGCCCCACCACATTCTGAACCAAAATACTCAAATACCCAAATTTTATATGCTTGCTGCGAGAGCCATGCCTTCACTGCCCTATGGTAATTCAAATAATCTTTCCCCTGACATAATTCTGATGACTGCTGATTCCACATTATAGGAGCAACCACTGAAAATGCCGTTCTTAACATAAATTGGGAACTTAACCCTGAAAGCACCAACAAACATTCATGTGATCTTCTTAAGGTATGATATGGTATATAGGATTTCATGAAACCCATAAGATAACAAGGCTCCATCTTGTAATAGGCCTTCAACAGAAGCATCAAGTTTTAAAAATAGCATTTCTGCTAAATTGCTAACCAGTGTAACTTCAGCAGTGGAGGACTTACTTGCTCATGCATCTTAAAGCACCCTACAGTTTTTCAGCAGTATTCTACAGCAGCTGCATCCTCCTTCAGTGTTTCTTAGGGTTACTGAAAAAGATTCATTTCTTAGTCCAGTTTGGTCAACACCAGGTCTTACATTGCCATCCTCAACTTTTCAGGCAACAAAAATGGGCGCCGCTGCTTAATAAGTCTTAACTGGAAAAATGTAACCTGTGTTAGTCTGGCAATATGGGTGTCATAAGACAACTTCGAATCTAGCCAGATATCTAAATTCATAACTGCAGGCTTGACTAGAACATGCTGCCCATCAAATAGTCACTACAAATTTCTCATCCAAGAGATACTTTCCTACCCAAAGGGCCCCAGATTTGGCCATGTTTATTTTAAGACTATGATACTGCAACCACATAGCACACATGCACATTTGATGAAGTTGCTATCTAGTCAATTCTGACTCCTGGCGACCCAGTAGCTCTGGGTTTTCTTGGCAGAGTGTGTCCAGAAGTAGATTGTCAGGCCTTTCGCCTGAGGCAATAGAGGGTGAGATGGCTTGCCCAAGGCCACAGAGAGTGCCATTGGGAAGCAAACCCTGATCTCTTGGTCACCAGGCTCCTATTTTAGCCACTAGGGAACCTCTCCACAAGTCCTCTGTTTATTTTATCATGCTCTAACACAAAATACATTAAATAAAACTAGGGTAAGTGTTTACCCCGAGACACCCCAAGTTAGCTCATCTAAGAGCTGGTGCTCCCAGTTTATCTGTTGGGATCACTTGTCCAAAATTGACCAGAACCACTCCATAACTGTGATGCCCCATTGCTGTAAGCTTGTCAACAACAGCTCATGTCATATAGTATCGAACACAGCTTGGATATCCAGAAAAATCAATACTGCCTCAGTCCCCCTGTCCAATAATTTATAAATGTCATCCAGCAGAGATACATATAGCATCTCCTTACTAAACTTTCATTTCGAGGTGGTTTCCAAGCTGATTTAACCCTTCATCACACACGTTAAATTACCGATGACTTTACACACCTGGGATCAAATTGACCCCATCAGTAAATGACCAGAAACAGTGAACAATTTCATCCACATAGGATTGGTATTTTAATGCATTTATTAAAAACAGTTCTCAGTTTTTGCTGTTTACAAATGTTCGGTGTTTATGATATAAAAGTAGTTCAACTATTAACTTCAGTTTATCACTTAATTGTAATTAAGTCTCGACACCCCTAGTATAATCATCTATCTAGGCGTCGTTTAGTCAGCACATTTATTGCATAACAGCTGGCAATGTTCTGGGCATATGGCTGTACCACATCGCTTGCAGTATTTTGATCTTTTCTTATCTGATGATCTGGTGCAAAGCTGGCAGCTCGATCATGCCCCTCTGGATTCACAGCCTGTAGGACCAGGTAAGCTGAATCCAAGTAGTTGCATGCAGATCTGCACCCCTTTCTGAAGTGTTCTTGGGTTCTGCAATCGCAATGTCTGCTGTGGCAGAACTAACTTCTTTGCCAGTTCTGTTAGGAACAGTCGCCGTTTGTGGGACACCTTTGTTTGCCATTTGGGTTTTTTTGCTGCACCCAAATTATGTATATGTTACGCACAAGCTTGTCCAGATTGTCTACTCCAGACTTAGTAGCATTATAGTGTAGAACCATTGCAGGCTTCTTTTCATTCTTGTCGTCTATCGTCTTGTCATGATGCATACTGCTCAAAACAATGACCGTTTTGTTTTTCTTTGGAACATAACTCACTAGTGTGATCTCTTTGCAAAAAGCAAACTGTGATGAAAACATTTCCTTGTTCTGCGAAATCAGCAGTTCACCTGGTATGTCCCTTTTGTTTTTTCTCATGGTGCCAGCAACTGTAGTGTGTTGAATCAGAAGATCTTCAGCCAGTCCTACATCAGTAAAGAAATTATCACATGTAACATTGTGGCCAGTTTTCCACTAGTGTCTAGTCAATCTTTTCACTACTTCAACTCCTTTCTTCAGTTCGACCGCTGCTCCTGGTTGCTTCCCCAGATAAACGTCTCCTTTCAGTGGATAGCTGGTCTCTGCATCACAGTTCCAGAATATCTTTATTCCATACTTTCCTGGCTTTGTGGAAATGTATTGTCGAAAGCTGCACTTGCCTCTGAAGCTGACCAGTTGTTCATCAGCTGTCATATCCATTCCAGGTAAGTACATCATTGATAAGCGTGCCTTTAGCATGTCCCATATATCACGGATGGGTGCCAACCTGTCGGTGGCTACGCGTTCTGGACGAGTGCACAAGTTATCCATTCTCACAAACCGTAAGATATCCTGGAAACGATTTATGTTCATTACGGAGCGATAAAAAGGTTTTGAGTCAGGTGCAAACAGTGATGTAATTGCTTCTTTTGATCTGTCTTTACCGGCATGCAGCAATATTCAAATAATTGCCTTTAGTTCAACAATGTCAATATCTTTCCACTCTTAAGTTTCCATCAATTTGTTCGGCTTGTATGTGGTAGTAGTTCTTGGCATAACGATTAGTCTCTCTTAAGAATGATGTCCAACATTTCATCGGTAACGAACAAAGAGAATGCCTCGCCTATTGACTGAACTTTGCCTGCCCTTGTAACGCCAGGCATCTGACGAAGCAGATTAGCTGCCGTTGTATGTAGTGCAGCATTAGGCTCGTCTTCTGACCATATGCGTCCACTCTTTGCCTTGTAGATTTTACCTGGTTTCTTCTGTTTATAAAATCCTGAGTTAAGTTTTCTTGCTTGGTTGTGGATCATCATCATCAAATGATGCACTGTCTTCATTCTCCGCAGTATCACCTGCCAGGTACTGTGCTTCCTGTCCCTCAATTTGATCGTCATAGTCACTAGTTTGTTCAACATTGTCTGGCTCACCATCAGAGTCTTCACCTTCTATTCCTGTTTCATCTTCTGATGATTCATTTTCAAGTTCAGCTAATACTGCCTAAAGTACAGCCTGGCTTGTTAGACGACGAGGACGACTACTACTCATTTCACTCAGAATTCTTGGAACAATAAAATAACTGAAATCATAATAAATAACTGTTATTACAAATCAAATATATCTCAGAAAAAAGAAACAATGTTGGCGGCAAAGCGCCATTACTTCTATAACAGCAATGAATAGGTCTATACGAACACATGCCTGGTATGAACTCAAACTCTAAAAACTGTCGCCTTAATTTTACATGAAGATCACAGTAGCCTACAGATGAAATAGCCTAGCAATGCCAAATTAACAATAATAACTACAACATGAACCTGAAACAGGAATTCTGACAACCCTGGTTTCGCTAAGCTGGGGTCAGTTTGACCCCAGGTGTGTATAATAGGTATGTACACCATAAAAATGTTAACAAAAAATTACTGTTCCGATTAAATGATAACACTATATGGGAAATTCAATGGCTGTCAATATTGAGAAGCTACTGGAAGTTTTAAGTCATGGCTGAAATAAATAAGTAAGTAATTTGACATAACAAAAGGCTTGGGGTCAAAATGACCCCACGTGTGTGGTGAAGGGTTAAAGCTACCTCCTTTGCTGTTTTACTCACAAATGATAAATGTATCCTTGAAAGAAAAAAATTGTAGGTATCTAACTTTTCTGTCTGCTTTTGGAGGCAATCAGACTTGACGTGTGGTAATAGTTGCCATCTGAATACTGTTTCCGAAGAACTCTGCCACTGTCATTTCTAATAATGTTTTTCTTTGCAGGCTTGATTGGTTCTGCCTATCATATTGTCGCATTCCAGCCCAAAACCGCACTTCAGGGACTGCAGAGAGCCACATCAGCCACTCTTACTATGGGTAAGAACATCCTGGAGGGGAATACAGGCCTGTGAAATCTCTGCCTCATTGGGGTGCTGTGTTAATACCATGATGCTTAGTAACATAAGAACATAACATAAGAACATAAGATATGCCATACTGGGTCAGACCAAGGTCCATCAAGCCCAGTATCCTGTTTCCAACAGTGGCCAATCTAGGTCATACGTACCTAGCAGTTTCCCCAAAAGACACAGGTCCCGCAATGCTTGTACTGGGTCAAGCATTGATATCCTGGGTCCCTACTTAATAATGGTTTATGGACCTTTTCTCCAGGAACTTGTCCAAACCTTTTTTAAACCCAGCTACACTAACAGCCTTTACTACATCCTCCGGTAACAAATTCCAGAGTTTGATTACACGTTGAGTGAAAAAATATTTTCTTTTATTAGTCTTAAAAGGTTTACCCTGCAGCCTCATTGTATGTCCCCTAGTCTTTCTATATTCTGATAACGTAAACAATCGATCTACGTTTACCTGTTCCGCTCTGTTCATTAATTTATAGACTTCTATCATATCTCCCCTCAGCCGTCTCTTTTCCAGGTTAAAGAGCCCTAATCTTTTTAGCCTTTCTTCATAGGAGTATCCTTCCATCCCCTTTACCATTTTGGTGGCTCTTCTCTGAACCTTTTCTAATAACGCTATATCCTTTTTAAGATACGGCGACCAGAATTGCACACAATATTCAAGGTGCGGTCTCACCATGGAACGGTATAGAGGCATTATAATATCTTTTGTTTTATTTTCCATTCCTTTCCTTATTTATTTATTTATTTATTTTATTTATATTCTCTTATATACCGCGCTATTTTGCATTAGTGCGGTTTACATTGAACAAACTGAACTTACATTGAACAGGGCATTATAACTTGGAAATAACTATTTTACAGGGAACATGGGCTATGGAGGGTTAAGTGGCTTGCCCAAGACCACAAGGAGCACCTGTGGGACTAGAAACCCCCGTCCTTCCGGCCCAAGGTTGCTGTCCTCTACTGGGATTTGAACCCCCGACCTTCCGGCCTGAAGTACCTTGCCCCAACCACTAGGCCACTCCTCCACTCCACACTCCACTCCTTATTTATTTATTTATTTATTTATTTATTACAGGCTCTTATATACCGCTCTATTCAGAATCAGCGCGGTTCACAATATAACAACATACCATAACAACAAACTGTTAGGTTTTACAGAGAACAAGGTCAGAGAACTTGGATAAAACATGGGACGTCATTACTGCAACTATTTACAAGAGTATTTACAAGAGTATTTACAAGTATACATAACAGGATTTGTTCTTAGTTTGGGTAGTGATTAAGATTGGTTAGTTGGTCAAGTAATATTGGGGGAAGAGGTGGGATTTGAGTGCCTTTCTGAAAAGGGATAGATCAGTGATAGCACGAATCTCTGGGGGTAGAGCGTTCCAGTACTTAGGGGCATAGAATCTGAAGGCCCTGTTAGATGTCACTGATAGGCATTTTGTCGCTGCTTTAGGGATGATTAGAGTATTTGTTGATATCGTTCTCCTGGATCTGTTGGGTGGGACGGCCTGAATGAGGTCTATTAGAGAGGAGGAGGTGATGCTTTTAGTGGCCTTGAAAGTTAGTAGTAATGTTTTGAACAATATTCTGCCATGTATGGGGAGCCAGTGGAGTTGCTCTAGGATGGGTGTTACATGGTCCCTTCTTGATGCTCCGTAGAGGACTCTAGCAGCGGTATTCATGGCGAGTTGCAAAGGGTTTAATGTGGAGTGTGGGAGGCCTTGGAGAATGGCATTGGCATAGTCAAGGTGTGGTAAGGTTAAGGCTTGAAATATAGTTCTGAAGTCATCAGGATCAAGCAGGGGGCGAAGATGTCGAAGAGTCCGGGTCTTGAGGTAGATTGCTCTGACTACGTTGGTTATGTGTAGTTTCAGATCCATGCGTTGGTCAAAAGTGACTCCAAGGTAGCGAATGGAAGGTTTTGATTGGAGCTCAGCTTCTTTCACCTTTATATGGGATGGGGGGGTGAAAAGTGGGTCCCTGGTGATGAAGAGAACCTCGGTCTTTTTGTGTTGAATTCGGAGGTTCTGGGATTGAAGCCATTCGGATACTGCATCAAAACATTTAGCTAGCGGGGAAAGGTCCATATGAACTGTGGAGAAAGGCATATATAGGAGGATGTCATCTGCGTATATCAAGCATTCAACCTTGAAGGACCTGATGATGTTGCAAACCGGTTGTATGTATATATTGAAAAAGAGTGAGGATAGGGATGATCCTTGTGGTACGCCTTGCTTTTGGTGGTAAGGTGTGGATGTTGTGGTCCCTGAGGTAACGTACTGCCATCTCTGATCAAGGTATGACTTGCACCACTCCAGGGCAGTGTTATTGATGCCTTTTTCTTTTAGTCGCCCTATTAACAGATCGTGATGTACAGAGTCAAAAGCCGCAGCAATGTCTAAGAAGATGAGAGCAAAGCCTTGGCGGATGTTATCAATGCCTGTGATGATGTTGTTGCAGAGAGTGGTAAGGAGGGTTTCAACACCGTGGAACTCTCTGAAGCCATGTTGGCAGTGGTCAAGAGGGGAGACGGTGTCAATGTGGTCCTGTAACTGTCTTTGAGCTTCCTTTTCAATTATTTTCGCTAGTAGGGGTATGCTAGCTATGGGTCTATAGGATTCAACCTTTTGTGGGTCGAGTTTGTGGTTTTTCAAGAGGGGTCTTATGGATGTTCTCTTGAGGGCTGGTGGGAAGGAGCCGGTTGTAAAGGATAAGTTCATCATTTTAGTGATGATGGGGCTGAGATCTTGGCGTAGTTCCTTTATCCAGTGGGCTGGGCAAGGGTCAGTTTGTGCAGTAGTCGTGTTAAGAGCAGCGATGGTGTCTTCAACATGTTTTCTGGATGGTGTGGAGAACATGGATAGGTTTGATATGCATATGGTGGCTTGAGAGGAGATTGTTGCAATGTTGTTGGTTTGAAGCAACTTGGATTGCAGGAAATCGGCGAATGCTTGGGGATGGATGGGTTCAGGATGTTTTGGTGAAGGTTCTTTAGATAAGGTTTTGACTAAGTTGAAAAGATCGCGTGGTTTATTTAGTGATCTTTTCAGCGTATTGGTATGGAATTGTTTCATCTTGGCCATGACTGACTCCCTGTGCACAGATAGATGTGCTTTATAGGCTGCTTGGTCTTATGATACCTAGCATTCTATTTGCTCTCTTGGCTGCCGCTGCACACTGGGCCGAGGGTTTTAACATGTTATCCACAATGACGCCTAAATCTTTTTCCTGGGTGGTGGTTCCTAATGTGGAACCTTGCATTGTGTAACCATAGTTTGGGTTGTTCTTCCCTAGGTGCATAACTTTGCACTTGTCCACATTAAATTTCATCTGCCATTTTGATGCCCAGCCTTCCAATTTATCAAGATCCTCTTGCAATTTTCCACAATCCTCTTGGGTTTTATCAACTTTAAATAGTTTTGTGTCATCTGCAAATTTGATAACCTCACTCGTTATTCCTCTTTCCAGGTCATTTATGAATATGTCAAAAAGCAGTGGACCCAGCACAGATCCCTGGGGTACACCACTATTCACCTTTCTTCATTGGGAAAATTGGCTATTTAGCCCAACCCTCTGCTTTCTATCTTTTAACCAGTTCCCGATCCACAGTACTACACTGCCTCCTATCCCATGACTCTTTAGTTTTGCCAAAAGTCTCTGATGAGGGACCTTGTGTGTTTACAGATGCACTAAGCAGGAAGAGATCATAGTGACTCCTGCTTTAAAACAATAAAAAAGAATGGTTTCATTTAGTCACAAATAAGATTCTTTGTAAAAACAAATAGATTGAAGTCACAGGATTTAGCGGGGGTCGCCTCACTCCGCCTAAAAAAAAAAGCACACAAGTTTACCACTTCCTTTGGAGGCGGGACAATGCTGCACGGAGCCTGTTTAGAGACAGAAAAGCTCCGCAACGGTTTTACAGGCACAGTCGCGGTTCCCTAAGAGGCAGGGAGCCGCGGCTGCATTAGAAGGGAGGGGGTGAGTTTGCCGCTGCCGAGAAGCAGACTCGGCAGCAACTTGTGTGCTAGAAGGAGACAGACATGGGGAGAGGGGAGCAGGGAACCTGCAACGGGGCTCAGAAGGGGGAGGGGGGCTGATATAGATGGATGGAGGGAGGGCGGCTGACATGGACGGAGGGGGGGGGCTGATATGGATGGATGGATGGATGGTGGGAGGGGGCTGACATGTAGGAAGGGCTGACATGGAGGGAGGGAGGGAGGGGGGCTGACATGGACAGAGGGAAGAGACGGGGACATACTGGACAGACGGGGGATAAATGCTGGACAGAGGGGAGAGACAGTGCAGGTTAGAATTATAATGGGCAGATAGGGGGGCTAGGACTGGTATGGGTTGATTAGGGAAGGCTAGGACTGGGAATGGACTGATCAAGGGGGGGGTTGGGACTGGTAATGGACTGATGGGGGGCTAGCATTGGAAATGAGCTGATCGGGGAGATTAGGACTGGAAATGGGCTGATGGGGGGGTAGGACTGGTATTGGGCTGATTAGGGGAGGCTAGCACTGGTAATGGGGTTGAGGGGGGACTAGCACTGGAAGCGAGCTGATTGTGGGGCTTCGATTGGGAATGGGCTGATTGTGGGGAGGGGAGGATAGAGCTGCTAGCCCTGGAAGAAAACTGGGGGCTAGGGCTACAAATGGGCTGATACGAGGGGATGGGAGAATGGAACTGGAAGGGAGTGGATCTGAGAGGGGCTGCCATGGTATTTGTACTAGAAGGGACTGGTCAGTGGGGAAGGAGGGGGACTGGAAGGGAATGGGCACCAGTGGCAGTCATAGGAATGCAAGTTGACATTGGAAGGTACTGAGTGAGGACTGGAAAGGGGCTGATACTGGGGAGGGTTACTGGGATTGGAAATAGGCTGATGGAAAGAAGTGAAGAAAACGAAAGAAGAGATAAGAAATGGCAGATGGACCATAGACCACAGAGAGAGAGCTAAGAGAAGACAGGAAAGCAGAAGTCTCAGATCGGGACCAGCATGATCAGAGAATAAATTGGTCAGACAACAAAGGTAGAAAAAATAATTTTATTTCATATTAGTGATTTGACTACAAAATCATCATAATTTTGAAATCAAATATTGTTACTTGTTATTGTGATTAATTATTGTGGTTTAAATAAGTACATTTTATAAATAAAAACATATTGCAAAGGCCTATAATATATTAATAATTCAACAAATGATTACAGCGACAATGCGTTAACGGTAAAGGAAGAGAGACGCATTTGATTTTATCATTGGGGGTCACCACAAGTTGACCAATGGTAAAAGGGGTCACAGTACAAAAAAGGTTGAGAACCACTGCTCTATAGGATAGTTAACCAGGGCCTCTTTTATTTAAACATTTTATAAACATCTTAAGTAAAGGGTGAATTTATTTATTTAGTACACACTTTTCCAGTAGTTCAAGGTGAGAGTAACAGTCGGGTGTAGTAGGTATTTCCCTGTCCCCAAAGGGTTTAGAAGCTTAAGTTTGTACCTGAGGTCAGGCCTTGAAAAATTTTTTTTGGATTTAGGTGCAAGGCCAAAATGTTAGGAGCAAGTGCTTGTGACTACCTTTACCACGTGGCATCTTTAGACAGAAATACAGATATAATCTGAAACTATAACTGTTAAGTGTGTGTATGTGGTGTAACTGTGGGGTGCCTATCTATGCATAGGATGTGGTGTTAAGTGCCTTTGTGTAGGGGTGCTTGTGGTGCACGTGTTTGTGTGCTGCAGAACTGGGGAGCCTCTGTTTGTGTGGTACAGCGGTGGGGTGCCCATGTCTTTTTGAGCTGCAGAGTTGAGGTGCCTGTGTGTGTGAGATAAGGAGATGAAGTGCTTGTGTGTGTTCTTGGGGGGAAGGGAATGCGCCTTTCGGTAACACCTTACACTCTTCCCTCCTCCTCCTCCAACCTTTCTCCTGATGGCTCCCCTAATCTGTTACCCTTTCATATCCTAACACCCCCCCCCGCGCTCTCATCCCCCGCCCTAAAATCCTCCCCATCCTTATTTTTTATAAGTCCACTGTCCATTTACATTTTACCTTTTTTCTCTACTGCACTTTCCTCCCACTCCCCCAACCGTTATCTCCAGGAACAAGCAGGAATGAGTCCTCACATATGGGTACGTCGGTACCGACTGAGCCTGCGCGGGAATGCTCCCCAGCTTCCCAGGATGAAAGCTTTTGGGGCATCCCACAGTGCATGCGTGCTGCCTTCCCGCCTTTCCTAACCAACTCTCCTCAGTTCTTCTTTTCTGCGGAGCCAGCAGGTCGTGTTCCTGTCACCGCTGAAGAAGTTCTTTATTTTAATTTATTTTTTTGGTCACGTGTCTGCCTTCCCCGACGCCGGACCGGTACCGCCGGTCTTTTCTTTTCTTTTCTTTCTAAAAAAAAAAATATATATATATACTTTTTCCTCACTTGGTGTATTTTTCTTCTTAGGCCTCCAGGCCCACAAGAAACTTTTCCCTCATGGAAAAACCAGCCTCCGGCTTCAAAAAATGCACTAAGTGCAGCGGTACAATTTCTGTTACAGATACCCATGAATGGTGTCTTAAATGTTTGGGGCCTGAACACTCCATTCCGGATTGCCAGTCCTGCTCTCTAATGTCTAAACGAGGGTTACAGAACCGAGCAGCCAAGCTCCATGTGCTGTTTCCCACGGATGCACCGGCGGTGGCATCGACATCTTCCAGGTCTTCCTCTCCCGATGGGTCTCAGGTAACCAAACATAATCCTAGCAGGTCCTCGAAGGGCAAATCTCCCTCTAAGCATCGAGATGCCTCCGGGCTTGCCCTCGAGGATCCTGCCCCAGCCAAACAACCCCGGCGGAAAGCTCCGGCTTCCAAAGCTCCTCCTATGGGGTTACAGGTTGACATCGATGGCACGGCCTCGACCGATCACCTGTTAGACTGCTCTGGGGTACCGGCACAATCTCCCGGTACCGACATCCAGGCAGTCGTGGCGTCCATGGATCACACTGTTCAATCCATGCAGCAGGCTATAATGGCTTTTATTAAAGCTGCGACGCCATTGGTACCGCAACGAGGTTTGTTGTCGGTACTGGCGCCAGCTCCGATACCGGTACTGACTGCATCGACATCGGCCAGGATACCGACTCAGGTTCCTTGTCCTGGGCTATTTCTCGGTACCGATCCGTTACCGGGGACGCCCGATGTCGGTACCGATCGATACGCGTATCGATCGTTGGAAGGGGACCGACGATACTTCGATTCCTCTGATGATTCTGATTCATCAGATGAGTCTCCTGAAGTATCCATTACCCTTCCTGAGGAGCCTGCTTCTCCAAAAAGGAGAATGTCTCCTCCAGAGGATTTGTCCTTTCAAGACTTCATAATAGAAGTGGCTAAAGGACTTTCTATTTCAGTAACCTCTGAAGCAGAGCCTAGAGCAAAAAAATAGATATTTTAGGATACTCTAAGGCTCCTAGAGAGGCAGTCACCTTGCCAATTCATGAAATTCTTCATGAACATATGATTGACTTATGGGAGACTCCTCTCACCCTTTCTCCTCATTCTCGCAGATTGGACACTATGTACCGTGTCCCTCCTTGTCCTGGATTTCAGAAAACTCAGCTTCCTCACCACTCCATTGTGGTGCAGTCAGCTATGAAAAGGATAAAGAGTACCAAAAGACACTCTTCTGCTCCTCCAGGAAGAGAATGCAGGACCTTGGATGCTTTTGGTAGAAAAATCTTCCAAGCCAGCATGCTTATTGCCAGAATCAACTCATATAGCCTTTATATGGGTATGTTTCTAAAGGAAGTTGCACAAAAGCTGCACAACTTTCTCCCTTTTATTCCAGAGGATAGAAGGGATGAATTCCTCCTTTGGCTTAAGCATACTCAAGATATTTCAAAGTTTTCCAACAGGGCAGCCTTTGATTCCTTTGAAGGTGCCAGCAGAGCCTCAGGCATTGCCATAGCTACTCGCAGAATTGCTTGGCTCCAGGCTTCTGATCTAGAACCCTGGGTTCAGGATGGCTTAGGAAATCTGCCCTGTACGGGTGAAAATCTCTTTGGCAAAGAGTGGCAAATAAAAGCCACTCAAATGGATGCAGAGAATTCTGCTCTGGATAGACTTTCCAAGACAACCTCCATTCCAGCCAAGAAAAAACCTTTCAAAAAGCCTTTTTACAAAAGGAGCAGATTGCCTTCCACTTCTGGCCAACAATCTTCTACAGGTTGCTTTGCTACTAAGCGTCGGCAACCTAAACAGGCCAGGCCTAAACCTGCAGGGGCTGCTACAACTCAGCAGTCCCAACCCCCTCAGGGTTTTTGACTTGATGCTAGAGAACTTAACCTTTCTGGCTCTACAACAGCCAGAACCTTTCACCATTCCAGGAAGGTTAGCTCATTTTGCTCCCAGATGGGAGCAAATCACATCAGAGCAGTGGACCCTCTCTATCATAAGAGAGGGCTACAAACTTCATTTCTCAGACCTTCCTCCCTACACCATGGTGAGACACTTCAATTCTCCCACATCTCTCCTCGACCTTCTGGATCAGGAGGTGACTACCCTTTTGGCCCAGAGGGCCATAGAAGAAGTTCCTCTTCTTCAACAGGGGTCAGGGTTTTACTCCCCCTACTTTCTCATTCCAAAGAAAACAGGGGGATACAGACCCATTCTAGATCTCAGAGAATTGAACAAATTCCTATGCAAGGAGAAGTTCAAGATGCTTTCTCTAGGCACTCTCCTCCCATACCTACAGAGTCAGGATTGGCTTTGTTCTCTAGATCTCAAGGATGCGTACACTCATGTCCTCATCCATCCATCTCACAGAAAATTCCTACGTTTTCTGTTCCAGGGAAAACATTACCAATACAGAGTCCTTCCTTTCGGTCTGGCCTCTGCTCCAAGAGTGTTCACCAAATGCATGGCAATAGTTGCTGCATTTCTACGCACTCTGGGAATATTTGTCTTCCCATATCTGGACGACTGGCTCATCCGAGCTCCAACCCAGTCGGAGGCTCAGATCTCCCTGAACCGCACCAGGCACATTCTGCAATACCTGGGACTTGTGGTAAACCTCCCAAAGTCCCAGCTCACCCCTACTCAGTCCCTGGAATTCATAGGGGCCTGGTTGGACACCACGTCTGCAAGGGCCTACCTTCCTCAGGCCCGTTGTCAATGTCTAGTGCAGTTAGCCTCCCAGATTCAGTCAAAGAGCCACTTAACTGCCAGGGAGATGCTACAGCTGCTAGGCCATATGGCTTCCACAGTGCATGTGGTGCCCTATGCTCGCCTACACATGAGAGCAGCTCAATGGACTTTGTCCACCCAGTGGACTCAAGCTTCAGGAGCTCTCTCAGACCAAATAGCAACCTCCAAACGTCTCTCTTGGTCTCTCCAATGGTGGATGTCCACTCAAAATCTGTTGCTGGGGTCCCCCTTCCAACCTTGGTTGCCCCAGGCAACCCTCACAACAGATGCCTCCCAAACAAGTTGGGGAGCTCATCTACAAGACCTCTCCACCCAAGGCACTTGGTCCCCACAGGAGACCTCTCTTCATATCAACCACTTGGAACTTCGAGCAGTGTTCCTAGCTCTCCAGGTCTTTCATACCCTCCTCAGCTACAAGACAGTCCTCATTCAAACGGACAATCAAGTAGCCATGTTTTACATAAACAAGCAAGGAGGAACTGGCTCTCTGTCGCTTTGCAACGAAGCTCTAAGATTATGGGCCTTCGCCAGAGAGCATCAAATCCATCTCCTGGCAGTATACCTCCCAGGAATCCAAAACTCTTGGGCAGACAGACTCAGTCGAGTTCTGCTTCCACACGAATGGTCCCTGCACATGGATCAGGTACTCAGAATCTTCCAGGAATGGGGAACCCCGGACATAGACCTCTTTGCAAGTCCGTGGAATGCCAAATTTCCCCGGTTCTGTTCCAGAATTCCGTGTCAGGGAGTTCAGGCCAAGGATGCCTTCCTCCTTCATTGGGGTCAAGACTTCCTGAATGCCTTTCCACCCATTCCTTTGATTCCCAAGACTCTATTCAAACTCCAGAGGGATCAAGGATCTATGATCCTCATAGCTCCACGCTGGCCACGCCAAGTGTGGTACCCTCTACTTCTGCATCTCTCCCAAGCCCCCTCCCTGGACTTGGGAGCTGCGCCAGACCTTCTGTTCCAGGAGGAGGGTACTTTGTGGCATCCAAACCCCAAGTCCCTTCACCTCAGAGCTTGGTTACTGAAGGCCTAGACCTTCAAGACTTCAATCTTTCTCAGCAAGTGAAGGATATCCTCCATGCTTCCAGAAAACCTTCCACTAGGCTTTCCTATGCTTTTAAGTGGAAAAGATTTTCCATTTGGTGTGCTCAAAAGGGTCTTGACCCTCTGGCACTTCCTGTGAATTCTCTATTGGAATATCTCCTGCATCTTTCCAATGCAGGCCTTAAGACAAATTCAGTAAGGGTCCATTTAAGTGCTATTGCGCATCCCTTAAGCCTATAAATGGACAACCTGTTTCCTCCCATCCTCTTATTGCAAGATTCATGAGAGGCCTAACTTTAACTAAACCTCCCATTCGACCTCCTCCGGTGGCATGGGACTTAAACTTGGTTCTTGGTCAACTTATGAAGCCACCTTTTGAACCCTTAGCCACTACCTCCTTGAAATTTCTTTCCTGGAAGGTTATTTTCCTTATTGCAGTCACTTCTGCTTGCCGCATCAGTGAACTGCAGGCCTTAGTGGCTAATCCACCTTATACAAGGTTCCATCATGAAAAGGTAGTTCTTAGGACAAATCCTCACTTTATGCCTAAAGTGGTCTCACCTTTTCATCTTAATCAAGAGGTATATTTACCTGTCTTTTTTCCAGCTCCTCATGCATCCAGTGCTGAGAGGAACCTTCATACTCTAGATTGTAAAAGAGCTCTTGCTTTTTACTTACACAGGACACAGCAACATAGAAAGTCTTTCCAGCTTTTTGTTGCTTTTGATCCTTCTCATTTAGGACTTCCAGTCTCTAAAAGAACACTGTCCAATTGGATTGCTCAGTGTATTTCTTTTGTTTACCAGAGTAAGGACCTTTCTCTGGAGGGCCATGTCACAGCTCACAATGTGAGGGCCATGGCCACCTCTATGGCTCATCTTCATTCTGTGTCCATCGACCAGATCTGTCGAGCAGCCACCTGGGCCTCGATTCATACCTTCACAGCCCATTACTGTTTGGACAAGGACTCCCGCCGGGGTGCCTTGTTTGGTCAGGCTATCCTCAGACACCTGTTCCATTCTTGAACAACTCCTGCCCTCCTTCCCTGAATGGATGCCTGAGATCCATAGGAAGACGAGGAACTCTTCAGGGTCTCATACCCTTGGGGATCTCCCAGGCATCTTAGCTAGGGAGTCCCCATATGTGAGGACTCATTCCTGCTTGTTCCTGGAGATAGCACAGTTACTTACCTGTAACAGGTGATCTCTGGGAACAGCAGGAATTAGTCCTCACAACCCTCCCACCTCCCCTAGGAGTTGTATCTCTCTCTGTCTTTCCTTTCCTCTCTCTCTCTATTGTCTCAGCTTTAAACTTGAACTGAGGAGAGTTGGTTAGGAAAGGCAGGAAGGCAGCGCGCATGCGCTGTGGGATGCCCCAAAAGCTTTCATCCTGGGAAGCTGGGGAGCATTCCCGCGCAGGCTCCGTCGGTACCGACGTACCCATATGTGAGGACTAATTCCTGCTGTTCCCAGAGATCACCTGTTACAGGTAAGTAACTGTGCTTTCTTGCTGTAGGTTGCAATGGTGGCCTTTCGTTTTGTTCTACCCACAGGGATGGGATCCCCTCTCTAGTAGGCAGACAAAATGGATCTTTGCCGCCATCGTGGTTGCGGGAGATGGGATCCTCACGGGCAGTCAGCCTGCATGGCGTCCACACTCACAGCCTTCCAACTTCTCTTCTGCCCATGGGATCTCATCTCCCGTTGGCTGAAAAAAGAGCTTGGCCATGATTGCAGCGATACCTTCCGTCTACCTGTGAAGATCAGATCCCCATAGGCAGACAGAAGGGGCCCAATATTGGTTTGCAAGGGTTATGTGCCTCTAAGGTGCATAGCCGTTGCCGCTGAACTTTAACCCAGGATATTCAATCTAGGCCTGCCGCAGTGTGCCCCAACAAGCCACACGGTGTAGAAACTAACCGGGCAGTGGCGATATTCAGCCACTGCCCAACTAGCTTTGGCAGCAAAAGTTAGGACAGCTTTTGCTGTGCCTAACGTTTGCCACTGAGGGATAACTGGGCAGCGGCTGTATGTCGCCGCTGCCCAGTTATCCCCTGGGGAATGTTCCCGATGTGCCCCAATGTTAAGCGGTTAGCGTTGGGGCGTATAGCGGCATTACTCAGGGATATTCAGCTGAATATCCTGCTTAGGGGCATTTACACGGTTTACAGCTCTTGCGATATTGGGCCCAAGGAGTCTTTGCCGCAATCACAGTTTTTCTTTCTGTTCTGCTCATGGGAGATGGGATCACCACGGCAGACTGAAGAGGGTCACGGCCATCCAGAGGGTGCAAAAATCCCAGGCGCCAGATGCAAATTTCTGGTCACCATAGTGACCGAGTGCTTGGAATTTGTTGAGCCTTCCCCGAGGCAATGGAGAGTTGTGAATCTAAACAATTATACAATAGGCAGGGGTAGAAAAATATTTAAAAGTTAAATGGCAGCCAAAACAACAGTAATGCCTTTTGGGTAATTTCCATATGATTAAAAGGACAGATTGGAAAGGTAAAAAACAAACAAACACATTTTATTATTTTGAGGAAGGTATGGTTACAGTTAATCCTATAGCAAAGCATTTGAGATAAAGACCAATTTTTTGTCTTATGTTTTATCTGAAGTATATACACTTTCATTTTTTATTTTCTTATGTTTTATGACATGCACAGTTTAGGTATCTCCTTTCAGCCAGACAGTATGTCAAAATGTATCTTGTGTTGGGAGATGTGTATTTTAATCTTTTTTGATACAAATTCCTCCCCTGCCTTTGACTATTTTATTTCTGGGGAAAATAGTTTATTATAGTGCATTGTGAGCAGAGTATAATAAAAAATTACATAAAACATAGAAGCGCTATGGAAATACATCCATTCAAATAAGACACTGAACACCATATCTGCAACCAGAGTGAATGATTGAGAGCGCTGTGGACTTGTACTGTAGACCCTAAAATTTGTTATCTTTGAGATATATCGTTAATTTTGCAGTGTCCATTACTACTACTACTACTGTTGAACATTTGTATAGTGCCTCAAGATGTACGCAGCGCTGCATAGACACATGTAAAAGACTGTCTCTACTCATCAGAGCTTACAATCTAGTCAAGACAGACAACACACTAGCTGTAGACTTGGGATAAATCTAGGGGGAATGGTAAGGAAACACAAAGGAGCTCAGGTGAGTCGAGATCTGAAAGCAGCAGCGAAGAGGTGACTTTTTAGTTTGGATTTAAAAAAGGGCAGAGAAGGCGCCTGACATACAGACTTGGGTAGTTTGTTCCAAGCATAAGGAGCAGCAAGGTGAAAGGAGTGAAGTCTGGAGTTAGCAATAGAAGAGAAGGGCACAGATAGAAGCGATTTGCCATAAGAGTGGAGTTCCCGAGGAGGAGTGTAGGGAGAGATGTATTCCCTGTTCTATGTAAGTGCAAAGCAGGCTCTTCCTGCTTTCCACAAAATGTTATCTGTAAACCGCACTGGTTTTAAAGAGCGCAGTATATAAAAGCATTAAATAAATAAATAAAATAATTAAGAGAGGAAAGGTAGTGAGGAGCTGCAGAGTAAAGATGGTACTGAAAGCCATGGAAAGAGATGAGTGTACCAAGGGACTGGGTATAGAGAGAGAAAAGGAGTTGGACCCAAGACAGATCCTTGGGGTACACCAACTGAGAGCAGGATAGCAGTAGAGGAGGATCCACCAGAACAAACACTGAAAGAGTGATGGGAGAGATAAGAAGAGAACCAGGATAGCACAGAGCCCTTAAAACCAAGCAAGGACAAGGTATCGAGGAGAATGTTGTGGTCAAAAGCAGCAGAAAGGTCAAGAAGGATGAGGATCATGTAAAGGCCCTTGGGTTTAGCCAGGAACATTAGTGACGGTGCGTAGTTCTGATTTGCTTTTGTTTTTTTCTATGCTGTGCACTTTGGGCAGTACCTTTCTTGTCCAGAAATGATTGAATAAAATTGCCCTTAGCAGTGAACCTTTGGTGACCTATATTCTTGATAAACTGTAAAGTCGTACAAGGGAACAGGTGATGGTGCACATGGGCAGAACTCCTCACACAGTGCAGCTCTTCCGCTGATAACTGGATTTAATGGACCTGTGGATTTTTTTTCAATCTAATAACTGTGAGTAAGATCAGCAGTGCCACTGAATTATTCTAGTAGCACAGTAATGAAATTAATATACACTGGAGCAGCTTTTATGAATATCCCTTTAGCTTTATAATCTTTATATCTCTTTAAAATACTCATTTAGTACTGCCTTTAATTTTCATATTACTGTACCATTTCAGATGTCTGATGTGGATGAAGAAGTATTCTTGCCTTCAGAAGATTGTGAGAAGGCCAAGGATCTCCAGGAACAAGCAGGAATGTAGTCTTCACATATTGGTATCGTCGGTAACGACGGACCCTGCACGGGAACGCTCCCCAGCATCCAGTAGGAACACTTTTGGGAGTATCCCTCAGCACATGTGCGCTGCCTTCCCACCTTTCCAACTGTCCCTCTTCAGTTTTTCATTTACCGTGGAGCTGACAGGTCACATACCCTGTCACTGCAGAAAATTTCTTCTTTAAACTTGTTTTTCTTGTGGTCTCGCCTGTCTCCGCTCAACGCCTACCAGAACCGCCGGTTCTCTTTTCTTCTTCTTTAAAAAAAAAAATATATATATACATTACACACACTTCTGAAGTGTTTCTCTTCAGAAACTTTTTTTTTTTTGTGCTAGGCGCCATTTTGGGCATTAGACCCCATTTTCCTGGAAAATGGAAAAACCAGCTAGTGGTTTTAAAAAATGTACTAAGTGTGGCGGTACCATTTCCATTACCAACACCCGTGACTGGTGTCTCAAATGTTTAGGCCCTGACCATTCTCCATCGGAGTGTTCCTCTTGCATGGGGATGACTAAAAGAGGAAGACAGAACCGGGCTGCAAAGCTCGGTACCCTCTTTTCTTCAGATGCGATGTCCATTGCATCGATGTCTTCCAGAGCCTCGTCTTCCTCCCATGGATCTCAGGTACTAAACATAACAGCCGGTCCTCAAAGGGTAGATCTCCTTCCAAGCATCGAGAAGCCATTGGCATTGCCCTTGAGGAAACTATACCGGCAAAACAGCCCCGGTGGGAGGCTTCGGCCTCCAAAGCACTAACGGGGCTCCAGGATGTTCTCGAGGCCTCGGCAGAACTACTGGTGCCATGCTCAGAGGTTCCGGACGCTTCTACCGGTACTGACACCCAGGCATTGGCAGCGTTGATAAACCAGAGATTCCTCGCTATTGAACACAGTCTTGCAGCTCTCCTTACAGCTGCGGTACCGTTGACACTGCTACCGATGGTTCAGTGGGCACCGACGGTACTGGCCCTGGTGGGAATTCTGCCCATGCCGACTTTTTCGGGCATTAACAGATTGGTACCGGACCAACTCATTGCCGACTTCGATCGATACCGATACCGTGCTTTGCATGAACATCGGGATCAGGGATGCTTCGAATCTTCCGATTCCGATGACTCAGATAACTCGTTCGGTACCAGAGTACTTCTTCCGGAAGACTCCTCTTCTCCTCAACACAGAATGTCTTCTCCGGAGGACATGTCTTTTCAGGATTTTATTCGTGATGTGGCCCGAGGCCTATCAATCATGGTAGCTCCTGAAAAAGAACCTAGAGCAAAGGAATTAGAAATACTCCAATAGCCTAAGGCTCCCAAAGAGGCAGCTCCCCTGCCCATTCATGAAATTCTTCATGATTTGATGCTCAGGATGTGGGAAACACCTCTGACCACATCTTCTCATTCTAGGAGACTCGGTACCATGTATCGAGTTCCACCATGTCCTGGTTTTCAAAATACTTGGCTGCCACACCATTCATTGGTAGTGGAATCAGCCATGCATAGGATGAAAAGTGCAAAAAGACATGCATCCAATCCTCCAGGTCGTGAATGCAGGACTCTTGACGCCTTTGGGCATCGAACATTTCAGGTTTCCATGCTTTCAGCTAGGATCAGCTCATATATTTTATATATGGGAATGTTCCTCAAAGAAGTCACAGGAGACTTGGAGCTTATGAGCCCCCTTCTCCTTGATGACAAATGACAAGACTTCCTTACTCTTGTCAAGCAAGCCTGGGAAATAAGATATAGAATATTTGAATTACAGCAGTGCTTCTACAGGGCATCCTTGTAGAGTTTCCTTGAACCTCCCTCCTCTTGAGGTCACAGCGCCATTTTGTTGGGTGGAGGAACATCTGGATTGACAGGTCTACAGTGCACATTGCAGGCATGGACCATGTGCAAACCAGCTTCCTGAGTTTGAACACCATGGTTCTGGTCAAGTGGAAGCTCAGCCCTTGTGTGTGACCTTAGAGTGCAGAGATGAGACCTTGAGGCCTTCCAATGTTTGACTTGATGGCCGCTTAGGAGAGAGAATGACAAAGTGGGGAACGTTTTTCAGCTGTCGGAAGTATCCACAGATGGCACACATTACTTAACCACCTGACCAACATAAGGACCTAAACCACCACCCATCGACCTTTAAGCCATGGAATAACAGCTTCCCCTCAACACCACGGTCTGAACTATACACAATCTGTCATATAACTATGGCGTTGTACATAAGATTACCTGTTCTTACCCCCCCCCCCCATTTATGATAGTTAAGCTCCCCCTGTTTAAGTGTTCACTGTATAATAGTTAAATGTTCTCTGTACTGATGAGTTATAATGTAAACTGCTTTGATTGAAAGATAAAGTGGTATAAAAAATAGTTAAATAAATAAATCCTATTTCAGGCGTGGCTCAGGAAGGAATGTTGTATGTCTCTTCCTCCTTGGACCCTGATTGAGTGATCTGCTGTGCAGTATTTGGGCTCATCCAGACCTAGTGATCTTAATGGCTCCAGATTGGCTTTACAGACTGTGATAGGCAGATCTCTTGGATTTATTGGTTGGTACCCCCTTGCTTGTTACCTCAAGAGAAGGACCTCCTATGGCAAGTGCTCCTGGTGATGGATGTTCCCCATCCTTTCTTGCTTACAGCCAGGCCCCTGAGCTGCATAGACTGTCCAATAAGGAGTCATATTAGACATCCTGCTTAAGGCCCAGTTAGGCCTCTATGTGTGAGTCTGGACAGTTTTCAAGAGATAGGGAAAGGGAATTGGATTTAGCTCACATCTTTTCTCAGAAGCTTAAGACTAGTTATATTCAGGTACAGTAGGTATTTTTCTGTCCCCGGTGGGCTTACAGTTTAAGTTTGTATCTGAGGCAATCGAGGGTTAAATGACTTGCCCAAGATCACAAGGAACAGCAGTGAGATTCAAACCTTTGCTCCCCTGGTTCTAGTCCACTGCTGTAACCATTAGTCTATTACTCCACTCTTGATTCATAGAAGCCAGGAAGGCGGGTATTTTCACTCTTCTGTCCGCCTTGCAGTCCAGCTGGGGACCAGTGCTTGGCCTTGAACTCTCAAGGTTCAGATGATGGTCCTGTTGTGCCACAGGGATTGCATTCAAGGGATTTTATTGGCAGTACTCCCTGATTTCTCCGACTTCCACCACCACCACCACTACTACTGAACATTTATATAGTGCTGCACAGACACATGTAAAAGACTGTCCCTGCTCATCAGAGCTTACAGTCTAATCAAGACAGACAACACAATAGGTATAGACATGGGATACAGCTAGGGGGAATGGTAAGGAAACACAAAGTGAGTCAAGATTGGAAAGCGGCAGCGAAGAGGTGAGTTTTCAGCCTGGATTTGAAAAGGGTCAAAGAAGACGCCTGACATACAGACTCAGATAGTGTGTTCCAGGCATAAGGAGCAGCATAGTGAAAGGAGCGAAGTCTGGAATTAGCAATAGAAGAGAAGGGAAGGGCACAGGAAGTGAATCAGTTTGTCCACCTGTGTGCCAAGTTTGCCTCAGTGGAGTCTCTCTTTGGTGTTGGCACTGAAAGGCCCTCCCTTTGAATCCATTTGAAGAAAAAAATGGGTGTGGACCTGCTGCTCAGGAAAAGCCGGGAAAGGAAAACGCTGCAATATTTATTTATTTACATTCTCTTATATACCGCGCTATTCTGCATCAGTGCGGTTTACATTGAACAAACTGAAATTACATTGAACAGGGCATTATAACTTGGAGATAACTATTTTACAGGGAACATGGGCTATGGAGGGTTAAGTGGCTTGCCCAAGACCACAAGGAGCACCTGTGGGACTAGAAACCCCAGTCCTTCCGGCCCAAGGTTGCTGTCCTCTAGTGGGATTTGAACCCCCGACCTTCCGGCCTGAAGTATCTTGCCCCAACCACTAGGCCACTCCTCCACTCGTTAGGCACAAGTGTCCCTCTACCAGGATCTTTTCACTTTTACTTTGGTATGCCACCGTGAAATGAAACCTTTCATTAAGGTCCTGTAGAAGGAGGGGATTCGTTATTCCTGGTCCTTTTCCTTTCAAATCAACTTCATGGTGGTGGATAACCCATCACGTCGATTATAATTCATTGGAGCCCTGCTAGACATGACTCTGGTGAGAGTCTTTCTTCCACATGACAGGCTCACCTGTTTTGGTGCAGCAAGTAGAGGAAGTTCAAGAGTCAGCAGATATTAGCAAGGACCATGTTGAGGATGTTGGGCCACATGGCTTCCACAGTTCATGTCACTCCTATGGTACGTCTCCATTTGAAGTAATCTCAGTGGACCCTACGTACCCAGTGGACTCGATCTACTTACAGACTCAACAACGACATTTCCATTACCAAGCTTCTTAGGGAGTCTCTTTCCTGATGAATGCTTCCCTCCAAACTGGCTAAGGGCTTTCTTTTCAGGAGCCACCTTACAAAAACTAATTACAACAGATGTGTCCAGATTGGACTGGGGAGCTCATCTCTATGTGTTTCACACCAAGGGGTTATGGTCCCTGAGGGAGAGTCTCCATTGGATCAGTTTCCTCGAACTGATAGCAATTTTGAATGCTCTAAAGACTTCTGGGTATCAGTTGGCCAACCAAATTATGATGGTTCAAGCAATCAAGTTGCCATGTTCTACATCAGCAAGCAGGGAGTAATGGGCTCGTACCTCAGATGCCGGGAAACTGTCAGACTATGGAGAGCTTTCTGCAAGGAGCTAGAAAGGTTCCTGCATAGGGCCCAGTCAGTGACATCGCCCATACTTGAGGACTTATCTTACTGCCAATGGAAAAATCTGCTACGGGTGAGTAAATTTGTTTTCTCTAGCAGTGCATTGGAGGACGCTTGTCTTACCCCCTCTTGTTGCATTTTAGTGAGACACTTTTTGGACTCAAACATTTTGGCTCATTCTGTGGCAGTGTAACTTTGATTCCTTGGAACTGTGATTGTTTTTAGGCTTGTACCACCCTTTTCTCATCGTCAGTCTTCGTGGGTGTTCTTGCACATGTCTGTAGACATCCCGCCATTACCCAATACCTCCATTCCTAAGAGTGCTCTTTTTGACATTTTCAATATCCTTCCTTAAAAATCTTCTTTGACCTAGTACTTTTTCAATGCTGTAATTGTATACAGCCTTACATCTCTTACAGTCTCTTCTTCCTTCATTGACTCTGCATTGTGTCTTGCTTATATTGTTCATTGGTTTCTAGGCATGTGCATTTTGGGCACATTTTGGGTATTTGCATGCCTAAACCTTAAGCACGTGTGCAAATTGCTTGTGAGCAAATGATTTGTAGGTATACACATTCATAAGAAATTTGCTTGTACAGCACTGCATATGCCTTGTGGTGTTATACAAATGATGATTTAGTAGTAATGTGTAGTAGGCAGGCAATTATGACAAATCAAAAGAAATGTGGTTCATTTTCGGTTTAAACAAACCCTGCACATACCTATTTGCTTTCTTCCCCATTTTTAAGTGAAGTGAGATATCAAATTTGTCATTACTTTAATGTCCCAAAGCAGCTTGTACTGTTTTACATTTTTCTCTTATAATATAAGAAGAAATAACATCATACTTGTGTAGTACCTCTTGCAGTCTTAGAAAATATCCTGCTTAGTAAGCTTGTTTCCTCTTTCCCAACTCTATCTTAATAGAGCAACTACTACTATTACTACTGAACATTTGTATAGCACTACAAGATGTACGCAGCGCTGCACAGATATGTAAGAGACAGTCCCTGCTCATCAGAGCTTACAGTCTAGTCAAGACAGACAACACATTAGGTGTAGACAGGGATACATCTAGGGGGATGGTAAGGAAACACAAAGGAGATCAGGTGCATCGAGATCCGAAAGCGGCAGTGAAGAGGTGAGTTTTCAGCCTGGATTTGAAAAGGGCCAAAGAAGGCACCTGATGTACAGATTCAGGTAGTTTGTTCCAAGCATAAGGAGCAGCAAGGTGAAAGGAGCGAAGTCTGGAGTTAGTAATAAAAGAGAATTGCACAGATAGAAGCAATTTGCCAGAAGAGTGGAGTTTCCGGGGAGGGGTGTAGGGAAATATAAGAGAGGAAAAGTAGTGAGGAGCTGCAGAGTGAATGCACTTACAGGTCAGCAGGAGAAGTTTGAACTGGATGCGGAAACAGATAGGGAGGCAATGAAGTGACTTGAGAAGAGGGGTAATATGAGCATGACAAGGCTGGTGGAAGATTAGCCATGCAGCAGAGTGTTGAACAAATTGAAATGGAGAGAGAGAATTCAGCAGGAGACTAGGAAGGAGTAGGTTACAATAGCCAGATGGAAGTGGATAAGTGTCATAGTAGTATGTTCAGGAAAGAATGGGCGGATTTTGTTGATGTTAGAGAGAGAGAAACGGTAGGTCTTAGCTATCAGACGGATGTGTATGGAGAAGGAGCGAGACGAGTCAAAGACGACCCCAAGGTTGTGAGCTGAGGAAACAGGGAGGATTAGAGAGTTATCCACAGAGACTGAGAAAGATGAAGAGGAGAAGAGGTTTTAGGAGGGAAAAATAAGAAGCTTGGTTTTGGCCATGTTCAATTTCAAGCGGCGGTGAGACTTCCAAGCAGCAATGTCAGAAAGGCAGACAGAGATCTGGATCTGGATTGCCAAAGAGATTTCAGGTGTAGAGAGGTAGATCTGGGAGTCATCAGCATAACGATGGTACTGAAAGCTATGGGAAAAGATGAGTGCACCAAGGGACTGAGCATGGAGAGAGAAAAGGAGTAGACCCACGACAGATCCTTGGGATACACCAACTGAGAGTGGTCTAGAGCAGAGGAGGATCCACCAAAGCAAACACTGAAAGAGCGATGGGAGAAATAAGAGGAGAACCAGGATAGTACAAAGCCCTTAAAACCAAGCGAGGACAGGGTATCAAGGAGAAGGTTGTGGTCAACAGTATCAAAAACAGCAGAGAGATCAAGAAGGATGAGGACCGAGTAAAGGCCCTTGGATTTTGCCAGAAACAAGTCACTGGAGATTTTGGCAAGAGCCGTTTCAGTAGAATGTAAAGGACGAAAGCCAGATTGTAAAGGATCCAGGAGGGCTTGAGAGGAGAGAAAGTCAAGGCAACGGCGGTGATCCTTATGTTCAAGTAGTTTAGAAACGAAGGGGAGGAGGGAGATGGGTTGGTAGTTAGGACAGGTAGGATCAAGTGAGGGTTTCTTGAGGAGAGGAGTGACCACAGCATGCTTAAAGGCTGCAGGGACAGTTGCAGTGGAGAGTGATAGGTTGAGAATATCAGAGATGGAAGGGACAGCAGTGGAGGAGATGGGGCTTAGGAGACAGGTGGGAATAGGATCAGAGGAGCGGGTAGTGAGTTTGGAGGAGGAAAGAAGGTGTTCACTTTCCTCCTCAGAGATCATAGAAAAGGAAGAAAGGGTCGCAGAGGGGAGAGGGAACGTTGGGAATGAAGAGGGATCAAATAAACTCAGTCTTCGTCTTCTCTTTTTCTTGCAGCTTCCCTAGGAGCAATATTTGGAATGACGACCTGCCTTAGTGCACAAATACGAGAGAAACCAGAGGATGCTGTGAATTATTTCATTGGCGGGTGTGCTTCCGGTGTTTTCTTGGGTGTGAGAAGTAAGTCTGAGCTCTGCTGCTCAATATCTACCAGTTCCTTTACTGCATAGGGTACAGAACGAAGAGGTTTTTTATCAGTGAATTAGTGTCATTACTGAACCCTACATGTGAGAGAATCCACACTGATATTAGTAGTTCTGCTGAAATTGTGACTTTAGAGAAGCAACATGGCAACAGTGCTCAAATTAATATGGGTTTAAAGGGAAGATGAGGGTGGTGATGCATGGAAGTAAATCACAGGAGCTGTTTGAGAAGATTAGTTGAATCATATCAGCTTGGCTCCCTGCTTGGAAGACAGCAGACTAGCTTCCTGTTTCTGCTTTTGCTGCGCCATCAACCTGAGGGCTTTGGATCACCTTGCATTATATTCTGTCCAAATGTTCCTGACAATGAGCAGTGGCCCTCCCTGTCCTTGTAAATCAGTAGACGTTGACTTGAGACAGCAACACATCTAAGAGCATATTTTCAGTATAAATATGTAACGGTGCTGATCAGTTTTTAATTTATCGAGGAGTTTGCATTGTGTATGCAGCATTAAAGGCAGAGAGCTCATATGATGATATGAGAAAACACCTGATCATCTTTTTCTGTTTAACAGCACACAACTACATGACGGGTACAACGGCATGTCTGGCGCTGGGAACAGTGGCAGCACTGACAAAGATTGGGAAGAAGGAAGGCTGGAAACTCTTTGGGCCTCCTGAACTGTAAATGCAGTGAATGGCAGAGTAGGCCCAACTGCCCCACTGCTTTCTTGGGCAAAGTTTGTAAAATATAATGCTTTTTCTGTTAAACTTTGACTTACTTGTGAAAATATAACCTATACCGAGAAGAGTCTTACAGAGGATATTTAATGTGTAGTTTGTTTTCTTTCTTACTAAAATGCTGCTTACAAGCTCTTGGAATAGAGCAGGTGTAGGCAAAACCCGAGCGCGTTTTGCACCATGCAGATGGCTTCCATTCATTTTACTGCACTGACACCTGCCTGGATCAGATTCATGTGCTAACACCTGTGTCCTTATGCAACTGTCTGCACCCGTTCTTTGGATGTCAGCACCTGCTGTTTTTATACACAAGAAACCTTCAGATGATTATTAAGTATGTGCTGTGTGCTGATCGCTCAAACTGAAGTAGAAAGCTGGGCATACCAATTTCTTATGCAGAATTTCATGTGCAGTAAACCATTTACTGAAAAGCGCTTTAGAAGTTGTTTGATCCTGAAAAAAGTTGGATTCCTACCAATGATACTGAAGTAACCAGCATTTCTGTTCAGAAGAATTATTAGCACCTGATGAAGGTTTGTTTTTCTTTTCAGTTTGCAAGGAAATATAGATATAATAGGAATACAGTTTTTGCATATATTTTGGACTACCTGACGGTTTTCCCCTCCTGTATGGGTGTTTCTGGGGACCTGATCCTTTGCAGTGTTTGCTTACTGTTTGGCACTGGGGTGGACGCACTTTTCCTTATATGAAAGTAAGACTGTGCCACCTCAAAGAAAAGAAAAGGTTCCTCTGTAGATATAAGGTAGCTTGTTCTATGATCCAGCATATACCTATTTTCCTTTTTTGCAAGTCTAATTTAATTGAATAGTATCAATTTTAGAAACACTGAAGGAACTGAAGAACAGATTTAGAGAAAATGATTGATTGATTGAGAACCATGGAAATGGAGAAGGGAATAAGTGATTTTAAGGATAAGACAAAAATGGAGCCAGCAGATAGAGAAAAACTATAAAAGAGCTTAGAATTTTGAAAGACAGACTCGATGGTCTGGGAAATTTACCTTCTGTGTATAAAGTGTAGAATTTTGGGCTCTCTGAAGGCAGCAGTGGGGGAAACACTCAATAGTTGATAAATCTCATTTCAGTATTCAGTCCCTAGTCATTCAGAAAATATATTGATTTCCCTTGTTTAAGCTACAGATACAATGAGAGGAGATTTGTGCAAGTTGCTAAATTCAAGAACAGCAGCAACTATAATGTACGAGGGTTGCTCAGAAAGTAATGCCCCACATGTTTTTTCTCAGTCCAGAATGAAGATAGAGGTGTGAAATTGAAAGGGTAGTTATTTGGAACTTCAAAGGACACGTGTGTAATTTTACAGTCGTCCGACAAATAGCGAGGCGGTAGTGATCCTTCAAATGGCGTCTTTGAGTGACACACGGTACAGACAACGAGCTGTAATTGAATTCTTGGTGAAGGAGAAAGAAAGTGTGAGAAACATTCACAAACGGTTGTGTGCTGTGTATGGAATGGACTGCCTTTTAGTCTCTGGTTCATAGTGGTGAGCCCAGGTTTTGTCATCTGTGACGATCCGGGACAAAAAGGCCTCCACCTCAGCTTCAAAACGCTCCAGCAAATCAGAGCAAATGTCTTTCCTTTGGCGTTTGTGTTCGGTTGTGAGACTTCGTGGAACCCATCTTGCACACACCTTTGAATATCCCAAAGAATCAATAATTGCCATTGCACTACCTCTACTGACAGAAAGCTGTACGGACAATTCCCGACTCGTGCTGTGCCAATTCGCACGTATAATGTCGTCAGCGCGCTGCAACTTGTCTGGACTGGTGGCTGAGGCAGGATGCCCAGACCGCGGCCGATCTTCCAGTTCTATTTTACCACTTCCTGAAGCCTTTACTCACTTCACCCATTGTCCAACAGTGCTCCTATCTACCGCAGAACTTCCATACACAGCACACAACTGTTTGTGAATGTTTCTCACACTTTTTTTCTCCTTCACCAAGAATTCAATTACAGCTCATTGTTTGTACCATGTGTCACTCACAGACGCCATTTGAAGGATCACTATTGCCTTGCTATTTGTCGGGCGACTGTAAAATTACACACATGTGTCCTTTGAAGTTCCAAGTTACTATCCTTTCAATTTCACACCTCTATCTTCATTCTGGACTGAGAAAAAACATGTGGGGCATTACTTTCTGAGCAACCCTCGTAGCTAAATTTCAGCACCAAAGAGAGCTTTTCAACCAATGCTAAAAACATTATGCGGATGCAAGGATTCAAATAGTCTATAAACCTTTTGGAGCCAAAGTAGATGCCATGCCCAAATTGTTTCTGTAGACTCAACAGCTGCAAAATGTTAATATACAGCCAGGAGCTGCTGAATAAACATGGAGTTTATTCATGGAGTGGAGGAGTGGCCTAGTGGTTGGGGCAAGGTACTTCAGGCCTGAAGGTCGGGGGTTCAAATCCCACTAGAGGACAGCAACCTTGGGCCGGAAGGACTGGGGTTTCTAGTCCCAAAGGTGCTCCTTGTGGTCTTGGGCAAGCCACTTAACCCTCCATAGCCCATGTTCCCTGTAAAATAGTTATCTCCAAGTTATAATGCCCTGTTCAATGTAATTTGTTTGTTCAATGTAAACCGCACTGATGCAGAATAGCGCAGTATATAAGAGAATGTAAATAAATAAACATTGGATGCAAACTTAGAAAGGTTGGTGACTGCAGAGGAAAACCAGCAGTGGTGGGTGCAGTAGGTAAGAAGACTAGAGACAGTAGATGGGTGGGTCATCGTGTTTCTTCAGGCCCCACATTCTCTCCTCTCTGCAAGCAGCTGATTTAGCAGGGCAGAAATCTGCTTTGGCAACTATTGAATTAGTGCATCTGAGAGAGCCCCATCTAAATTGGTCCCTAGTTAGGGACTTAGTTTGCCTATTCCTTAATCCTGCCTTGTTGGTGAATGAATATTTGAGTATATGCATGTGTTTACAAGGTAAAACTTCGTTTTTTGCTTAAGGAGTAAGTGAGTGTGATAGCAGTTTTTAAGGAACTTGGGACAGAAATCATGAATTTTATCATCTGAGGTGGAGATTTTAATTGCTTGCTACTCAGCGGATGCAGCAGTATTTCTGATACTGAATTGAGAACAACTGGACTGCATCTATTTAATGTTTATAAAAAAGACCTGAGTGAGCTGGATGGACTGAGTAATACTGGGCGTATATTTACTAAAGTGCATTAAGGTAACAGGTGTTAACGGCAGCGATAAAGGGCATTAATCCTTAAAAGGCGATGGGCGGGTAGGGGGCGTTCCGGCATAAAGCTCCCTATGGGCCATTTAACGCATGTTAACAAGACATTGCAAATCAAGGTGACAAACGTTCTTTAAGTTGGAAAGCATGCACCTTAAGGCATGAAAACGGCTGTAACCCAAACGCTGGATAGAGCATGAAGGAAAGTCAATGTAAAGGTGATGGAAGGAAGGACAGGTGAGAGCTGATGGACCTGCCATATCGGTGGGCACCCTACGTGGCAGCCAGTAAAGCAGATGAGCATGTGGGAGGCAGCTGTACCGATGCACAGGGTGGTGCCAGTGCAATGTCAGTGTGTGGTTTAGAATGGGGAAGACGTGTCCCCAGCGGTGACAAAAGTGGCAGGATGTTTGCAGCGACAGGAGGACAGAGTAGTAGTGGTGATGTGCAGATCAGGCACAGGAGAGGCGAGCAGGAAGAGCGAAATGCGGAAAAGAGTACCAGTGTAGGTCATGGTGTAGCAGCTTGCACAAGAAGACATGACTGTATACAGCTGACAGAGGCAGATGGATGGGCTAAGAACATAAGATATGCCATACTGGGTCAGACCAAGGTCCATCAAGCCCAGCATTCTGTTTCCAACAGTGGCCAATCTAGGTCATACGTACCTAGCAGTTTCCCCAAGGGAAAGGAAGGATGACAGCTGAGAAGAGGATGGTATGGGCTGGCAGCACCAATGACTGACTGTTACAGGCATGAAAATGATCTGAGTAGCACACAGTAACAAAAAGAACAAATAGGAATCAAACACCTGTCCCCTGCTTATGGAGACATTGCACTAATCAGTAGGCTACACCTTCACTCCGCTCTGTGTAGCAATGGCTGACTACAAAGAGACTCCAGGTTACTGCCTAAAATGTCTGCTGTATGTGCTGGTATAGGGTAGCCTCACCATTACCCATGATGCAGTGTACATATAGAACAGCAGTCTACAGCTGATCACCAAATGGAGAATACATTTAACCATCACCTCAGCTCAGTAAGCTGCACTGACAGTATGTGATACAAGCAAAGAGCAGCTACAATCTGTGCTACTGAGCAGTTTCTGCGATCACCCTGAGGGTGAGGATGGGCACCCAGCATCTGGTCCCCAGAACTTGCAGTGCTAGAGATGGTCTCTGCTGCCCATGCTGTAGATCCCCATCACAGTGTGTGGCTGGTATTTTCTGCAGTGTGATATGCTAGTCACCTTGTTTCCTACAGAATTCCAGCATGCTGTATGCTCCAGTCACATCTGGCCCTGTGATCCGCCCCTTTTGGACAGAGACCCTCCTACAACAGTGCAGGTCAATACCCAGTGTTAAACTGCTGATGTCATGGACGACAACTACCGGGGGGGGGGGGGTGTCTAGGCTTGCATGGGGTTGTTGCTAGAGTACTGCTGGCCCTACCATTACCACAGGAGTAGGTCTGGGACACCTCATGTCCCAGCCACCTAGCTCTAACAGTCACCCACAGCAAACACAATAAGATTGCACCTGCTGCCAACCACTGGGTTTTTCCAGCCATACACAAACCAACTGCAGACATTTCGCTGCTCAGTACACATTGCATGTGCACAGAGCGACCATGGACACCCAGCATTTGGTTCAGTGATCAGGCCCCCAGGACAGGACATGCACCCACATCACTGGAACCAGACACTATATAGCACTATGTGGATACATAGCCGTGCCATGGTCACTGCTCGGTCAGAGTGAGAGTGCCCTCCCAGCATGTAATGCTGTGGCCACCCAGTCCATGCACGTGGCAGACGGGCACTACAACATCTCAGCCATGCAGACATATCCTGGCCAATCCACCCTGTTTTAGGCCATACCCACAGTCATCATGCACATTTGCGGACCACACACTAATGCGCTGTGCAAAAATGGGGATGGTTGGCATTCCTGCCTGCCACCTTGGTCCCGATATCAGCTCGAACATTGTCAGTGTGCTCATTGTGCAGGAGCTAGTAGCGTATGCATAGGAGAGATGCAAGACTGGTTACATCAAAGCAGTATGTCAATTAACCACAAGAAAACTGAGGTAATGTATATCTCCAAAGAACCGAACTTTGACCCTCCCTCATCAATAACACTATGCAATAACACTTACCAAACAAAAAATGAAATAAAGTATCTAGGAGTCACATTTGACTGTGACCTAAAAATGGAGAAACACCTCCGAAAAACCAACAGAGCAGTATTCCACAAACTGCGAGTTCTTCAACCCATTCGGAGCATCATTGATCCCCAAGACTTCAGAACTGTGGCTCAAGCACTCATCTGCCACATTTTGACTACTGCAACGCCATCCTTCAAGGTCTACCTAAGAAAACCCTGAACATACTGCAAATGGCACAAAATGTAGCTGCTAGGGTCATTATGAAGAAAAATCTAAGTGACCGCATCACATCATTACTAATTCAATTACACTGGCTACCCATAGCAGCTCGTACAAAATACAAAATTGACAACTACTTTCAAACTCATCCACAACTTAGCACCATCCTTCCTCAACACCCTAGTCAGACTACAACCTCCTACCAGAAACAGACGAACCATCAACTCCAACATCCTCCACACTCCAACCGATATAAGATCTACCAAAGTCAACACCAGCAACAGGGCTTTTTCTTATGTAGCACCAACACTATGGAACCAACTCCTACCAGATCTACGAGCTAGCAGTGACCTGCTAGACTTTAGAAAAAAGCTCAAAGCGCACATATTCCAAAATCATTTCAACCTGAACTAACCTCACATATGCAACAACCCCCGTCCACAGTGACACAGAAAACCTATCATGTATAAATGTATATATGTAAATAACTTCCCCCTTAGATAAGAAGTGTTAACTCTGTGTGACTTGCTTCTCTACCAATCTGTATGTAAACAAAAATTGTACCTGCCCTGATTTGGCAGTTTCTCAATGTAATCCTACCCGCTTCTGATCGCTGGAAGGAGCAGGATACAAATGCTTGCTAAATAAATAAATAAGTAGCTGTCCTGCACATATTTACTGCATGTTTTAGGGCTTTTTTAGTTAACGCGAAGGTGATATTCACTATACATTGTTCACTTCATTTTGGTTTTTTGGCGCGAATTTCGGCGTCTTTTAGAAAGTAGTACAAATAGTTTTCTTTTGCTAGCTTCATAGGCGGTGCATTATATAAAACTAGTTTTTATATATTTTATCACATTATAAGACAGGTTATGTCACAAAGCACCTGTCTGCATTGATTCAATCCTTTTTGTCAGCTGTTTAGTAGACATTCGCTTTATACATTAGTTCTATAAATAGGTTTGTCTATCGTAGCCACTTATTTTATTTCATTCTAGTGTGCCCATACCCTTTTTTCAAGATGCATTAGGAGACGTTTAATTATTGACTGGAGTGGAACGGGTAAATGTAGGTCAATTGTTTATGCCATCAGAATGTAGAAAGACTAGGACATGCAATGCGGCTACAGTGTAACCCATTTAAGACTACTAGGTGAAAATATTTTTTCAGTCCATGCGTAATCAAACCTTGCAATTCATTACCAGTGGATGTAGTAAAAGCTGTTGGTGTAGTTGGGTGTAAAAAATGTTTGGATAGGTTTCTGGGGAAAGGTCCATAAACCATTGTTAAAGAGGACCCGGGATATGCACTGCTTGCCCCATTATACACATTGTGGATCCAGTGTGTCTTTTGGGGAAACTGCTAGGTACTTCTGACCTACTGTTGGACACAGGATACTGGGCATGATGGACATTGGTCTGACACAGTCTGGCATATTTTCTAATCTTATGTGCCACCTAGGCTGCTGCTTGGTCCGCCCTGTGCACCAGCAGCTCCCATTGCATGACCCACGTGCCACCTCCTTTGCCCTATTTGCACCCTCAACATAGTGCCCTTTCATACTTGGGCACTATGCTGTGGCTGATAATGGAGCACTACTAGCACTCTCTTGGGCTCCCTAGTCTGTGCATAACGTTGCAGATGTAAAAAAGTCTCTCTCTCCTCAAAATACACCCTATTTGCATGGTTTTACTTTGCGTTAGGTTTCCCAGCATTAAGGCGCTTTAGGACACGTTTGCGCAAGGCACGTTAAGGGTACACGTTAATACCCTCTGTCTGCTCCGTTAACACCCACTCTCTGCCCACAAGGCACTTTTCGCTGCTGGAGCTTTTAACACATGTTAAAGCAGCGTTTTAGACGCACTAAGGGTGCAAGTGTGCCAATAACGTGCGTTAACGGCACCCTGGCTCCCTTAACGCCCTTTAGTAAACATACCTCAGTATCTGTTACATTTACTGGATGTTTGAAGGGAGAAAAAAGTGAGGAAATATTGAAGTAATTCAGCTGCTTCCTTAAAACTTTGTACAGGATGCATGAGGTGTGTTTAAATAAAAACTGTTCTGATCATTCATTTCTGCTGCTGCAGCAGTAAGAATAAGTGGCAATGACCAAACTGACCAAACCCAGCAACAGATTGAAATATTTGCTGTATAACAAACTAGTGGAGAAACTAGTCAGAAAAGATGGGTGGAGCAGTCGCAGGGTAGGGAGGATGGTAACTATTTCCCTCGCCTCTCCACTCTGTCCCTGTCATCCCAGCTTTGCTTGGGCTTCTTGTCTTCCTTCCCTCCCTCCATGACATCATACCTCTGTTGCTGCGCTCTGATAGTGGCTGGTAGGGCCACTGTCCTGCTTAATTTGGACTCAGCTGTATCATCTTTCATACAGCTAAGGACACTTAGGGAGTTATTCTGAGCCACGAATAGCGGGGATGGACGTGTGTTTTTTTTTTTAAATTGCCCAGAGTGCGGATGGGGCGGGGGGGGGGGGGGGGCAAGGGACATTCTCTGCAGCCCAACCCTGGCCTTAGGAGGCCAGATCAGGGGGATCGGGCTGCGGGGAATAAACCCCTTTTTCAGGCGGCTGGCATTGTGTATTTTAAATGGAGCCGTGGTGCCATGACAACATGATGCCATGGCGCTGCGGCCCCATTTAAAAACCCTGACTGTGTTAGCCGGGGACAGTCCTGCACGTGCAGGCCGGACAGAATCGTAGTCCCGGCCTGCCCATGCGGGACTGTTCGTGATTCTGATCTTGTGGAGCTAGACATGCCCCGCAGGATCAGAATTACGATCCCCTCTGTACGTTTGTGCTCTAAAATGAAGTCTCGCTGTGGGGAGAACAAAATATGATCTAGAAAGCTGAGTATAGAGAGCACTGTCCTACCATTGTTGCTAATTATTATATGGAAGATGGCACTTGTTGATAAGAATATAAGAAAAGGTTTGAAAGGCCAAGGAGCAACTCTACAATAGCTTCTACATATGTTACAAAAGATCTAAGACAAATCAAAGATAAGTGCAGCATGTTTTACATAAAATCTATGTTAAGATTTGCTATTTTTTTTTAGGACAGACTGGCTAGGAAGAAAAGTGAACTAGAGAAGAGGAAGCCTCAGAAGCATTTTGAAAACTTCTAGTATATTGACAAGGAGTAACGATAAACAATCCAGTAAGAATCTAGTTTAAAGGAGGTAATGGTATGGCTGCTTGAAAGTGTTAGATCCACAGTTGTGCCTTTATTCAAGATGGGAAGAAAGTGGGTCATCTTGACCTATTACGCTATTAAATAATACCAAATACTACTATTACAGTTGTAGTCAATATTATTGGCACCCTTGCATTTTAGGTATGTTGTGTACAATATCTTGATAAATAATTGGAAATATTCCAGCTGTATGTTGTCATAATATTTTAATAGTATGTTCAAAGGTGTCTGTGCAACTTAGACATAGTAATTTCTGAGAGAAAACAAAATATGACCTGGCCAGGATTAATGGCACCCTTCACTAATATTTGGTTGCACAACCTGCGGCAGTGATGACAGCCTCCAAATGTTTCTTGTAGCCATTTAGTTTCTCCCACTCTTCAACTGTGATTTGTTCAAGCTCATGAATGTTTCCAGGATTTCTTTTACCAGTGGCAGATTTCAGCGCCTTCTAAAGGTTCTCAATTGGATTGAGATCAGGACTTGTTGCTGGCCAGTTTAAAACAGTCCATTTTTTCCTTTTTAACCATTCTTTTGTACTTTTGGATGAATGTTTTGGGTCATTGTCCTGCTGGAGGACCCATGACCTGCGACCCAGACTTAGCTTTCTGACACTAGCTCATTTTGCTTCAGAATACCTTAGTAGTCATGATTCCTTTAATACGTTCCAGGCCTCCAATTCCTGATGCAGCAAAACAGCCCCACAACATTATGGAACCTCCACTATATTTAACTGTAGGAAGGGTATCTTTTTCCTTATAAGCTTCATTTCTTCGCCTATAAATGTATTGCCAGTCTGTATTGCCAAAGAGTTCAAGTTTGGTTTCATCTGTCCATTTTCCCAGAAGGATTGTAGTTCCTCAAGGTGCTTTTTGGCAAAGATCAGTCATGCTTTTTTATGTCTGTCTTTGAGCAGTGGGATCCACCTTGGCCTTCACCCATATGAAGCGCTTCTTTGTTAGTGCGCAGCGTATAGTGCAGTTTGAAACCAAAACTCCAGATTGCTTCAGGGCAGCCTTAAGCTCTTTGGATGTTATACGGAGTGTTTTTCCAACAGTTTGCACTAATTTTCAAAGACTTCCTGGATTAATTTTCCTTTTCCCACCATGTCCTGGGAGGTTCTTGACATTTTCATGAGCGTAAAACATTTTAATAACATGGCAAACTGTAGGCACAGGAATCCAAAAGTTTTTGGTAATGGTCTTGTAACCTTTTGATGTTTGGTGATAATGGCTTTTCTGATGGTCTCAGGCAGCACTTTAGTCTTCACCATTGTGCAAATGAATAGGGAGTTAATTTGGCCATTTTAAACATTAGAGCCATCATTCACTGGTTGATTCAAGTTATGTGAGTACTGACAGTTGATCACAGGTGCAAATTGTTATAAGAGTGCCAATAATCATGACCTATCCCTAGAAAGACTACTGAGGTCCACTACTCTATCATTCAATAAAGACACAATCTAAAATCCACTACTCTGACCTACATCAACTACTGCTTCCCCACAATACTTTTCAAATTTTTGTTGGATTGCTTGCCTTGAAAGGAATCCCTTTCTCATGGCTCGCCTTCCATTTTTCTCTTAAAAACAGGCCTCCCAGCCTAAAAAAGCATTCAGAGGAATAACGCAACCAAGCGGGCCCCCGATATACTTATCTTTATAGTGTTCATCTACACTATGCCTGGCCACTGAATTTCAGGAAGCTCTCCAATATCTCTACAGGTCGTGCTGTGTAGTCGTTTTCAACTCTTACATCGATACAGGATGCAGAACTCCCCCCGCTTCTCTCGGAGAACATACTACTGTCTTTAACCTTCTGGTATCAGACTCAGAGTCTTACTTGAAAATCCTATATTCTCACATTGTGTAACTGCTATGTGCCCAATTCTTAATAGGCTTCCAACCTGACAGGTAAAAATGTCCAACTAATCTCATGCTACAAAATTCATCCTGGGATCACAGTTTCACACTGCTGAATCCTTCCTTGGATTGCTCTTGGGATCGCAACACAACATCGTGTTTCAAGCCTCCAAATCTTCCGGCTCTTCCTCAAGCAAACTAACAAATCTAACTCCCGGCTTTGTTTTATAGCTCGCCTAGATTTTAATAGCCATCAGATGTGTCTAATTATTCTATGAACGTCCGGGTACACCTACCCTTTAATCCCACATACTAATTTAATGCAATAGTGGGAGTAATTAGTATGTGGGATTAAAGGGTAGGGAGCAAACCATTAGAGCAAACTCCACCAATCAGTCTCAGAATTTAATCCATGCGGTGTCATAGTATGTTGTTGAAATATCCACCGCTGTTCCAAATGATGTAATTTAGAAACATGATCCCCTCCTCTTGAATTCACAGGGACATGTTCCAGCACCCGCCACCTAAGATCCTCAAAGGCATGTCCAAACTGAGTGTAATGTGTTACTGTAGGTGCTGACAACCTTAGAAGTGATCCTGAAATCTTTTCTTCATTGTTCTAGTAGTCCGTCCTATATATTTCAACTGGCAAGGACACTGGATTAAATACACAACAAAAGTGCGCAAACAAGATGTTTTATAACGTGACGTGTATTGTATACTCTGTTTGTGGCTGAATCACTCCAATCTTGACCTGTTAACGTATTTGAGCAAAAATAACATTGTAGACATGTATAATGCCCCCTTGCTCCTGGTTTTATACTGTACTTTGTTTGCACGGGGGCAGTATGGACTAGTATATTATTGATATTTTGTCCCCGCTGATAAGCCAACATTATAATGGTGCCTGAAAAGATGAGTGCAGGGCAAGAACATGCCAATGCTTTTTCAAAAATTTTGTTACTGCTGCAGAATTAGGCATGTAGGTAAAACTCCCACAGTTTCTGCCTTTATTGATTGAAGTTGATCCTGCTGAGAGTGCCTCCATTCAGGGTGATTAAATTGAGCTCTTTTATGCGCCTTATATATTAGTGAATGGGGATAACCCCTGTGTATCAGTCATTGTACCAAGTCCTTTGCATTCATGTGAAATTCTTCCACAATAGTACATAAATGGCAGAGCCTCAAAAATTGTCCTACAGGGACACCTCGCCATAAAGGACCTGGATGGTAACTTTTATATTGTAACAGTGTACAATGTCAGAGGAAGTTTTCTAACTTGTCATCTGATCATTATCAAGCATTAGTGAATTTAGGGACCAGAAAAGACCTCACAATTCGAAGAGCTGATAAAGGAGGCGCTATTGTCGTTGATGATACAAGTAGCTATCATGAAGTAGTTCTGGAATATCTTAATAATCGGTAGTATTATCAGGTCCTATCAGATGATCCCACTGATATGTTGAAATTGGAGATAAAGGAATACATCACCATAGCCCTTCTAAATAAGTGGATTGCTTAAAAAGAATTTGAATTTTTGAATAAGGATTTTGCTAGTGTTCCTATTTTTTATTTGGTACCTAAAGTGCATAAGTCATTAGAAAAGCCTCCAGGACGTCCAATAGTGTCATGTAGAAATTTGGTTTTGGAACCTTTGTCCAAATTTATTGACAACTTTCTACGACCTTTGACTATGGATACTAGGTCGTACATTAAGGATTCATTTCATTTTATATCGGTGTTACAAGAAATCAAGATGGATCTTAAATCAGTATTCTTGGTAACGATGGATGTTGTAGCTTTATATACTAATATAGACCAGCAAGAGGCTGTGGAGGTGATTACACAATTATCATTACCATTGCCTTTGAGGATTCTGAAACAATTTCTTTTAGGATTATTATAGATGGTGCTGAAGAAAAGCTTTTGTTCCTTTGCATCCCTCTAGTCCAGTCCCGGAACCATAGAGTTTAGAATCTTCTCCAGCAGCTTTGGAGACTGAAAGACATCATCGCTTTGCTGGCACTGGTATAAATAGACAAGGACTGCCCCCTTCCTCCAGGCCTCGATAGCGGGGGCGTGGGTGGCGAGAGGCTGTTTGCGGTGGTCCCAAAGGTTGCAGGGGGATCACTTGGAAGGGCAGTTAGAGGACGTAGCGCGGCTGGAGTCCGGAACTGCGTATTTGGTGGACATTCATTATGATCTCATCTGCGGCTTTGCTAAGAGTATGGCCTCGGTGGTAGCGGCTCGGCGGTATCTCTGGTTACGTAATTGGTCAGCTGACAATTCGTCTAAGGCTCGCCTCAGCAAGCTGCCGTTTAGGGGTAAGCTCTTATTTGGAGAGGATTTGGAGAAGTTAGTCAAGGATCTCGGAGAGTCTAAGGGAGGTCGACTTCCGGAGGATAAGCCGAAACAGGGTCGGAGTTCTTCTGGGGTCCGGGGGGCCCCGAGGGAGTTTCGTAGATTTCGATCCTCTCGCTTTGGCCAGTCTCAGCGTGGATGGTTCCCTGCTAGAGGCCATGGTTTTCGAGGTTTCCGGGGAGCAGACAGAGGGTTTGCTCCTTTCCAGTCCTCCGCCATTAAAAAGTCGCAATGAGATAAGGCAGACTCAGGTGGCGGTAGTTCCCGTGGGAGGTCGGTTGCGGGAGTATTACCCTGCCTGGGTCCAGATTATGTCGGACCAGTGGGTCCTGGAGGTCATTCGAGAGGGTTATGCACTAGAGCTCCATCGACCCATGTTAGATTCCTTTGTCCGGTCTCCTTGCAGAGCTCCGCTCAAGTTGCGGGCAGTCTCGGAAACTCTGCAGTGGCTACTGCAGCTCGATGCAGTGGTGCCCGTTCCTGCGGATCAATGCGGGTGCGGTCGATACTCCATCTATTTTGTGGTGTCAAAGAAGGAAGGCACGTTTCGGCCGATTCTGGATTTGAAGAGGGTAAATCGGTGTCTCCGCGTCTCCCATTTCCGTATGGAGACTCTACGTTCCGTTATTGCAGCGGTCAGGACGGGAGAGTTCCTGACGTCGCTAGATCTCACGGAAGCTTATCTCCATATCCCGGTTCGGCAGGAGCATCAAAGGTTTCTGTGGTTTGCAGTGCCTATGGGGCATTTTCAGTTTCAGGCATTGCCCTTCGGGCTGGCTACAGCGCCTCGGACGTTCACCAAGATCATGGTGGTGGTGGCGGCAGCGCTCCGCAAGGAGGGAGTACTGGTGCATCCGTACTTGGACAATTGGCTGATTTGAGCAAAGTCAAGGGAAGAGAGTACCACGGCCACCGCCCGGGTGGTGCAGATGTTGGAAAGCCTGGGCTGGGTGGTCAATGTTACAAAGAGCAGGTTGGTTCCCTCGCAGTCTCTGGAATATTTAGGGGCGCGCTTCGAGACGCAGCAAGCTGCGGTGTTTCTCCCAGCCCTTCGAGCTCAGGGGCTTCGGGAGCTTGTGCAGCGGTGTCTATCATGGCCAGCGCCGACGGTGTGGCAGTATCTGTAATTGCTCGGCATGATGGCGGCCACGGTCGAGGTGGTGCGGTGGGCCAGGGCTCATATGCGGCCGTTGCAGAGTGCGCTGCTCTGGCGTTGGTCCCATCAGAGGGATGCCTTGTCTCAGCGGCAGGTTTGTCCTCCGGAGGTGCGTCAGGACCTTCGGTGGTGGTTGCGGCCGGAGAGTTTGGAAGCGGGTGTGCCTCTAGAGCCTCCATCCTGGAGACTGCTAACAACGGATGCGAGTCTCCTGGGGTGGGGTGCGCATTGCGAGGGAAGATTTGACCAGGGATGGTGGTCTCCGGAGGAGAAAGCATGGTCCATCAACAGGTTGGAAATGAGAGCGGTGTTTTTGGCACTGCGGGAGTTTCAGGACAGCTTCAGTCAGGAGGCGGTATGGGTTCTGTCTGACAATGCGACGACCGTAGCCTACATCAATCGGCAAGGTGGCACAGGCAGTGTGACGCCAGAAGCAGAGGCGTATCAGCTATTAAGTTGGGCCGAACAGAATCTAAAGGCTCTTTCGGCACAGCATGTAGCTGGAGTGGACAATGTCGAAGCGGATTTCCTAAGTCACCGCAGAGTGGATCTGGGAGAGTGGGTGCTTCACCCGAACGTATTTGCGCTGGTGGCACGGTTCTTCAGCAGGCGGTGAGAACGAATGTCGGAGGGTCTCGATGCGTTGGCTCAGAAGTGGCTGGAAGAGGGCCTTCTCTATGTGTTCCCGCCTTGGGCTCTCATAGGCCGGGTAGTGCAACGCATAGAAAGGCATCGCGGCCTGGTGGTTCTGGTAGCGCCCGACTGGCCCCAGGAGACCTTGGTATGCGGATTTGGTGCGGCTGCTGGCGGACAGGCCGTGGAGGTTGCCGCAGCAGGAGGATCTCTTAGGTCAGGGTCCTTTACGCATGCCCCAGGTGAATCGATTCTCGCTTACGGCTTGGCTCTTGAAAGGGCTAGGATGACTGCCAAAGGGTATTCCGCAGCAGTCATTTCTACATTGCTGAGGGCGCGGAGGCGATCCACTTCGCTGGCGTACATCCGAGTTTGGCGCATTTTTGAGGCCTGGTGTGCGGAGCGTAATCTGCAGCCCTTGGGGGCCTTGGTGTCGCAGATCCTTTCGTTTTTGCAAGATGGTGTGGACACAAGGGTCTGGCAGCTAGTTCCTTGCGCGTGCAGTTGGCGGCCATCTCCTGCTACCACGGTAAGATTCACGGTCAGTTGCTAGGAGCTCACGGCGACATTAGACGTTTTTTGCGAGCCATGTTGCTCATGCGACCCCCGAGGCGAAGTTCAGTGCCGGCGTGGGATCTGAATTTGGTGTTGGAGGCCTTGCTCAGAGCGCCCTTTGAACCTTTGACCATGGCCTCGCTGAAAGATCTGACGTTGAAGAGTTTTTCTGGTGGCAATTTGTTCCGCGAGGAGGATTTCTGAGTTGCAGGCGTTATCCTGTAAGGAGCCGTATCTGTCCTTCTTCAATCATAAGGTCGTTCTGTGTACGGTTCCAGCGTTCCTGCCGAAGGTGGTTTCGGCATTTCATGTTAACCAAGTACTGTCGCTTCCGGTGTTCTCCGACCATCAGAAGGAGAAGTCAGAGGGCAGGTTGCACCTGTTAGATGTTCGTCACGTACTTAGAAAGTACCTCCGCTGGACGGCACACTTCCAGAGGTCGGACAGGTTGTTTGTGGCTTTCGGGGACCCGCGAAAAGGGGAGGCTGCGGTGAAGGCGTCTATTTCCCGTTGGTTGAAGGAAGCCATTGTGTCAGTGTACCTTTTAAAGGGTAAGCTGGTGCCAGAGGGTCTTCGGGCTCACTCGACTAGGGCGCAAGCGGCGTCTTGGGCGGAATTCAGTTTAGTTCCGGTTGAGGACATTTGTAGGGCGGCGACTTGGTCGTCATTGCACTCATTTGCAAAGCACTATAGGCTAGATGTGCAGGCAGCGGGGGATGTTCGTTTTGGCTCAGCGGTGCTTCAGGCTGGGCTCGCCGGTCCCTCCCATTGATATTCACTGCTCTGTTACATCCTCTATGGTTCCGGGACTGGACTAGAGGGACGCAAAGGAAGATGAAATTAGACATACCTGCTAATTGTTGTTCCTTAAGGAACTCTAGTCCAGTCCCGGATCCCTCCCTGCGTTTAAGGGGTTGTTCAGCCTGAAGTTCCTGGGAAGCAATAAAATAAAAAGGAAAAAAAAAAGAAATTTTTTTGCTTCATTGGAAGGGGGTTCTCGGGAGGCGCAGAGTGGAGCCCTTCTACAGCACTGTTTGGTTATATTTTTCTCGCCTTTATAAGAAGTATCTTATATAACATGTCTCACTTAATTATTGAATAATCATGACCTGGCAATGCCACAGTTTTTGTACCGTTTCCTACTATTTCCTTTTTTAATTAGTCTTTTTTTTTAATTTGATTTTTATGAATCAAATATGTGTACATATATATTCCAAAGCCATTTCATTGGCCACATTTTTTTAGGAGATATCAGCCATTAACAGGTTGAACTGCATGTGCCAGTAATGTTGACCACAACTGTACTTATCATTTGTATAGTGCTACAGAACATATGCAGTGCTGTGCATATATACATGAGAGATAGTATTAGCATAATTAGAGGTAGAGAGAAATCATGCTTATACAGTTCTCTCAGTGAATCTCTTAGCAGAGAAAATCAACATATGATCACAAAGTTTTTTGATGTTGCATATACAAATCTTTGACAAGATGGAGTGAATTGTAATATTTACTGTGGAGAAAGCTCTTGGCTGGAACTTTTGTTTAAAATGGTGGTGTGGTATGTTTTTTGGTAATGCAGTCGTCGCCTGGATAGAAGTTATTTTTTAATTATCCTGCTAGACCAATCCAGACAAGTGAGTTATGCTCTCTAACCAGCAGATGGAGGCAGAGGACAGTGATTTCCAGTAACGTCGTCATCATTATAAGGAGAGATACAACCCTGCAACTTGCCTGTATTCCCTACCTGCAACAGATGGTTGTAGTTTCTGTTGATACAGCAGGATTTCAGTCACGTTAATAGAGTGTGGCAAACTTATCTATGGGATCTTAAACCTTAATTCCCCCCCCCCCCCCCTTCTCCTAAAACCTTTTGGACCCATTGTTCATTAGACAGCCAAATCTTATTAAACTTGTGCATATGAGGTGTGACAAAAAAGAAACGAGACTGCTCCATAAATGTTTTATTACAAAATCTACAGAGAAATTACGCATTGTCCCCTTCAAAGTAATCCCCCCCCCCCCGAGTTAATGCACCTCTGCATTCACTTCTGCCACATACGGAAGCACTCGGTAAAGTCGTCCTCTTTGAGGTCCCTCAGCTCTCTCGTCACAGTGGCCTTGATCTCTTCTACAGAAGCGAAATGAGGTTCCTTTGAGCACAGTCTTCAGCCTGGGGAAGAGCCACAAGTTGGACGGTGCGAGATCTGGGGAATAAAGAGGGTGGTTGAGAGCTGTGATCTGTTTGTTGGCCAAGAACTGTCTCACACTGAGCGCAGTGTGTGCGGGCGTGTAGTCGTGGTGGAGCAGCCATGACTTGTCTCTCCACAGAGCCTGTCTGCTGCGCCAATCCCGGTCATGGAGGTGATTGAGGACCTGCTGATAGAAGTGCTGGTTGACTGTCTGACCCTTAGGCACAAACTCATGATGGACCACTCCCTTCTGGTCGAAGAATGCGATCAGCATGATTTTGATTCTTGATTTGGACATGCATGCCTTCTTGGTTCTGGGTGACAGTCGAGTCTTCCACTGCAGGCTCTGTCTCTTGCTTTCAGGGTTGTACTGGAAGACCCAAGTCTCATCTCCTGTGATGACTTGGCCAATGAACTCTGGATCTTCTCCGATCTTCTCTAGCAAGTCTCGACAAACATTGACCCGGTGCTCCTTCTGGTCGTCCGATAAAAGCCTGGGCACCATCTTGGCATACATCTTCTGCATCCCCAGCTCCTGCACCAAGATGGTCCACACTGACTTCCTGTTCAGGCTGAGCTCCTCAGCTATCATCTGCACCGTCAATCTGCGATCACTCTGCACCACCTGGTTCACTCTATCAATGTTCTTAGCCGTCTTTGTTGTGGAAGACCGTCCTGACTTGGGGGTCATCCTCCACCTCCTCACGGTCAGTCTTGAAGTGTTTGTGCCACACGAAGACTCACGGCCTTGACATTGCATCTTCTCCATAAGCCTTTTGGAGAAGTTGGAGACACTCAGTTGGGCCCTTCTCCAACTTAACCAGAAATTTCAAGTTGATTCTTTGCTCCATATTTCTGCCACCTCCAGTTGCGTGACAAAGCAATGGAGCAGTGTGCTACAAAAAAAAAAGGAAAAAGAAAAACAGAGTGAGAGAGATGAAAAATATAGCAGAATAGTGGCGAGATGTTACACAACACAGTGACATAAGTGGTTAGCCAATAGGCATTGAGTTATGGGCATGGCTTGTTTCATTTTTGTCACACCTTGTATTGTACTGTTTCTTAGTTGTCAGTTTGCTTAGTAAAAATACATAAAGCAATCTATAAAATATATATCCCTAGAAGGAGTGGAAACCCACCTCCATGCCCTGGCCACCTTCCACCTCGCTGCCATAATACATCATCTCATAAGGTTCCTTACCCATCTATCCATTGGGGAGCAAAACAACAATAGGAAATAAGCCTCCGGTGCTTCCGGTGTTACGACCTTCAAATCTGCTTGTACTGCTTTCCTAAAAACATTGTATATATGGACACACCTCCCCCACACCATATCTGTAACATATCCCCTTGCTGGCCACACTGATGCCAGCATTGGTCCTACTGTGAGAGATACATATGCAGTCTAAGGGGCATAAAGTACCATTGGTAAAGAACTTTATAGGCATTCTCAGTGATATTTGCCAAAATAGTTATCTTCTGAATATTGGCTACCACTGCTCTTCAAATCTCTCCATTCCACCCTACCCACCCCAAAATTGTCACCCAATGCTGCATGTACAAGAGCTTATCCAGCACCATCCCCCATTAAACATTTATAGAGATTGTCACTCCTTTCCTCCTCTCCCCTTCTTACCCATCAACGGCTGCTCAAAAGGAGAGAGAGTAGCATATGCACCTCTGTAGGACGTGCTGCACGTGCAGGTAGGCATAAAAATTCCTCCTATTACTATCAAAAAGCTTTTGCAAATCTGTAAAAGGCAGAAATATTCCCTCTTTTTAAAAATTAGGCTAAATAAACCAAGTCCTTAGTCAACCAAGTTTGTAGGTTCCTACTAGCAATGCTCCTTTCCAGCTGCTGGACCTTGGCATGTTCCAAAGCCAAAGAAATCATCTTTTCCCTCCTCCACCCAAAAGAATCCCCTTGACCCTATCTCACAGCCTCAGAATCCATGGCATAAATGGATCCCTCAATCTCGATCTCCCCTTGCCCATCCAAAATAATCTCCCTGGGCGCACACTATTTTTCTCTTGCACTAGCTGTGCTCATTGCTTGTCAGGTTCCCAGACACAGTCCAGCAAAATGATCAATTGGAGGAGAGTGGTATGGACTCTTTGGTGTCAGCAGATAGTTTCGACCTCTCTGCATTTTTGGAGTCCTCTATGGATAATGTCACAACTCAGTCTATACTAATAGTGACTTCAGGGTCGGATTCTGATAAATCTAAATTGTTGAAATCATATTTTCAATTTTGTGAAATTTCCTTTTTGTGGCTAAAAGGTTCAAATGCTCTAGGATGTTGCTAGGGCCACGCAGGATAGGAGGAAAGCTTTCCTCCACTTAAAATCTAAGGTGCTTGTCGTTGGGGGGTCTTTTTATTTAAGATTCCTTTGTAAGCGCTTTATAAGGCATCAGGGTAACTTTTATACCTTTCTTGACCCTTCTCATCTAGAAACTTTTCTTTCTGATAATGGTACCTTGCAGTAATGGTTCCCTTTGTCTTGACAATGCTGAATAAATGTGGGGGTTAGAAAAATTCTTGTAGCGAATAGATTAAATTTGTCTTCTGTTATTTTTTAATTTTTCCTTTTCATTCTTGGTCCCTCCCTTATTTTTCTTTTGTATGGTGGGCTACTGTGCATTGTGTGATATGTTTCTTTTTTTTCTTTTTATTTTATTGTTGTAACCATTGACAGTATTCCTTAAATCTTGAGAATTGTAAAATTTTAAAGTGCATTAAAACAAAAAGGGTAACACCTCTGGATAGTCCCTAGCTGATCAGCTGTCAAGATCAAATTGAGTAGCTCAAACTCGGCCATATTAACCTCTCAGCTTGAGCAGGCCACATACTTTTATTAACTCTTGTATAATATTCTGAAGCAGCACCTTCGGTTGGCTCATCATGAATATATCATCTGCAAACATTGTGATTTACTACTTCGCCTTCCCAACTGTACCCCGCGCACATCTCTGTTAGCTCAAATGCAAGCTACCAGGAGTTCTAGTACCAGAAAAAACAAAATGGTGACATGGGCATCCTTGATCAGTTCCCCTACATAGAGGGAATTCCCATGACTATCTCTTAATAACCTCAACCCTACTGGAGCCCTACATAGATTCTGTATGCATGACAAAAAAAAAGGGACCAAAAAGCATTGTCCGCAGGGGTGGCCCAAGGGGGTGCGGGGCCAAGTGCGGAGACTCGGTGCGGGGCCTCATTTGCATAAGTGGCCTTATTTGCATAAAGATTTGCATAATGTTACCATACACTAACTTTTAGTAAACATGTCTCTTAATGAATGTATGGATAAAGAAAGACTAAAAGATTTCTACATTACTATAATCCAGTGCCAACCGCCAGGCACATTAGGAACTACTACAAACACTGCCCATTTAGAACCCATCCACCAAAATAAATATTGATTTCACTCTAACCACCCCCGGGGGTTGATTTCAGGGGGTGTATATTATTGGATCATTTAGAACCCATAGCAAACCCGCTGTATCGTAACAGCACTACCAGGACTCACAAAGCACCAGACCCTACCTATCAAAAGGCAACACTGCAAATATTAAACAAATACATTTTAGAGAACAACAATACATGACCTACTGGGGAAAGAGAACAAGTGGCAATGTCAAATAGGAATTACATAAACAGAATACCTCAGCTCAGTTACACATGCAGAAAATAGACCATCACCAAACAAGGAATCACAATTTAGAAACAGGAAGGCAATAATTAAACTGGGAACCCCAAAAGCCAAACTTGGAATGTACAACAACACTGTAGAAATAAAACTATAAATTAATTTCCTCTTGTACTAAACAAAGCGCAGGCGTTGATGATGCACATATCCCAGAGCTGACATTCCAGTTAATAAATTCAAAATAAAGAGATATTTTTCTACCTTTTGTGCATTTTTTCCAGTTGCAATTGCTCCAGCCACTTTCTTCTGGTTTCTTTGTGTCTTCTGCTAATTCTCCATCGTCTGCTGTCCATTTGTCCTTTCTTCTCTCTTCTAGTTTTCCATTCTCTCTCTCTGCATCTGCTTTAACATACTAATCTTTCTCCTTTTGCTCTTTCCTCATTCCTATTTCATCCATTCAAATTTTACCCCTCCATCCTCAATACCCACTTACTCTCCCAATTGTAGATTTTTCATCCCTCTCACACAAAATATTTTTCCCCTCTCCATTTCACTCTTCCAGTCCCATCCCATTCTAATCCTCCCCCAACATCAGCTCCCTTCTAGTTCCAGCCTCACCCAGCATCCGCTCCCTTCTAGTCCCGGCATCAGCCCATTTCCAGTCCTAGCTCCCCATCCATTTCCAGTCCTATCCGAGTCCCTCCATCAGCTCATTTCCAAACCCAGCCCCCCATCAGCCCATTTCTAGTCCTTTCCTAGCCCCACCATCAGCCCATGTCAAATCCTAGCTCCCCTCCATTCAGCCCAATTCCAATCCAAGCCCCCCATGAGCCTACTTCCAGTTCTAGCCCCTCCATGAGTCCATTTCAATCCAAGCCCCCACCACAGCCCATTTCCAATCTTAGCTCCCCCAACAGCCCATTTCCAGTCCTATCCTAGCTGCTCCATCAGCCCATTTCCTGTCCTAGCTCCCTCCCCTCACAGCCCATTTCCGTACCAAGCCCCCCCTCCCCATCAGCTATTTGCAGTTCAAGCCCCCCTTCCACTCAGCCCATTTCCATTCCAAGTCCCTGTCCCCATCAGCTATTTGCTGTTCAAGCCTCCCCTTCCACTCAGCCCATTTGCAGTCCTAGCAACCCCCCAACCCATTACCAATGCTAGCCCCCCATCAACCCACTTCCAGTCCTAACCCCCCCATAGCCCATTAGCAGTCCTAACCCCCCATCAGCCCACTAACAGTCCTAACCCCATCAGCCCATTTCTAGTCTTAGTCCCCCCATAGCCCATTACCAGTCCTAACCCCCCATCAGCGCACAGCCCATTACCAGTGCTAACCCCATCAGCCCACCTCCAGTCTTAACCCCCCATCAGCCCATTTCCAGTCCTAGCCCCCCCCATAGCCCATTTCCAGTCCTAAACCCCCCATCAGCCCACAGCCCATTACCAGTCCTAACCCCCCTCCCCCCATCGGCCCAGGGAAAATTTAAAAAGCTGGCTGCTGCCGCTGCCGCCACAGCAGCAGCAGAATCGACTGTCCCGTGGGCTCCCCCTCCCCCCCCCCCGCTCGGCTGAGCTCTCCCTGCCCGGCTGAGCCTCTCCACGACGGCTTTCAGATCCGCAAAGGGAGAGTGTCTCACTGTCTCCCTCGCAGCTCTGTTAAGCCCGCAGGGGCTGATGGGAAATTTCCCATCAGCCCCTGCAGGCTTAACAGAGCCGCGAGGAGACACTCTCCCTTTGCGGATCTGAAAGCCGTCGTGGAGAGGCTCAGCCGGGCAGGGAGAGCTCAGCCGGGGCAGGGGGCGGTGCCCCGCGGGACAGTCGATTCTGCTGCTACCGCGGCGGCAGCGGCAGCAGCCAGCTTTTTTTTTTTTTTTTAATTTAATTTAATTTATTTTTAAAGCAGAATGTTCTTTGCACAGGGCCCCCTGAAATGCGGGGCCCTGTGCAAAAAAACATTCTTGCTCAATGGACGGGCCGGCCCTGATTGTCTGTAGCATTGCTAGCATGAAACTCCATTTTACCCTATTGAATTAGGGCGTGTCAATTTTAGGGGTAGATTTTTATTTTTCCAAACTTTACAAACCATTAGTGACCAATTTATACAGTTTTGCATGCTGAATCTAAAGCTATCTTCAGAAACTGCTTAAAGTGAGTCTTACCTACATCAAATCACAGTTGAAATATGTGGAAATTAAATAATATTTATTGCAACGTACAAATAATCTGAAAACACCCGTAGTCACATAATTGTATTTAAAATGTCATTTATGCAGTTAATTTAATGTTATTTAATAAAATCCAGTAAAGAAGCCATATCTTGTTTGCTTCTGTTTCGGCTCATGAGCTCCCTGCTGACCATCTGACCCCTAATACAGTGTTTCCTCCTCTTCTGATTGTACACATGATCAGCAGCTTCAGTTGTCATTTTTGCACACCTTTCTATGGACTGGGTATGTGATGGCCAGTCTGGAACCACCATGGACTTGCTCAGAAATGCCTTGATCTCTGCTGTTGTCATGGTACAGGTAAGAGGAGGCTCAGAGACTCCGGAGCTCCAATCAATTAATTGGGTGAGTGTAGTTGCCTCATTGTTGATGGATGGTGTTTTCCTGGGTCTCACATTGCTGTCTCCAAGCTGAGTCTTCTCATCTCTTTCACCTCTGATCTTTAATATCTTCTCCACTGCATCTCCTCTCTTCTGTTCCTCTTCACTGCACAACATAGCTTGCAGAACAGACTCGCTGTAACCATACCAAGCTGACCTCACTGTAGGCATGACTATCTTCCTTACCTCTTCACACTGTTCTTTCAGCAGTTGCAGCTGGAAAAGGAGATGCCTGGCACTTGTGTCCAATTGCTATTTATTTTTATATTGAACCAGTTCACCATGTAAACCCCAACACAGAAATAAGTAAGATAAATTGATAATTGAAGCACAAAAGGCATTAATATGCAATGCAAACACACAAAAACTCAGAGCACTTAAACATATTTCAGTAATTTGTGTATTTTTGCATAATTTCCTAGAAATTACAGGTAGATAAATACACATTATACAAAATTTAAAGCTAGTTGTTGATTTGCCACATGAAATTTTACCATTTTTTTCATTAGTGCTTTTTAAAATTATGACATCTCCAAAATTGACACACCCTATTGTTGTATGCTTTTTCTGCATTGACAGAGAGGAGTAGAGAAATATCCTCTCTTTGCTTTGCCTACCGCATTGCCCACTGAAGCTTTTTCACATTATGCCTTGCCTTCCTGTTAGGGACAAAGCCCGACTGGTTTCCTCCAACTAAATCTGTCAGAAAGTGGGTTAACCTAATCGTTAAAATCCTTGCATCAATATTTATTATTTGTACAACAATAGCCAGGAAAAATGAGAAAATACAATAACAGGAAATAACATTTCCATATAAAAACCCCAAAACAAATAATAGTCCACTGCACTGTTCCCTGTAAAATAGTTATCTCCAAGTTATAATGCCCTGTTCAATGTAATTTCAGTTTGTTCAATGTAAACCGCCTTGATATCATGAAAGGCGGTATATAAGAAATCTTAAATAAATAAATAAAATAATATACCTCGATTAAGGAGTGAAACCAACCTCAAATATAGTAAGACAAAACCCCCCTCCCCCTTTGAAATGATTTTCATCAATCATATATCCACATCATAAAGAAAAAGAGACTCCCTACCAGCTAATCAAGACTACCTATTATCCATGAAAGCTATAAGCTATACTGGATCTGTGTATATATATTTAACATTGTTAATAGTGACCTGACACTTACATGGAAAGCACAAGAAGAAGGTTCCCCCACAGCCAAGACATGAGACTTTAATTGGAGGAAAGACCTCCTCCACGCCTGAGTAATACGTGAAACATCAGGGTCCATGGCCACTGTCCAAAAAGAGTGAATCCTTTTTAGGAAAGTAAAGATGCAAAACTGACATTTTATCCATCTCCATGGCAAAGGAAACAACCAAGGTTTCATGGATGAGATCACATCGGCTGAGGTCTCTAGAAACTCAGTCAAATTGAGAGACAGAGGGCTCATCCACCTGTGCCGCTTGTACATCCTGATTTGGGGGGGGTTAGTCAAAATATAATATAGCTTCAATATCAAAATATTTTCAGGTTGAGGGATTAATAGAATCTCTTGACAATATTTTTGAAATAATACCAAAGGTGATAGCAGTCATATGTGAGGAAAGTTGAGAAATCTCAAATTTTGAGATTGCATAGTATTTTCCAACTGTTGAATATGTTTATATAGAAGAATCTTTAAGCCCCAAAGACTCGATAGACTGAAGGGTACCAATCTGACCATCCACCTATCGAGTCGTTGGCAAGTCGAAACCAGAAATTTATCTACCAGTCTAGATTTCTCAAACACCTGCTCAGAAAAAACAACTGTTTGCTCAATGAAACCTTGAAGGAGAGAATTAGTTTTAGAAACCTCCCACCAAATATAGAGCAAAGTTACATCAGTAGAGCTAGTAGCAACAACAGGTCTTTTAACAGACTGAACTTGAACATTTAAGAAAACAGAACCTGTGGTGACCCCCATTCAGTGTTATTCCCAAAGTCCCACCAGGATCTATTAAACTCCCAACCTCCTTAGATTTTTATTTATTTAGACAGTTTTTGTATACCGCCTTATCCTTCAATCAAAGCGGTAACAACACAATTGGGGGATACATTTAACATGCAGGGATATGAGACACATACACTAATACTTACAGGGAACATGGGCAATGGAGGGTTAAGTGGCTTGCCCAAGACCACAAGGAGCATCCGTGGGACTAGAAACCCCAGTCCTTTCGGCCCAAGGTTGCTGTCCTCTAGTGGGATTTGAACCCTTGACCTTCTGGGAACCAGGATTAACTGGACTTAAGGACACACCCAGCGAATCCGAGACTGAAGAGTTCATGCAGAAGAAACGTCAGTCACCTTACCCAGAGGCTGAACATAGCTATCCATTGGTCCACTAGGAACTGTAGGAGTAGATGCAACAGCTGACATTATCCTCCTCTGAGTTTTGGCTTTCCTCTTCCCGGAAACATGGGGCATATCCAGCGTCGGTACCTAAGGCCCCACTGGCCCCAAATGAACACCAAAGGGGACAAGCCTCTTTGGTCACGGGCCTCTTTGGGCACACAACTGTGGGCTGTGTCCACGGCCATGGAAAGGCTGCACACATTTCAATAGCGACCTGGGAGTTGCTGTCTGATGACACACCTGGCAGTTCTCCCCTCTGATAGGATGTGTCTCCTTGGACAGCTGAATTTAGGGCAGGACACAATAGCCAGCATTCCACCACCACTCAAGCTTTCGATCTCCGGAAGGGCTGCACACAGTTAAATAGTGACCTGGGGGTCGCTGTCTGAAGACACACTCAGAAGTTCTCACCTTCGATAGGATGCCTCGGGCAGCTAAATTCAGGGTAGGATGCAACAGCCAGCACTCCACCACCAGATAGTCAAGCTCTCCTTTGCATCAATATTTAGTGACAAAATAGGGTAGTAGAAATCACCCTAGCCTGGTTCTTTCCACTCCTTGGGAAGGACTGTAATTCCTACTACATCATCAATATCGGCCTCCCCTCAGCACATTATTGAAGGTCATCCTCTATCAAATCCACAAATTTTATAGAATTGAGATGTGAGATTATCCAGTCCAGATGATTTTCCAGTTTTGAGCCCTTAAATAGCGCCCCCCCCCCCCCCATCTTTTGCTTTTGGTAATATCTGCCTCCAACCAGTCAGATTTTTCTGGATCTAGCCCAGGGAGATCCACCTGTCACAAGTAGGTCTTTAACTTAGAGGGAGGGGTGGCCTAGTGGTTGGGGCAAGTTACCTCAGGCCAGAGAGCCAGGGGTTCAAATCCTCCTAGAGGACAGCAACCTTGGGCTGGAGGGTCTGGGATTTCTAGTCCCACAGGTGTTCCTTGTGGCCTTGGGCAAGCCCCTTAACCCTCCATTGCTTCAGGTACAAAAGCATAGATTGAGACAAGGGAAATATATACATACAGTACATTATCCTTGTTCATCACTTTGACTGGTAGAAAAGCAGTATATAAGCCTAATTAAATAAATAACTAACTTATGGACATTCATACTCCTCCCAGAGAAATACAGCTCCCTATAAAATAGAACAAAGCAATCTCTGATTTCATCTGCATTTTGCATTCTCTCTAAAGGATTCTTCTGGATCTGAACAATATGGCATTGTTGGTGTTGAATATGAAACAATGAGGCAAGCAGTTTTCCTGATGGATTCCCCCACTCTAAAAACGGCTGCTGAACATGCCGCATCTCATGCAGGGTCACATCCAGCAAATGCTGCCAAACTCATAGGGGCTTGTTTACAAAACCGCGGTAGCGGTTTCCGATTGTTATCAATGGGGCCGCGGCTCCGATAACGATCGGAAACCGCTACCGCGGCTTTGTAAACAAGCCCCATAGTCTCAGCTGCCCTAGTTCTTTGCCCAACTGAACACAAGGCGTCTTCATATTTATCTCCTCATCTGTAATTTCCTTTAGCAAGGAAAGAAGGGTTACATTAGGCTTCTTCTTTTTTACACTGGCCCATTATATGTTTATGTTTGCCTTTATTTGATGTACTGTAATATTTGCATGCAAGCAATGCAGTTTACATAGAACATTAGTTGAAAAAAAAGAAAAGAACGCCAGCTTTGATAATAGGAAAGGAAAATAAAGTGAGAAGAGGTCTAGGGCGGTAGCTGGCCCAAAGGTTTTGCTGCCCTAGGCAGAAACCCTGGCCCCGCTACTGCCCCTCCCCCCTCCCCCCTCCCCCCACCCCCTCACTGACATCACCCCTTCCCAGCTGCCACCAACCCTCTCCAGCTGCTGCCATCCCCCTCACCTGCTGTCGTTTCTGTCTAGGGAAGGGGAGGCGGAAGTGGCAGTATTTCCAAAAGTGGTTTCTGCTGTCACTTGCTGGTAGGCTGCTTTTCAGCAAGTTGCAGTTGGGCCAGCTCTTCCAACCTGGTCACTCCTTGATCTTTCAACACTGCTAAAGCCTCCACTCTTGCCATCCTTTCTAACTGCCAAAGTGAAGGGGAATTGCCAGCAGTATTTAATCCCCCTCTTCTCTAAGTTTCCTTGTAATATCTTTGAGCTCCCTTTGCCTGTGCAGCATTTCCAGGGCCAAGCCTTTGAATAACTCAGTCTTATGGGAGTCCCACTGTATTCCTCCCATTTGTCTTGCTTTCGTCCCCACTTTCTCTTTCAAAGCTTAATTGTGGAAACAAGTCACAATATCTCTAGAGAGATTTTGCCTTAGGGCACCAAAGCATCTGTGTGCCCGCTCCAACTCAATCCACAGCAAGCCTTCCCAGGATTTGCCCAACAATGTGAGTCACCACCTCTGCACAGCCAATGTAGACAACCTCCTCCAGGATAAGCTGGAACTGCATATTGTTCCAGTGGCTCAAGTTTTGAAGATCCTCAAGTTTATCTGTTAGCTCCCTGTTTGTCTGCCACAATATTGATATCTGCACCTCCAACTCAGCCATGTGGGTTTCTGCTTCCTCCAGCTGACAGCCTATCTCCACCACCTCCCCTCTCTGATCTTTCACTAATACTGCGAGTCTGCATGGACAGATAGCATTTTGGCCTTGAGCTCACTGAATTAGCATCAAAAATCTCGTGGTGACAGTTATGTCCATGTTTATGTTTAATAAAACTTGATATACCGCCCAACGCCACAGGCATCTGAGCGGTTCACAATAAAAACATTATTCAGGTTTTTTAAAAAATAAGGCTGCAGGAAAAAGAAAAGGAACGCCAATTTAAAACAGAAAAGGGGGAGGAGGAAAGAAAGAGAGCAAGTCAGAATTAACAAATTGCAATATAACAACACGGAACAAAAAGGAAGGGGAGGACACAAGTGGGAGATCAAACACTAGCTAAAAGAGAGCAAATCAAATTAACAAATTACAATAAATCAGCACTAGACAGAGGAGGAAGGAAAGGACACAAGTGGGAGGTCGAATGCTAGGTTAAAAAGGTGGGTTTTAAGCTGGGACTTGAAGGACTGATATGACTCTACTGCACGGAGCGAGGGGGGGAGCGAGTTCCAAAGGCTAGGGGCCAGAAAGTAGAAAGCGGAAGAGCGAGTAGAGTAGAAACAAGATGGGCCTGGGAGGGGGAGGGAAGGGACATCCGGTTTGTGTGAATGGAGCGGAGCAGACGGTGGGAGGTACGGAAGGATATTTGGTCAGCAAGGTAGGAGGGGGTGCCAGTACGAGCAGCTTTGTGTGTAAGAATGAGAATTTTGTATTGAATGCGGAAAGTGACAGGTAACCAGTGATGGTGTAGAAGAAGGGGAGTGACATGGTCGAAGCGGGAAGCTGCTGTCTCATTGCGTTTGCTCCATTACACCTTTTTGTCAGGCCTGCTCCACTACTGCCATTTTCCACAGTGTGGTGGAGCCCACATAGACAAAGTCCTGTACTGTAGGTCCACTGCTTGTTTCTTCCCTACCATTGCATAAATCCCATCTTTTGGACACCTGTTCACTTCAATCTGTCAGGGCCATGACCATATGGTAAGAATTTAAGCCTATTTAGCTAGGGGGAGAAAGGGGCCGATGGAGCTCTCGGCTCACACCTCCATCTAAACCAGTGATGTCACTTCATCCTCATATCTTTAAGCTTTAATGCTCAGAAGGAGGAGGGGCCATTTGTGTTCTCTCCATCTCCTTCAACCCCAACTCGGATTCAGGTAAAAATGGACAAGTTCTTCTGGTGAAAAGCTGGTGTTAAAACTGGTATAGAGTCCTGCTGCAGAGTCAAATAGAGGAGTATCAGCTCTGCTGGAAGAAGACGTGTCACTCTTCCCGCTGGACACTCCTGCAATTCAGCAGCATGGCTGCAATCTTAGTGCAGCTTTATGAGGTCATGTGGATGAGAGCGATTGCAGAAAGACTGTGGGAGCTGCACATTTTCCAGAAGAAGAGCTGGGGTCCATAGTACCATATACAGGAGAAGAGGGTTGGGATGAGAGCAATGAGGGGGCCTGAGGAATTTCCAGCTTCCCAGGTCCTGCAGATGAGTATTCTGCTCGGTACCCCTTCTTTCCTCTTGGAGAAGCCAACATAGATAACTTTGGAATCAATCTGGGCAACATTGGTAAGACTGAAAGACACTGTTTTGTTATGTATTAAAAATATTTCCTCTTTGGCAAAAAATATAGAAATGCTTGCAATCATCTTTCCAAGATTAAGGAGGTGGTTGAATCTGGAACATCTGGATTTGGAGGTAAAGGGGATTAAAGAAGTTAATGTGAATTTAGTCAAAGATAAATTTATTTTATATTGGAAAATTGAGCAAGTGGAGAATGTTGCGAGGCAGCTTAATTTGTGGTTTGTAAATTTTCCTAAAAGTGATCGGCCTCTTTCCAAGATAAATTTTTAAGAAGTACCTAATTGAGATCTCGGGAATTCCAGAGGGGTCTATATCATCTTTGAATAAGGTTTACTTTCTGCATTTTTGTGTTAGGGGACAGACCACATTACAGCAGGCAGATAATCCAACCTCACAAAATAGTCTGGATTTGACTGCAATTTTGGAGGACCCCAACCTGGAAGAGACTACCAGTTATTTTGTTGGCATCATTGCTTTTGGCCAGGATCTGGACACGATTGTGAAATTGTACTTTGGAAAGCTGACGCTGTATGTATGGGACAAAAAATTTGGGTAGTTTCTGATGTGGCCATAGTTACACAGGAACTGTTCTTGGCTTTATGTCAAGAAATGTGCTCTTTGGAGCATCCTCTGTTACATTTCCTTGTAAATGTTTTTGTTCAGCATGCTGGTGTTAAATATGTTTCTTTTCATTCATGAACAATTAAGAAGCTTTTTTGATAATAAAAAGATTTTCAGCTTTGCCCAGTAAACCAGTGTTGTCTTGACTTTAAAAGCTATGGAGTAATTTCTATAAATTTCCAGCAAGGTTACTCTGTGCCTAGTGTTCTGTTTATTTCTGATTGATCTCTCCTTTCATTGCCTTTTCCACCCTCACCCCCTCCTTATTGAGATCTAATTGAGTATTTGGCTTTCATTTTTATATGAGTTTCCTGATTTATGTTGTATTTCTTTTGCTAGCACAAGATGTTATAGTCCTCAAATGTTTTTTTAAGTTTCAGTAAAAATAAAATAAAAAAAAACAACAAAAAACTCAGGCATAAATTGTTGATGTTTGTATGTCCCTGTTTTAAAACCTACAGTCTGTACCTCCTACTACTACTTAAACGTATCATTTTTAGAGAGCTACAAGGCGTATGCAGTGCTACACATATGCATGTAAAAGACAGTCTTTGCTCATCAGAGCTTAAAATCGAATCAAGACGGACAACACATGAGCTGACGACAATGGTGAATCTAGGGGAATTGTATAATCTCCAGGAACAAGCAGGAATGAGTCTTCACATATGGGTATCGTCGGTACCGACGGAGCCTGCGCGGGAACGCTCCCCAGCGTCCTTAGAGAAAGCTTTTGGGAGCATCCCACAGCGCCTGCGCGCTGCCTTCCCGCCTTTCCTAACTGCCTCTCTCCATTTCTTCTTTTCCGCGGAGCCAGCAGGTCGTGTTTCCTGTCACCGCTGAAGAATTTCTTATTTTCTTTTATTTTTCTTTAGTCGCGTGTCTGCCTTCTCGATTCCGCACCGGTACTACCGGTTCTTTTTCTTTCTTAAAAAACCCCAAAACAAAACCTTCTACTTTTTCAGTGCATTTTTCTTCTGGGGCCTTAGGCCTACAGACATATTTTTCCCTCATGGGAAAACCCGCCTCCGGGTTTAAAAAATGCACAAAGTGCAGTAGCACTATTTCTGTCACCGACACCCATGACTGGTGTCTAAAATGTTTAGGTCCTGACCACTCCATTGCGGATTGTGAGTCCTGTTCTATGATGTCCAAAAGAGGGTTACAGAATCGGGCAGCTAAGCTCAGTACCCTGTTTCCCTCCGATGCTGCTTCCGTGGCATCAACGTCTTCCAGGGCTGCTTCTTCATCCCATGGATCTCAGGTAACCAAACTTAAATCTGGCCGGTCCTCAAAGAGTTCATCTCCCTCTAAGTATCGAGATGCCCCCGGGCTTACTCTTGAGGATACCACACCAGCAAAGTTACCCCAGCGGGAGACTCCGGCTTCCAAAGCACTACCTATGGGGTCACAGGTTGACATCAATGGCACAGCCTCGACCGATCACCTGTTACAATGTTCTGGGGTACCGGCAGTTTCTACCGGTACCGATATCCAGACATTGGTGGCGTCGATGGATCAGAATATTCTGACCATGCAGCGTGCCATCACGGCATTTATTCAAGCTGCAACGCCTCCGGTACCGCAACAAACCACGTTGTCGGTACCCGTACCGATTCCGGTACAGGATCCGATTCCGGTTCCGATACCAGTACCGCTTGCATCGACATCAGCATCAACGGCAGCGGTACGCTATCCAGTGATGCCTATCAGTACCGGCCCGGTACCGATTACTCCCGATGTCGATACCTCCCGGTACGCGTATCGGGCTCTACGAGAGCATCCAGACAGTCGATACTTCGATTCTTCTGAAGACTCTGACTCTTCAGAGGCCTCAATTGAAGCATCGGGGATCCTTCCTCAGGAACCCTCTTCTTCAAAAAGGAGAATGTCTCCTCCTGAAGACTTGTCTTTTCAGGACTTTATTAGGGAGGTGGCCAAAGGCCTGTCCATCTCAGTGACCTCTGAGACTGAACCTAGAGCCAAAAAATTAGATATTCTACAATATCCTAAGGCTCCTAAGGAGGCAGCCACCTTACCAATACATGAGATTCTTTATGAACACATGTTGGGTATATGGGAGACTCCTCTTTCCACCTCCCCTCATTCCAGAAGGTTGGACACCATGTATCGTGTTCCTCCTTGTCCTGGGTTTCATAAGACTCAGCTTCCTCACCACTCCATTGTGGTAGAGTCTGCCATGAAAAAGATCAAGAGTACAAAAGGCACTCCTCTGCTCCTCCAGGAAGAGAATGCAGAACCCTAGATGCCTTTGGCAGGAAAATCTTCCAGGCCAGTATGCTTGTAGCCAGAATCAACTCCTATAGTCTCTATATGGGGATGTTTCTGAATGAAGTTACATATCATCTGCAAACCTTATCTCCTTTTATGTCAGAAGATAAGAGAGAAGAATATATCACCTGGCTTAAACATGCACAGGATGTATCCAAGTTTTCCAACCGTGCAGCCTTTGACTCTTTTGAAGGAGTCAGCAGAGCCTCGGCTATTGCCATAGGTGCACGCAGAATTGCTTGGTTACAAGCCTCTGATTTGGAATCCTGGGTACAGGATGGTCTAGGTAACCTTCCCTGTACAGGCAAAAACCTGTTTGGCAAAGATTGGCAAGCAAAGGCCAACCAGATGGATGCTGAAAATTCTGCTTTAGATAGACTTTCAAAGTCTACTACTGCTCCTTTCAAAAAGAGATTGTTCAAAAAGGGATCTTTCCCAAAGAAAGGGAAATTTTCTTCTTATGGTCAGGCCTCTTCTCAAGGTCGTTTTGCTACAAAGAGGCAGCAACAACCAAAACAGGCCAAAACCCAGGCTGCGAGGACTGCTACGGCCCAACAGCCTCAGCCTCCTCAGGGCCTTTGACTTTCCACTAGAGAACTTAGTCTTTCTGGCTCTAGAACACCATGGTGAAACAGTTCAATTCTCCAACATCTCTCCTCAACCTTCTAGGTCAGGAGATTGATACCCTTCTTGCCCAAGGGGCAATAGAAGAAGTACCCCTTCTTCAACAGGGTTCAGGGTTCTACTCCTCCTATTTTCTCATCCCAAAGAAAACAGGGGGCTACAGACCCATATTAGATCTCAGAGAATTGAACAAGTTTCTATGCAAGGAGAAATTCAAGATGACTTCTCTCGGAACTCTCCTTCCATACCTCCAGAGTCAGGACTGGCTTTAGATCTCAAGGATGCGTACACCCATGTTCTCATCCATCCAACACACAGAAGATTCCTTCGCTTCCTGTACCAAGGAAAGCACTACCAATACAAGGTGCTTCCTTTCGGTCTGGCCTCTGCTCCAAGAGTGTTCACAAAATGCATGGCAGTAGTAGCTGCATTCCTACGCACTCTAGGGATATTCGTATTCCCATATCTGGACGACTGGCTCATCCGAGCTCCATCCCAGTCAGAGGCCCAGACTTCTCTAACATGCACAATGCGTGTTCTTTAGTATCTGGGACTGGTAATCAACATTCCAATATCCCATCTTACCCCTACTCAGTCTCTAGAGTTCATAGGGGCCTTACTGGATACCACAACTGCAAGGGCCTATCTCCCCCAGGCCTGTTGCCTACGCTTGGTGCAGTTAGCCTCCCAGATTCAGTTAAAATCCCATTTAACTGCTCGAGAGATGTTGCAACTTTTAGGCCACATGGCATCCACGGTGCATGTGGTTCCCTATGCTCGCCTTCACATGAGAGCAGCTCAGTGGACCCTATCCACCCAATGGACCCAGGCATCAGGTTGCCTGTCAGACAAAATAGCAACCTCCAGTCGCCTATTTTCGTCCCTCCTCTGGTGGAAATCCACTCAGAATCTGTTGCTGGGGTCCCCCTTTCAACAGGTGTTACCCCAAGCAACCCTTACAACAGATGCCTCTCCAAGGGGTTGGGGGGCTCATCTTCAAGATCTCTCGACCCAGGGCATCTGGTCTCCACAGGAGACATATCTTCATATCAACCTCTTAGAGCTCAGAGCAATCTTTCTGGCTCTCAGAGTCTTCCACACCCTGCTCAGCTACAAGACAGTCCTCATCCACATGGACAACCAGGTAGCTATGTTCTACGTGAACAAGCAGGGAGGAACTGGCTCTCTGTCGCTTTGCAACGAAGCTCTGAGATTGTGGGCCTTCGCCAGAAAGCATCAAATCCATCTCATGGCAGTATATCTTCCAGGAGTTCAAAACTCTTGGGCAGACAGACTCAGTCAAGTTCTGCTTCCGCACGAATGGTCCCTCCATGGGGACCAGATAGCCAGAATTTTTCGGATTTGGTGTACCCCAGACATAGACATGTTTGCAAGTCCGTGGAATGCCAAACTTCCCTGGTTCTGTTCCAGGATTCCATGTCAGGGAGTTCAGGCCAGGGATGCCTTCCTCCTTCATTGGGGGCAAGACTTCCTCTACGCCTTTCCTCCTATTCCCCTAATCCCCAAGACTCTGTTCAAGCTTCAGAGAGACAAAGGGACTATGATCCTCATAGCACCACTTTGGCCATGCCAAGTGTGGTACCCTCTACTTCTGCATCTCTCTCAAGCTCCCTCCCTAGACCTGGGGTCTGCTCCATATCTCCTCTCCCAGGAGGAGGGAACCTTGTGGCACCCAAATCCTCAGTCTCTTCATCTCAGGACCTGGTTGCTGAAGGCCTAGACCTTCAAGATTTACAACTTTCTCAGCAAGTGAAGGATATCCTTCATGCTTCTAGAAAACCTTCCACCAGACGTTCATATGCTTTTAAATGGAAAAGGTTTTCCATTTGGTATGCAGAGAAGGGTCTCAACCCTCTTGCAATACCTTTTGCATTCTTTACTAGATTATTTGCTGCATTTATCCCATGCAGGCCTTAAAACAAATTCAATCAGAGTCCATTTGAGTGCTATTGCTGCATCCCTTAAGCCTCTCAATGGACAACCTGTTTCCTCTCATCCCCTTATAGCAAGATTCATGAGAGGCCTTCTTTTGACTAAACCTCCCATTAGACCACCTCCAGTGGCCTGGGACTTGAATCTGGTTCTTGGGCAGCTTATGAAGCCACCCTTTGAACCCTTAGCCACTACCTCCTTAAAATTCCTTTCTTGGAAGGTAATTTTTCTAATTGCAGTCACCTCAGCTCGCCGTATCAGTGAGCTGCAAGCTTTAGTGGCTAATCCTCCTTATACAAGGTTCCATCATGACAAGGTAGTCCTCAGAACTAATCCACACTTTTTGCCTAAAGTGGTCTCACCTTTTCATTTGAACCAGAAGGTCTTTTTACCTGTCTTTTTTCCAGGACCTCATGCATCAAGTGCAGAGAGGAATCTTCATACCCTGGATTGTAAAAGAGCACTTGCTTTCTACTTACACAGGACACAGCAACATAGAAAGTCCTCTCAACTTTTTGTTGCTTTTGATCCTTCTCATTTAGGACTTCCAGTCTCTAAGAGAACTCTGTCCAATTGGATTGCTCAGTGTATTTCCTTTGCCTACCAAGTAAGAACCTTTCTCTGGAGGGCCATGTCACAGCTCACAATGTGAGGGCCATGGCAACCTCTATGGCTCATCTAAACTCTGTGTCCATCGACCAAATCTGTCGAGCGGCCACTTGGGCAAATCTGTCGAGTGGCCACTTGGGCATCGGTTCATACCTTCACAGGCTTGATTATTGTAATGTTTTTCTCGCCAATCTCCCTAAATATCAGCTTCAACGATTACAATCTATTCAGAATACTGCAGCTCGCCTTATCACCTTTTCCCGGCCGTTTGACCACATCACTCCCCTCCTTCTCCGTTTGCACTGGCTTCCACTTCGTTTTCGCTACCAATATAAGTTTCTGATTCTGATTCACCGTGCTCTTCATACTGGTCATCCTTTGTATCTTGCGGATCTGGTTTTTCTTCACACTCCTTACCGTCAACTCCGGTCTCTTCACGCTAACCGTTTATCACTGCCTTCTCCGTCACAAGCCCGGTTAGAGCAGACTCGTCATTCCGCTTTTTTCTTTCTCGATCCATTCCTCTGGAATTCTCTACCACCCTCCCTCAGATTAGAATCTTCCTATCCTCAATTCAAGTCACTACTCAAAACACATCTGTTCACTCAGGCTTTCGACCTTCCTGCCGGTTCCCCTCCCTGACCATAAAGTTGTCTCCCTGTTGTTGTTGTGTGTTTGTTGGTGGTGTTCCACCTCTGTGTTTTTAGTTTTAGCTTTTATGTTAAATTTTATCTGGTTAGTTATTTGCTTTTATTGCTGTGTGCTTTGCTTTTACTTTTCTTTCATTTTATGGCGTTCTTTTCTATGATTTGCAGTGAAGACCTTTTTATTGTACAGCGCTCTATGCTTTGGCAGTAGCGGTTGATCAAATGTTTTAATAAAGATAAAGATAAAGATTACTGCTTGGATAAGGACTCCCACCGGGATGCCTTGTTTGGTCAGGCTGTTCTCAAACACCTGTTCCATACCTAATCAACTCCTACCCTCCATCCCTGAACTGGATGCCTGAGATTCATGGGTAGAGGTAGAGCCCTTCTCAGGGACTCACAATCTGGTGATCTCCCAGGCATCTCTAGCTGGGGAGTCCCCATATGTGAAGACTCATTCCTGCTTGTTCCTGGAGATAGCACAGTTACTTACCTGTAACAGGTGATCTCTGGGAACAGCAGGAATAAGTCTTCACAACCCACCCACCTCCCCTAGGAGTTGTATCTCTCTATCTATCTTTCCTTTCCTCTCTCTCTCTCTTTGTCTCAGCTTTAAAACTCGAACTGGAGAGAGGCAGTTAGGAAAGGCGGGAAGGCAGCGCGCAGGCGCTGTGGGATGCTCCCAAAAGCTTTCTCTAAGGACGCTGGGGAGCGTTCCCGTGCAGGCTCCGTCGGTACCAATGATACCCATATGTGAAGACTTATTCCTGCTGTTCCCAGAGATCACCTGTTACAGGTAAGTAACTGTGCTATACACTAGATGGTGAACAGGGGATTAGGATCCAAAAGCAGCCTTGAAAAGGTGGGGTTTTAGCCTGGATTTGAATATGGCCAGAGATGGAGCCTGAGGTACTGACTCAGGTAGTTTGTTCCAGAGGTGTGGGAAGAGAAGAGAGGAAAGGTAGTGAGGAGCCACAGAATGAATGCACTTAGATCAAGAGGAGAAGTTTGAACTGGATACGGAAATGGATAGGGAGCCAATGAAGTGACTTGAGAAGAGGGGTTATGTGAGCATAGTGACACTGATGAAAGATTAGCCATACAGCTGAGTTTTGAAAAGATTGAAGGGAAGAGAGATGATTCAGAGGGAGACCAGAGAGGAGCAGGTTACAATAATCTAGATGGGAGGTGACTAGGGGAGTGAAAGAGGATCTTAGTAGTGTATTCAGAAAGGAAGGGGCAAACCTCTGGGCACATGACTAAGATCCTCATCCATTCCCTAGATGCCTTGGTCTGAAATTGAACATGGACAAAACTGAGCTCCTTATCTTTCCCCACAAATCCACCTCTCCACCTCCCCCCTTTCCCCCTTCTCTATTTCTGTGGATAATCCACACTCCTCCCTGTTTCCTCAGCTTGTAACCTTGGGGTCAACTTTGACTTTACTCTCTTTCTCTGCACACATCCAACAGATAGCTAAAACCCGTTGCTTCTTTCTCTGTAACATGAGCAAAACGTGTCCCTCCAGTCCAGTCCCGACCTCTGGGTTGTGTACCTCTTCCAGCAGCTTGGAGACTGAACATGTCATCTTTTGATGACACCAGTATAAATACCGAAGGGACCACCCACAAGCTCCAGTATACTCAGTCTCCAAGCAGCTGTAGGAGGTGGTGAGCCAGGGTTCGGGCTCACTGAAGGGACAATGAAAGAACTTAGGCTAGTTTTCTTTCTCTTTTCCTCTTTGCAGCACAGTGTGCTGGTTTTATTTCTTGAGCAAATATTAAAAAAAAAAAAAAGAGCTCTGAGGAAGACTCCCCCTCCCCCAACACCCCTAGATTGTTGCAGGGGTTTGTTGTGGGGGATCTGGTATGGATCGGGCTTTTTGGCAGCTCCCGAACCTGTCTCGGGTGAGGAGCCATTACCTTTCAAGTCCTGCTCCAGCTGGGAGAAAGCAGCTCGCAGACAGCCTTGGTCAACTTCCCTCGACGCCGAAGCCTACTCTAGTGGCTGAGCACGAAGTGCGTGAGTGGCAGGCCTCAGCAGGACAGCGGATTGGCCCGCATTCTGAGGTATTTGCCGGTACCGGGGACCTCAGCGGGAGCCAGGCGGGCAAGCAAGGCTTTGTTATTGCGGTCCAGTTGTGTCAGCGGCAGCTCTGCTCCATGTAAAAAAAAAAAAAGAGGCTCCTCAGTGTGGCTGCAGTACAGGAAAACTGCAGTGCGCTTTTCAGCTTGGGTCCGGCCACGTTTTTTTTGAGGACCTGTGGCTTCGCGACTCAGGTTTTGCCTGGTGAATTGCTGCGGCGTTCTATTCATCTTGTCTGTCATGTCTATTGGAAGATAGAGGGTGTATTTTACTTTCCCTTTATTTTTAATTTCCTTTTGGTTTAACATTAGCTTTAACTTTACTTTCTCGAGGTTTCCTCTTGCCTGACCCACTTGTTTCTAGATAGAAACAGAGGTAGAATTGGAGGAGTAATTTTTAGTCTCCTTTTGGTTTCTTTTCGTTTAACTTAACTTTCCTTTGTTTTCTGTCTTTTTCTGGGGCAGGTAATTGAGGTAGGGGGTTCCCCCTCCCCTCCCCCACTCTCCCTTCTGTTGCCATGCTCTCTGGGCGCAGAGATTTTGAGGAAAGAAGATCCCTGGGTCCAGGGGTGGCTCATACCAGGCTGGCCTGGCCAAAGTGCCTAGATGGTATGGCCAGGATAGGGGGCGGTTGCGGTGGCTGGCATCAGTCATGAGTGCGCACAAGTAGCCTCCTCACTGGAACAAGTTCTGTGGGATAAGGTAAGACAGAACAAGTCTCCCTCTCCAGCTCCACAAGCCCAGGCTGAACACCAGGCAGTTATTTCGGTTCGCAGTGCCGATGGGTCTCTTTCATTTTCAGGAGTTACTGTTCGATTTCGCCACGGCTCCTCGTACATTCACCAAGGTCATGCTGCTAGTACTGCAACGGCTGGCTGTTTCGAGCACAGTCAAGGGTTGAAAGGTTGGGGGTTTCTAGTAGCTGTCTGCCACAGTCTGGGGGGGGGGTGGGGTACAGTTCCTTCAAAACTTAGACTGGGTGGTCATCGTGGCCAAGAGCCATTTTAGCCCCAGCTCAGAACCTCTAGTGCTGGGTTGCGTGATTTGACTCGTGCGCTTGGGGAGTCTTCCTGCCGGACCAGCGAGTAGGGGGGCGTCGCAAACTGGGGCGACAGTTTCCAAGCAGGACGGATCAGATGTCCTGGCATTGCTTGCAGGTCCTAGGGACCATGGCAGCCACTCTCAGAACTGTACCATGGGCAAGGGCATGCCAGAAACACAAGGAGGCAAGAGATGTGGATGATCACACGTGCCTTTATTAAGTCCCCTACGCGTTTCGGCTTATGCCTTCCTCGGGGGGATGTACTTAAACATACAAACATAAGAAACATATAAAAACCGTAAATGTCAATAAAAGATGATTAAAATCAAACAGGCATGCAATACGTACATGACAGTCCTAAGAACAATGTGTGAACACATAAATAATACATAATGTTAACAACAAACCTTAACTAAAATCAACCATAAAAACACTTAAATTATTAAATTATGATAATGAATAAAATATTAAAATATTGAAACATTAAAATAATAAATAAGACGCAGGGCAGAAACGGAACACACAGAGAAACGCTTAAAAAAAGCCTCTCACCAAACCTAGCTACTAAACCCAATAAACACATAAAAATGTGTCTACTTACAAGGCACTATTGGTAAAAAACTAATGTAAATATCCTAGATAGCGTGTAGATTCCTTGTACTCTAAAATACTGTAATACATAAATGAACAATAAAAAATAGTAAAAGATAAATATACAGTAAAAAAAGGGAGATATAAATATAATATGAGCATCATGATAAAATATAGGCATAACTGTGAAAACAAAACATTAATTAACACTGTATGGACATAAAAATATGTGATCAATGAAATAAAAGGAATAATAATATTAAATATGTGCTAAATAAATGTGCAAACTTATGCATCTAAAAGGATGTATGAAAGTGAACGCTAAAAGAATTTTGACTACAGCTGAACTAATAGCGTGAAATCGCTAATAAACCACAGAGGCAGATGAACTTGTCACAATGGAAGCACACTTTCTAATTTACTTATGGACGTTTTCCTTAAAAAATCTTGTTTAGTGGGCATTACCTAATCTCCCCCAAACAGGGTTGGCAATCACGTCTTCATGATTCTCATGTAATCACCCCTGAAGAATAATTAAACGTCTCCTAATGCATCTTGAAAAAAGGGTATGGGCACACTAGAATGAAATAAAATAAGTGGCTACGATAGACAAACCTATTTATAGAACTAATGTATAAAGCGAATGTCTACTAAACAGCTGACAAAAAGGATTGAATCAATGCAGACAGGTGCTTTGTGACATAACCTGTCTTATAATGTGATAAAATATATAAAAACTAGTTTTATATAATGCACCGCCTCTGAAGCTAGCAAAAGAAAACTATTTGTACTACTTTCTAAAAGACGCCGAAATTCGCGCCAAAAAAACAAAATGAAGTGAACAATGTATAGTGAATATCACCTTCGCGTTAACTAAAAAAGCCCTAAAACATGCAGTAAATATGTGCAGGACAGCTACTTATTTATTTATTTAGCAAGCATTTGTATCCTGCTCCTTCCAGCGATCAGAAGCGGGTAGGATTACATTGAGAAACTGCCGAATCAGGGCAGGTACAATTTTTGTTTACATACAGATTGGTAGAGAAGCAAGTCACACAGAGTTAACACTTCTTATCTAAGGGGGAAGTTATTTACATATATACATTTATACATGATAGGTTTTCTGTGTCAATGTGGACGGGGGTTGTTGCATATGTGAGGTTAGTTCAGGTTGAAATGATTTTGGAATATGTGCGTTTTGAGCTTTTTTCTAAAGTCTAGCAGGTCACTGCTAGCTCATAGATCTGGTGGGAGTTGGTTCCATAGTGTTGGTGCTACATAAGAAAAAGCCCTGTTGCTGGTGTTGACTTTGGTAGATATTATATGGGTTGGAGTGTGGAGGATGTTGGAGTTGATGGTTCGTCTGTTTCTGGTAGGAGGTTGTAGTCTGACTAGGATGTTGAGGAAGGATGGTGCTAAGTTGTGGATGAGTTTGAAAGTAGTTGTCAATTTTGTATTTTGTACGAGCTGCTATGGGTAGCCAGTGTAATTGAATTAGTAATGGTGTGATGTGGTCACTTAGATTTTTCTTCATAATGACCCTGGCAGCTACATTTTGTGCCATTTGCAGTATGTTCAGGGTTTTCTTAGGTAGACCTTGAAGGATGGCGTTGCAGTAGTCAAAATGTGGCAGATGAGTGCTTGAGCCACGGTTTTGAAGTCTTGGGGATCAATGATGCTCCGAATGGGTTGAAGAACTCGCAGTTTGTGGAATACTGCTCTGTTGGTTTTTCGGAGGTGTTTCTCCATTTTTAGGTCACAGTCAAATGTGACTCCTAGATACTTTATTTCATTTTTTGTTTGGTAAGTGTTATTGCATAGTGTTATTGATGAGGGAGGGTCAAAGTTCGGTTCTTTGGAGATATACATTACCTCAGTTTTCTTGTGGTTAATTGACATACTGCTTTGATGTAACCAGTCTTGCATCTCTCCTATGCATGTCTCGAGTGGGCTGTAGTCTGGGTTTTGAGTGTCGAGTTGCGAGTATAGCATAATATCATCGGCATAGATGTGGTAATTAATTTTGTGCCGTGTAAAAATTTTACATAGAGGTTGCATATATATGTTGAATAGAAGTGCTGAGAGTGCAGAGCCTTGGGGGATTCCTTGCGTTTGGAAGAATGATTCTGCTTTTTCGCCGTTGAATTGAACCTGTTGCGTTCGGTTTGAGATGTAGGATGAGAACCACTTTAATGGGGTTCCAGATATTCCTATTGATTTTATCCTGTTTATGAGGGTTCCATGGTTAACTGTATCAAAGGCAGCTGAGATGTCAGTGAATACAAGTATGTACATTTTCTTTTTGTTTTCAAGGCCCTTAAGGAGGTTGTTAAGTAGAACTAGTAAAAGGGTTTCTACTCCTTGATGTTGTCTGAAGCCATATTGCTGGTCATCTAGAGGAGCACTGTCGTTCAGGTGGTCTTGGAGTTGTAGAAGGACAGCCTTTTCAATGATCTTTGCTAGGAATGAAATGCTTGATATGGGGCGGTAGGAAGCTGGGTCTTCTCTGTTGAGTGTATTGTTTTTTAGAATTGGTCTTATCACTGATTTCTTTAGTTCAGAGGGCATGATTCCTTGTTGTAGTGATTGGTTAACTATGTGTGAGATGTGTGGTGCTATGTGTTGTTTAACCGCCTTGAGCCAGATTGCAGTGGATAGATAATGTTACTTAGTAACATTATCTATCCACAACGTGATAGATGTGATAAAAACCGATGCACAAATTATTTGTATATCAAACTGCCTTTAAAGCTTAAAAAGAAGACTGTTATTTAAACTTTCTTGCCATCCTCTAAGGGACGCCAAGATACGCGCCAAAAAGGATATAAGATAAGCTGTTTCAAAATCGTATAAACATCACTGCAGCGTTCAAACAAATCAACTCAGTCAATAAAATCTATATTATGTTAGCTTCAAAAAACTTACTTGAAGTCAGCAAACCGCACTTACAGAACGAACATGTGAGTATGTCAAAAAAAGAGGGACTTCTATCCATATGCAAAGGCTAAAAATACCGGAAGGAAGGGGGCGTGGTAAGAACAATGACGTAGATGAAAACGCTCAGTGAATGAAACCGAGGGAACTTACAGCTGATATAAAAAAACAGAGCCATGATCCAAGATGGCGGAGGAGTAGGAAGCTGAGGTGGAGAGCTCCGCATCAGACGTGCATCGTTTCTAGATGGGGAGGAAACGGAAACAACGTACTCAGCAGCCCCCGGAGGTTTCGACCCCGACTGGAGGCTTGGTGCAGTCATCGATAGCGGCTTTTTGCGTTTCATCGACTCCTATGGCTTCGGCAGGTCCTGGAGAGCGTTCCTTGGACCTGAGCTCTGAAGGGGTGTTTTTGAGTCCCCTGCAAGCGCCGCCAGTTCAGCCTGGCTCCGGTCTCACGAGGGAGCAGCCTGGAGGTGTTTCCCTTTAGTTGGAATTGCCCGCGGCTGCGGGGGTTCCCTCTGTGCAGAATAAGGGGACGGCAGTTGTTGGTGAGTTCGCCAAAGGGGGTCGAGTAAGGATTTCCTCCCCCCTTGTGGGTGTAGAAGTGGAACAGCTCTCACCTGGGCTGCATGGCCCCGTGGAAGTCAGTCTGCCTGGATTGGTGGAGAAACCGGCGCGGGTTACTTTAGAGAGCTTGTGGGAAGCTATCTCCGCCTTGCAACAGACTCTCCTTCCCTTTGTTACTTCCTTTGCTCATCAGATGGAAGCTGTTAAAGTTCAGTGTTCCTCGTTGGATTCTGCTTTTACGGTTCAGTCTAATAGGGTTGCTACCCTTGAAGCTAAAGTGGAAGACCTGGTGTCCTTAAAGGCTGTCATTGAGAAGGACAGGTTGGTTCAGTCAAGAAGGATTGAATATTTGGACAATTCTCTTCGGAAGAATAACTTGAGATTTCTGAACTTCCCTCGGTCACCTTTGATTGCCTCGATGGACCTGGTCTGTAAGTTTTTCATTGAGGTTTTGCAGATGCCGGCTGAGTCGCTGCCTCCTCTTGTGAGAACCCAGTATGTATCAGTATCTCCCCCGGGTCCTGGGTTACAGCAGGCTCCCAATGTGGGAGATGAGTCGTCTCAACTTGACTTATCAACTTTTCTGGAGTCCTCCTTGGAGGTGGTGACTAGCAGGGCTACATTACTTGTTCAGTTTGCTTTTGAATCTGATAGAAACACTGTGTTAAGATTATATTTCCGCAAGTTATCTGTCTCCCAGTTTATGGGCTCAAAAATTTTAATTTTCCCTGATTTGGCTAGGGACACGCAGAAGAGGCGAAAGGGGTTCCTGGCTTTACGCCAGAGAACCATCGCCTTGGGTGCTGTGTTTAAGTTGAGATATCCTTGTAAATGTATGGTGAATTTAAGTTCTAATCAGTATTTGTTTTTTGAGCCAAGACAACTGTTGCAATTTCTTGAGTCTAGGGAAAAGGGGGGTGGTGGGGATATTCCCTCATCGGCTGCCATATAATACAATCTATGCTCCTATGATATCATTGTATGGTTTGATAGCACCTTGTGTTGTATTTTATTTCTTTATTCTTGGATCTTATTGTGGGGTTGTTTATTGTGGTCTATACCAGGGATGTGGTTGTTGTAGAAGACCTCGGTTTTCTAATTTGATTTTTTCTTTATTGGTTTTCTGATTCAGATTCAGGATGTTTATTGTCTGGATTGATTATGTAAAATTTATAAATAAAAAAAACAAAAACAACAAAAAAAAACAAAAACAGAGCCATAGTGTAGAACTTGATGTGTGATAAAACCTATAAAGGGAGACTAAAGGAAAACAACAAAAAATACTTATAAAACAACCTTAGATTAGTAGACGATATCAATGAATGAAACTATGAAAATACAAAAAGAGAAGATGCACAAATCACAAGAATACTGTCAAATCAACTTCCTGATTCAACCCATTTGGTGCCAAACTGTTAAGCTCGTAAATAAATCTTTGTTCTAATCTTAGCAGTGTTTTGTTGATATCCCCACCTCTCCAACTGGGAATTGCTGTTTTGACAACAAAATATTTTAAATCTTGAACAGTGTGTTGTTTTTCCTGCCAATGTGACACTAACGGACTGTCCAATACATTTCTCTGCAAACAACTTCTATGCTCTATAATTCGAGTACGAATCTGACCTTTTGTTTTTCCAACGTATATTAAATTACATGGACATAGGATTAAGTAAACCACCTTTTCTAAAGGCTGACCCATCGTGGGTCCAATAATCCACGATGGGTCAGCCTTTAGAAGTAGACAAAGGAATGGTTCCTATAGAAAACCCTTACAGTCTCCTAAATTTAATATGAGGAATAATTCTAAAAATAAGTATAGAACTAGAGTTAGGTCTTCTTCTAGATCTCCCAATCCCAAACGAGGTCCAAAAAGAAGTAGGTGTGCTTCTGAAGAACCATCGGATGGTCCTGTAAATCCCTCAGGTTCATTATTCTCTACAGCACGGTCCCGTCAGCATCCCCAGAGCCCCTGTCGGGATTTTTGAATGGACTCTCTTTGGAGAGGAGGTGGGCGAGACTTTTATCAACATCCTCCAAGATCACCACAGAGGCACAGGGACCACCAAGCGTATCCCCCTCGGGGCAGAGATAGACCACCAAGCATATCCCCCTCGGTGCAGAGACAGAGATCTAGGCCTCATGTCCAAAAGAAGGTTGGACTGGGACTTATAAGTAATGTGATTAATCTGTCAGATCATCCTCTCACTGATATAGAGATACAGGTATTAGAAAAAGGTTTATCATTTGTTCCCACAAAGGCTCATGATAAATTTAATACACATGTAGAACTTTACAAATTTTTTCAAAAACTTAAAGTCATTAATTTCTTTGGAAATCTGAATACAGTCGATGCAGATCCCTCAATAGTCAGACACCCCTCCACGTGGGTTCCTCCATCAAACACTGACCCTCTTATTACAGCTTATGAGAAAGTAGTATTAGCTAAAGTTAATGATTTATATCACACCAAAACTAAAGTGTTTCATAATATTACAAGGGCACAGAAGGCAGCACTTGAAGGTCTCCGTAATAACAATTCCATCATTATCAAACCTGCGGATAAGGGAGGGGCAATAGTGGTTCAGAATCGTAATTCTTGTATAGCTGAAGTTTTACGTCAATTGAATAATATTGAATTTTATGAAAAAATTTATGAAGATCCAACATCAGATTTACAACATAGAATAGATACACTATTATATATAGGAAGTCAGGCAGGTTATCTCACACCTAAAGAGATCTCCTTCCTTACAGTCACGCACCCCATTATTCCCACAATTTACGTTATCCCTAAAATATATAAATCCTTGGAGAACCCCCCGGGCCGTCCAATTGTATCGGCCATAGGCTCCCTTTTTGAACCTATTTCCAAGTTTTTGGATTTCTTTTTAAGACCTTTTGTTTCAGAAGCGGATTCTTATGTGCAAGATTCCACACATGTTATAAATATCTTAGATAAATTTTCCGGTTATCATGACAAGTTAATATTAGTTACTTTAGACATTGTTTCACTTTACACTAATATTCCTCAGAAAGCAGCCATAGAAGTATTGGCCAATAAATTGATTCGAAGGCCGCAGCCGGTACGCGTTCCAACCTTTTATCTCACTCAATTAGCTTCTCTGGCTATGATGGAGAACTATTTCAGTTTTAAAGGAATATTCTATAAACAGACAAAAGGAGTGGCGATGGGGTCACCGATGGCCCCGGATGTGGCTAATTTATATGTTACAGACTTTGAGGAGAAATACTTGAAGTTACATCCCTTTAAGAAACAGGACTGCCTTTGGAAGAGATATATTGACGACATTCTGATAGTATGGGATGGCTCAGAAACCTTGTTACAAGAATTTTTTGAATGGATTAACAGTTTGGATCCCAACCTACAATTTGATGGTCTATTTAGTGTGGAAAGTATAGCATATTTAGATTTACTGATTAAGAAAGTAGAGGCGGGTTTTATCACAGATTTATATCGCAAACCAACAGATCGTAACAATTTTTTGCGTTATGATAGTTATCATAATACTCCCTTAAAAAATAATCTGCCGATTAGTGAATTTTTGAGGATAAGAAGGCTTTGTACCAATGAGTCAGATTTTGAAAAACATGCAGCAGATATGCATTTAAGATTTTTGAGACGGGGGTATCCTAAGAGATGTATTAAGAAAGCGTTTTTCAGGGCATGCACAACGGAGCGCAAAAATCTTTTACAGAAAAAAGAACGTCAAAAGGATGATAAAATTGTATGCTCTTTAACCTTTTCCCAATACTCGAAGGAGATTTCCAATATATTAAAACAGGAATGGTATTTGTTAGCTGGTCTATCTAACTTTACTTCCAAAAGAATTATGGTAGCCTACAAACGTAATTCTAATTTGGCTAATTCATTGGTTCCTTCCGCCCTCACATGCTACAAACCTCCACCTAAGATAAAAGGTCATTACAAATGCGGCAGTTGCTCTATATGTGCACATACTATTACAGTTAAGCATGTTTTTATTCATCCGGTTACACAACAGAAGTTCTATATTAATCATTTTTCAAATTGTAAAACAGAAAAGGTGGTTTATTTAATCCTATGTCCATGTAATTTAATATACGTTGGAAAAACAAAACGTCAGATTCGTACTCGAATTATAGAGCATAGAAGTTGTTTGCAGAGAAATATATTGGACAGTCCATTAGTGTACATTGGCAGGAAAAACAACACACTTCAAGATTTAAAATATTTTGTTGTCAAAACAGCAGTTCCCAGTTGGAGAGGTGGGGATATCAACAAAACACTGCTAAGATTAGAACAAAGATTTATTTACGAGCTTAGCAGTTTGGCACCAAATGGGTTGAATCAGGAAGTTGATTTGACAATATTCTTGTGATTTGTGCATCTTCTCTTTTTGTATTTTCATAGTTTCATTCATTGATATCGTCTACTAATCTAAGGTTGTTTTATAAGTATTTTTTGTTGTTTTCCTTTAGTCTCCCTTTATAGGTTTTATCACACATCAAGTTCTACACTATGGCTCCGTTTTTTTTATATCAGCTGTAAGTTCCCTCGGTTTCATTCACTGAGCGTTTTCATCTACGTCATTGTTCTTACCACACCCCCTTCCTTCCGGTATTTTTAGCCTTTGCATATGGATAGAAGTCTCTCTTTTTTTGACATACTCACATGTTCGTTCTGTAAGTGCAGTTTGCTGACTTCAAGTAAGTTTTTTGAAGCTAACATAATATAGATTTTATTGACTGAGTTGATTTGTTTGAACGCTGCAGTGATGTTTATACGATTTTGAAACAGCTTATCTTATATCCTTTTTGGCGCGTATCTTGGCATCCCTTAGAGGATGGCAAGAAAGTTTAAATAACAGTCTTCTTTTTAAGCTTTAAAGGCAGTTTGATATACAAATAATTTGTGCATCAGTTTTTATCACGTCTATCACGTTGTGGATAGATAATGTTACTAAGTAGCTGTCCTGCACATATTTACTGCATGTTTTAGGGCTTTTTTAGTTAACGCGAAGGTGATATTCACTATACATTGTTCACTTCGTTTTGTTTTTTTGGCGCGAATTTCGGCGTCTTTTAGAAAGTAGTACAAATAGTTTTCTTTTGCTAGCTTCATAGGCGGTGCACTATATAAAACTAGTTTTTATATATTTTATCACATTATAAGACAGGTTATGTCACAAAGCCCCTGTCTGCATTGATTCAATCCTTTTTGTCAGCCAACGTTTAGTAGACATTCACTTTATACATTAGTTCTATAAATAGGTTTGTCTATCGCAGCCACTTATTTTATTTCATTCTAGTGTGCCCATACCCTTTTTTCAAGATGCATTAGGAGACGTTTAATTATTCTTCAGGGGTGATTACATGAGAATCATGAAGACATGATTGCCAACCCTGTTTGTGGGAGATTAGGTAATGCCCGCTAAACAAGTTTTTTTAAGGAAAACGTCCATAAGTAAATTAGAAAGTGTGCTTCCATTGTGACAAGTTCATCTGCCTCTATGGTTTATTAGCGATTTCACGCTATTAGTTCAGCTGTAGTCAAAATTCTTTTAGCGTTCACTTTCATACATCCTTTTAGATGTATAAGTTTGCACATTTATTTAGCACATATTTAATATTATTATTCCTTTTATTTCATTGATCACATATTTTTATGTCCATACAGTGTCAATTAATGTTTTGTTTTCACAGTTATGCCTATATTTTATCATGATGCTCATATTATATTTATATCTCCCTTTTTTTACTGTATATTTATCTTTTACTATTTTTTATTGTTCATTTATGTATTACAGTATTTTAGAGTACAAGGAATCTACACGCTATCTAGGATATTTACATTGGATTTTTACCAATAGTGCCTTGTAAGTAGACACATTTTTATGTGTTTATTGGGTTTAGTAGCTAGGTTTGGTGAGAGGCTTTTTTTAAGCGTTTCTCTGTGTGTTCTGTTTCTGCCCTGCGTCTTATTTATTATTTTAATGTTTCAATATTTTAATATTTTATTCATTATCATAATTTAATAATTTAAGTGTTTTTATGGTTGATTATTTTAGTTAAGGTTTGTTGTTAACATTATGTATTATTTATGTGTTCACACATTGTTCTTAGGACTGTCATGTACGTATTGCATGCCTGTTTGATTTTAATCATCTTTTATTGACATTTACGGTTTTTATATGTTTCTTATGTTTGTATGTTTAAGTACATCCCCCCGAGGAAGGTATAAGCCGAAATGCGTAGGGGACTTAATAAAGGCACGTGTGATCATCCACATCTCTTGCCTCCTTGTGTTCCTGTTGGATTAGCAAGAGCATTCTGCTCTCGTTGTGCAAGGGCATGCCAGACACATCCCTTGTTCCAGATGCTCCTCTACCCCCTGGCAGCCAAGATGAACTCTCCAAGGGGGGCTTTACCAAGGCAATCTAGAAGGTGATATGCCCCTCAAATCGTGGCAGTGGATTCTGTGAATGGCCAACGCCAGTCTGTCCGGCAGGGGAGTCCATTATGAAGGAAACCTTGCCCAGGGGCTGTGGACTATGCAGTGGATTGCTCGTTCAATCAACAGGTTGGAGCTGCGGGCAGTGGCCCTGATGCTCCAGAGCTTCCAGCCCTGGTTGCAGGGGAAGGTTTAAGAGTCCTTTAGGCCATTGGGAGCATGGTAGCCTGCTTCGACCGCCAGGGAGGCACGGGCCGAAGGGTGGTTGGGTTAGGCCAAATGTCACCCCCAGGCATGGTCGGCAGCGCTTTTGGCAATAGTCGTTGATGGGACAGCGGTCTTTCTGGGTCAAGTGCGTGTGAACTTCGGAGTTGGGGTGCTTAGCCAGGAAGTGCGCCACTGGGACACTCCGGTCAAGGACCTGTTGGCAACATTCGGGACCGCAAAGGGAGTCATTTGTTCAGCTGGCAAGGCGATCAGATGTCTGTAACCAAAGTGGTCTGCAAGAGGACTTCTCTGTCGCTCCAATAGGCCGGATTGTACGGAGGATTAGAGCTCATCGGAGCCTCGTAATTTTGTTTGCTTCGTATTGGCCAAGACGAGTGTGGCTTGTCGACCTCGGGTGACCTCTGACGGATCTTCCATGGTGTCTTCCATCTCAAGAGGAATGACGGTTGCAGGGGCCAGGGTGCAGGCCACGGGTAGATTGTTTCTCGCTTGCAACATGGCTCTTAAGAGCTCGTGATGGAAAAGGAATGGCTCCTCTACCTCAGTAATTTCAACCTTGTGGAAGGCAAGGGAAAGCTCTTCTTATCTCGCCTATGTCCAGGCCTGGTGCATCTTCGAGATGTGGTGCAGTTAGGCAAGCTAGGCCGTCCACGGCCTTTACTCCGGGCATGATAGCAGTCTGGCAGGCTAGGTTTTGTTGAGGGCCTGGTGGCTGGTACCTGGTTGGTGCAGTTCACGGTGTTTCCGGCTATCGCAGAAGGGTCCAGGGGATAGCATTGGGGATGCACCCGGACATCGGAAGTTTCCTAAGGGAGGTGGCCCTCCTATCTCCCCAGTGGAGCTCAGTGGTACTGCTGTGGATTCTCAATTTAGTATTAGAAGTGCCAGTGAGAGAGCCCTTTTTAGCTATTCCAGCCAGTGTTGCAAAAGGACATAACCCTCAGGTTGGGGGTTTCTAGTAGCTGTCTGCTCTGCAAGCAGTTTTCTTTTTTGGAGCTTCTAGCTCACTGTTGCCAGGTGCCGTTTCTTTCCTTGCAGATGAGAATGTGGGCCTGGGTTCGGAGCAGTCCTTTTTGGCCAAGATAGTTTGATTTTCTCTCGTACCAGTCCATCCTCCTGCCGGTCCTTGTGGATGCGGAGTTTGGCTCCGCCAGATCACAGCTGCGCCTCTTGGATGTCTGGCACGTCTGGAGGCATTCTTTGAAGTGGACTGTGGTTCATGGCTAGTCGGAACACTCATTCGGCTATTTGGAGGGCCGTGCAGGGTGGGAGATGATGGCTAAGGCTGCTATTTCTGATCAGATCAGAGAGGCAATCACGTTGGCGTACATTAGGAGGATTAGGCCAGGGTCGATGGGATGGTGTGTTCCTTTTACGGGGGCTCACGCGACCTCGATGGAGGAGTACAGCCTGGTGCCGCCAGTTCAAAATTGTAAGGTGGCAACCTGTTCCTCGCTCTGTACTGTTGCTAAGCATTACAGCCTGGTCGCCCAGGTGGCAGGAGTCACTGGGGCTTGGATCAGCGGTGCTTCAGGCCATTTTTGACAAGCCCTCCCATTTGATTTAACTGCTCTGTTACATCCCAGAGATCGGGACTGGAATGGAGGGGACGGTAAGGAAGATGAAATTAGACTTACCTGCTAATTATTGTTCCTTGAGGAACTCCAGTCCAGTCTCGTTTCCCTCCCTGCGTGCCGTTTGTCTGTAGGGAGCCTGAAGCGGGTTTTTCCTTATCTAAGGACGTAGCCCAAGGGTCCGAAGATGTGGAGTAGAGTCTGGCCTGAAAATGGACCACAGGATGGTTGGCTTCCAGCTCAGTGACCAACAAAAGCACAAAGCCACGTCAATTGAAGAAACCCAGTCTAGAAAACGTGGTAAGGAAAGACAAAATTTTTTATTGTACCAATAACCTGAGAGAATCCACTGAAAATACCCGACACAGGCCGTGTTTCGTATATTATTTATTTATTTATTTAACATCTTTTATATACCGCACTATTTATAATCAGCGCGGTTTACATAGAACAATAAAACATCAGATAAGATACATATTATCTGTTTTTTTTTACATAGAACAGGAACAAAAACTTGGGTAACCGGGGTAATTATTTACAATGAATAATAGTCATTGACTATTTACATATGAACGGAATATTGTATGAAAAGAACCTTGTTATTATGAGAGAGGGGTATGAAGTGTTACTGGGTTAGAAGAGGTTGCGTGTTAAGAACGGAATTGGTGCTATTTGAGTGAGCTTGTGTTATTGTGTATAACCTCCTTCAGGGGTATGGCGTACTAGGGTCATAAATATATAAACACAATATTAATTAAATTAATTTAAAATAATAATACAAATATAGATAAATAGTATAAGATATAAAAACATAATAAGCAAGGCCATTAAAAACAAGTGCATATGAACCATATGAACAAATGACTAAAAACATTCATGTAATCATACAATCATAAAAAATAATAAGGAAACATAAAAGTTGTAATGATGAAAACATAATTAGAACATAAATACTAAAACCATATATACTTATGCAAATATGGATAAAAATATGGATAACAACTTAAAATAAAAAAAATGAAAGATAGGTATCTCGAACAGCATAAATAGAACATAGATAAAAAATTAATATATCAAAATTGACATAAATATAAAAGCAATAATCAAACAATAAAACAATGATAGTAAAACCATTAATTAGTATACCATAGTATAAAAATGTCTATATAAGGGTGTGACAATAACTAGGAATTGACTAAATTGTTTTGGTACCTCAGTAAATAGGAAATCTCATATGTGATGTTCTTGTGCTAAAGAGGAAGAAAAGATAGGATGACCAAACTAAGAAGCAAGGCAGGAGTGAGCCAACAAAAGACTAACTCTAAAGAGAACTCTGGATTCTAAAGTATAATCATAACTTTATAGTTTCAACTTTAAAACCTTAAAAACCATTATAAAATAAAATTACAAAATGATAAAAAATAAATAAATAGAAAAAGGGGGCATTGGAAAAAGTAGGATTCATGGTATGCAAACTAAAATAGTATAATTGTTAAAAAACCTTTAGAACTATAAAATCAATATTGTTAATCTGATGCAACAGGATAAAGGATTTTTAATCTGATGCAACAGGGTAAAAAGTTTTTATTAATTCTGTACCTTAATTTAAGCTAAAACCGTGCTCTCAGAACTATATGTGGAATAAATAAACCCATGTAAAAACCTCACCTAATTGCATAATCTGAAGGGAACTAATCTTCCTTGTAAACATTCCGTGCAAACCGAATATATTGCCGTTTCTTCTGAATGAGAAAATTGTCTCAATATGTAAAATTACAGTGTGCCGACAAACAAATTTTGAACCAAAAATACTCAAACGGAAAAAAAGCAATTATTCTACTAAAACTACCACGGTGATGTATTAAAAAACCATGCTGAACCTTTGCCTTGAAGAATACACTTTAAACATTTTATTAATTGAATACAAAAACCGAACCTATGACATTTAAATAATATCATCTATATTCTTTAAAAACCAGATTGAAGAGATTGAACCATCAGTTTCTTACGTTAGAAAAATAAGTTAAACAAACCGGTATAAATTATTCTGTACTGCAAACACGTCTGACGTTATAGAATGCAGCAACTGGTCTCCTGTGTGAAAATATTAACAAAAAACACCAGTGCTTGCGCTGTAAAAGGAGGATGTCAACTGTGGGAAAATGACGTTGTTGCATGCGATTGGATGTTCGCTATGAAAATCCTTAAAGCTGATTTAGCTATGTGCCTTTATAATGCTAAAAATAAGTGAAATTGAAAAAATGATTAGATAAAAATCTTACCATGGTTTAAGCCAGGGGTCTCAAACTCAAATTGCTTTGAGGGCCAAATGAGGACTTGTAAAGTAACCCGGGGGCCGCATAAGACGCGGGGCCTCATTTGCATAAGGGGCCTCATTTGCATAAATATTTGCATAATGTTACCATACACTAACTTTTAGTAAACATGCCTCTTTAATGAGTATGGATAAAGAAAGACTAAAAGATTTAGAAACAAGAAGACAATAATTAAACTGGGAACCCCAAAAGCCAAACTTGGAATGTACAACAACACTGTAGAAATAAAACTATAAATTAATTTCCTCTTGTACTAAACAAAGCGCAAACATTAATGATGCACATTTCCCAGAGCTGACATATTCCAGTTAATAAATTCAAAATAAAGAGATATTTTTCTACCTTTTGTGCATTTTTTTCAGTTGCAATTGTTCCAGCCACTTTCTTCTGGTTTCTTCATGTCTTCTGCTAACTCTCCATCGTCTGCTTCCATTTGCCCTTTCTTCTCTCCTAGTTTTTTTTCCATTCTCTCTCTACATCTGCTTTAACATACTAATCTTTCTCCTTTTTCTCTTTCCTCATTCCTATTTCATCCACTCAACTTTTACCCCTCCATCCTCAATCCCCACTTACTCTCACAATACCTGGCCAATTGTAGATTTGTCTTCTCTCCCAGACAAAATATTTTTCCCCTCTCCATTTCACTTTCCCAGCTCCATCCCATTCCAATCCTCCCCCAACATCAGCTCCCTTCTAGTTCCAGCCCCACCCAGCATCCGCTCCCTTCTAGTCCCTGCATCAGTCCATTTCCAGTCCTATCCTAGCCTCACCATCAGCCCATTTCCAATCCTAGCCCCCCATCAGCCCATTTCCAATCCTAGCTCCCTCCCCTCACAGCCCATTTCCATTCCAAGCCCCCCTCCCCATCAGCCATTTGCAGTTCAAGCCCCCTTCCACTCAGCCCATTTCCAGTCCTAGCAACCCCCCCAGCACATTACCAGTCCTAGACCCCCCATAGCCCATTACCAGTCATAACCCCCCCTGCCAATAGCCCACTTCCAGCCCTAACCCCCATTACCCCATTTCAGTCAGCCCCTCCATAGCTCATTACCAGTCCTAACTCCCCCCATCAGCCCACCTCCAGTCCTTCCTAACCCCCACCTGCCCATTTCCAGTCCTAGCCCCCACCATAGCCCATTTCCAGTCATAACCCCCCCCTGCCAATAGCCCATTTCCAGTCCTACACCCCCCCTGCCAATAGCCCCCTTCCACTCATACCCCCCCCCCCCAATAGCCCATTTCCAGTCATACCCCCCCCCTGCCAATAGCCCATTTCCAGTCATACCCCCCCCCAGGTAAATAAAACAACAACCTGGCTTCTGCTGCTGGCTTCTGCTGCAGCAGAAAATCAGCTGTCCCGCGGCCCCTTTCCCTCTGCGCGAGAGCCCTGAGTGTGCTTCCTCTGCGGCATGCTTTTTAAGCCGCGAAGAGAGTATTTCCCTCTCGCGCGGCTTAAGCCTATTCACTTTTCAAGCCTCGCGAGAGGGAAATACTCCCTTCGCGGCTTGAAAAGCACGCCGCAGAGGAAGCACATTCAGGGCTCTCGCGCAGAGGGGAACGGGCCGCAGGACAGAGCAGCAGAAGCCAGTTTTTTTATTTTTTTTAAATTGACCGTCGATTCTGCCGTTGCCACGGCGGCAACGGCAGCAGCAGAAGCCGTCGCGGGCCGCACAACCTTCTCCCGCGGGCCGCGTGTTTGAGACCCCTGGTTTAAGCACTTAATTAGTCACAGGACCATATGTAAAATCAAATAAAGAATTGGAAATCATACTATGGCATATAACTTCTTTTAAGGATTCTTTAAGAAATTTACTGCCCACTCTGCTAAAAAAAAAAGGGTAGAAAAAGAAAGAAACTTCGGTCTTTTGTAATGATTTCATCAAGAGCGGAGGTAAGGACAGACTACCAGTATGCCAAATTCTCAAAACTGCAAACACTACTGTTGATGCGGGGGATGGCACTCACTCAAAGATTTCTAGTCTGAAGGATTATATTGACAGGACCGCCACCGCAATGCATTGAAAAAAAAGGGGGGTGGGGGAGGGGGAAATAGAGGGAGGAGAAAATTTATACTGCAGAAGAAAGGCAATTAGTATAATAAAACTATGTGTCTAATAATAAGAAATAAAACGATTTATCCTCTTTGTTAATGAATAAATAAACTTACTGAAAACAGTATATCTTCAAGACTATATATAAGGAGGCTAAATAATACAAAAACTAAAACTAAAAAAGCTCATAATGAGGATGCTAATAAAACATTATCTAGAATAAAAGCTAACTAGCCATTTATCCCTAAGACTGTATATAAGGTGGCTATATGGATTAAAATCTTCAAGATCTCACTAGAAAAACACTGATAAGTCACTAAGACTATATATAAGGTGTCTATATGGATTAAAACCTTCAAGATCTCACTAGAGAAACACTGATAAGTCACTATCAAGATTCAGACCATTTGGTGCTCGGGAATCCATCATAAAAATATTTTTTTGTTCTAATCTCATTATAGTCTTATTAATGTCGCCTCCTCTCCAATTCATTTTTACTTTTTTAACAACAGAAACTTCAAGTCTGTGACTTTATGTGCTTGTTCTTGCCAATGTGCCACTAGGGTTTTTTCTATTGCACCCCTCTTAATACAATTTCTGTGTTCAACTATCCTGACCCGAATACTGTGAATAGTGTTGCACACATAAAGCTTTTTACATGGACATTGAATCACATATATTACTTGGGTAGTCTTGCAGTTGGAAAAATCATTGATAAAAAATGTTTTATTCGTAAAAGGATGGACAAAATTGTTCCTTACTGGCAATACATGGGAGCAAACTGAACACCGACCGCATTGAAATTGTCCTTTGTGTTTAGAAAGAAAAGTACGTTCTGTTAATGCTGATGGTACAAGTAAATTACGCAAATTCACATTATGTCTATGAGCTATGGTGAGAGGTATATCTTGAAACCCAGGAATGGCCTGTATGAGGTGCTATTCCTTTTACAAAATTTTGATGATGTCCCGAGAATGTGTAGAATATAAAAGGGGGCATACCATGCCCACATCTTCTTTCTTCTTATGGGGCTTCAAAAGAACCTTGCGGAGTGACTCATATGCCCTCTTATATGCTTGATTGATGTAGCGTGAAGGATACTGTCTAGCTTTAAATCTTGTCTTCATTACTTCCGCTTGTTTTTCAAAATCATGTATGTTAGTACAGATTCTTTTAGCTCTTAAAAATTGTCCAATGAGAAGATTCTTCTTTATTGCCGGATTATGAAAACTATTGAAATGTAAGAGATGATTGCGATCCGTAGGCTTCCTGTATAGGGACGTTACTAATTTATTGGCTTCTTTCCTGATTAAAAAATCTAAATAAGGAACCTGTTGATAATCATGAGTAATCTGGAATTAAGGAAGCTAACAAAAGTTACAGCGCAGTAAGAATGGGTGACTTCAATTACCCCGGTATCGACTGGGTCAGTGTCACGGCAGGACATGCTAGGGAGATAAAGTTCCTAGATGAAATAAATGACTGCTTCTTGGAGCAGCTGGTTCATGAACTGACCAGAGGGGAAGCCATATTAGACTTAGTCCTTAGTGGAACACCAGATCTAGTGCAAGAGATAAGGGTGTTGGGACGACTTGGCAATAGTGATCATAGCATGATCGCATTTGATTTAATTAGTGGAGGAGGGATAGTAAGGAAATCCATAGTACTACCTTTTAACTTTCAAAAGGGAGACTATGATAAAATGAGGGAAATAGTTAAAAAACTAAAAGGAGCAGTTGCAAAGGTTAAAGACTTACATCAAGCTTGGGTGTTGTTGAAAAATACTATCTTGGAAGCCCAGACCAGCTGTATTCCACACTTTAAGAAAAGTGGAAGGAAGTCCAAAAAACTGCCAGCATGGTTTAAAGGTGAGGTCAGAGAGGCTGTTGTTGCCAAAAAAGCATCTTTCAGGAAATGGAAAAAAGAGCCAGATGACAAAACCTGGAAACAGCACAAGCACTGGCAAGTCAAATGCAAGGCATTGATAAGGCAGGCAAAGGAAGAATTTGAGAAGAAGCTTGCCGCAGAAGCAAAAATGCGAAATAAAGACTTTTTCAAGTACACTCGTAGCAAAAAACCTGTGAGAGAGTCAGTTGGTCCATTAGATGATAGAGGGGTTAAAGGGGCACTAAGAGGCGACATGGCGAGAGCGGAGAGACTTAATGTTTATGTTTATGTTTATTTAGCTTGATATACCACAGTTCCAGTTAATAAGGCCGCATGGTCCCGTACCTGGCCGGCCAGCGGTAACCGGGCCGGCGGCGCGTGGTGATCCGGCCCTTCAGCGGGCCGTGGGGGAAGGAGGCATCATGGGAGGCCTGGGCTGCGTCATTCAAATTGATTGGCTCCCACGGGTGAGTGGCGGCGGCGGGAGCAAATCAGGAATGAAGAGGAGCGAGGGGGGAGGAAGGAGGACAGAGGGCAAGCCGGTGAGCTCTGCATTCGGGTGCGCAGGGAGGAAAGAAGGCAGCAGACGTCATGAGTCAGATGGCGTGATTGCAGGTCCGGTGCGAGAGAACAGGGCCCGAGTGAGGGGGAGCGGCTGAGCACTTCTGGAGAGGTCGGACGCATGGAGGCAGCCTACGGGAGCCTGGCGGAGCACGTGGGGCTAAGTGTCGAGACAGTGTGGAGCGGGTGAGTTGGAAGGAGCAAGGATAAGGGTGTCGCAGCACATAAGGAGAGCAGCAGCAGGCCGACTCGCAGAAGCCGGGCAGTGAGAGGGAAAGGGGCAGGGAGGAATATTGGTATGGGACAGCGACTGGATGGCCCTCCATGGAGGGAGAGGGGTAATCTGTGCAGTGATGACAGGGGGAGGAGGGGTAGAGGGAGGCGTGCATCGGCGGCCTCGTTGGGTAGGGCTGCTAGGTCTGGGGGATCCAGGGGGCAGAGAGGTGCGGGTTCAGGAGTGCCCACGAGGGGCAGGGGTCAGGTGGGTGATACTGTGCCCCAGGGTTCTGGGCAGGTTGGGCCTGCGGGTGGGTCACCTGGAGGAGTGGGCAGTGCAGCTGGGGGGACGGTTCAGCTAGGGGAGATGTCGGCTAGGCTCGGACAAGGGGTGCGGCCTTCTATGGGGTGGGGTAGTGATACAGGAGGGTGTGGGGGGGACATACAGGCTAGCCCTGTGGGGCACAGTAACCCTGGCCTAGGGTTCGGGTCAATGAGACAGGAGGGATATTTCCCGGCATGCGGACCCACGGCATGGGATTATTGGAGGGGTGGGGTGCAGGGTCCATCCAGAGCAGACTGGCTGGGAGCCTGGCAACCTGCCTGGCCGGTGGCAGTTCCCCCCCCCCCCCCCCGTGTTCCCTTTTTTACCTCCACAGACTCCTACGGTGTGGCAGCAAGCTGTTGGGTTTGGAGCGGGCAGTGCAGGAAGAGCGGAGACTGAGGTGACGAGACCGACTCCGAGGATGGCTGCAGCGGACGATCATGCTGGGGGGCCACAAAGCGAGCAGGAGCCTGAGCTGCCAACAGAACGGATGGCTGGTGCACCGGCTTCCGGGGACGCGACAGAGCAGACAGGTGAGTTAACGGCAGGGGGCGATGGGGGGGACGGGAAAAGGGGAAGGGTCGAGCGAGGGGGTGGGGGCAAGGCGCAAAAGAAGCGGAAGCATGCTTGTCGGCGGCATCGCAGGGATGAGACTTCGTCGTCTTCATCCGGTGAGTCATCAACGGATACCTTGGGGGAGGAATCAGTGTGGCGGGCGGCGGTTTTGGTGGCCGAAAGGGTTGGGGGCAGCGGGAGTACCCCGACATTGTCGTCCTTTTTGGAGTTGTGGGAAGGGGTCCCGCGGGCTTTACGGCGGAAGATCCGGAAGAAGAGGTACATAGACATCTTCCGGTTATTGGAGGGGAGGCGTTGGTTGGGCAAGAGCCGTAAGAAGAGAAAGGAAGATGAGAAGGCGGGAAGGATCAAACGAGTTTCCCGTAATGTGGTAAATTGGGCTAGGGCTTTTTTGAGGTTGGCAAGTATGTGGGGTCACCAGTATCTGGAGCAATATGGAATGCTGCTCGCATATGCAGATTCTATTTTGGAAGCCGCTCAGACGCATGAAGGTTGGGCCTGGCTCAGCTACGATGAGAGGTTTTGGGACAAGATGGAAGAAAATAAACTGTTGTTCTGGGGACAGAGGATATTAGTTTGTGGTTGACCCAAATGTCTGCCAGAACTGGAGGGTCAGGGGGGCCGGGGGCTCCTGGGGGTGTGAAAGGAGGGGGGAGCAGGAGTAGCAGGAAGGGGATGATCCTTTCGGGCTGAAGGGGCGTCCGCGTCACAGAGAGCCGGGGGCGAGGGAACGGGAGATGTGTTTTGGCGATTCAACAAGTCGTCGTATCCATTTCCCGACTGTAAGTTTCGGCATGCCTATTCCATCTGCGGGGGGGTGCATTCCGCCCTCAAATGCGCAGAACGTGGTGCCCCTGTCCCCCCCCTCGGCTCCCAAGTAGTATAGACTTGGGGGAGCGGGCTTCCACGCCGATACAGTTGGAAGCTTTGCGGCCTTGGCTTCGGCGTTACCCGAGGCGGAGGGACCGGGTAATGCTTGAAGAGGGCTTTAGTTCCGGGTTTCATATCCCAGTGATAGGGACGGTGGAGTCGCTGCAGGTGGATAATGCGGTCTCAGACGGTTACCCCATATTGCGCAGGATAAATTGCGGAAGGAGCGGGAATTGGGAAAAATTGCCGGTCCTTTTGAAAGCCGGCCGTTCGTGAATTTGGTGGTGTCCCCCTTGGAAATCATACCGAAAAAGGAACCAGGGAAGTACAGGCTGATTCACAACCTGATTCACCATTCCTGATTGATCAACCTGACTTTTCACCTATATCAAGCTGCTTCGAAGCTGTATCACAATGGCTTACAACACAAAATTTAAGGATCAACCATAGTAAAACAGATGTCTTATTCCTCACCAAGAACCAGATGTTCTCCCCACCCCCCACATTAAAAGTAAACAATATTGAGTTGATAGCAAAATCAACTATCCGCTATCTCGGCATCACGCTCGACCAACGACTCGACATGTTTACACATGTGAAGAACATCACGAAAGCAATTTACCACAAGGTCCGAATACTACGTCACCTGCGCCCCCTATTGGACTTTAATGACTACCGAACTATCTTCCAAGCCTTGGTGCTCCCACATCTAGACTTTGCAAATATTATCCTTCATGGCCTCCCTCAGTCAACACTAGGACCTCTTCGCCTTGCAATGAATGCTGCAGCAAGGGTACTTGCAGGTACATCAAGAGCTGAACATATAACCCCAGTCATGATGGATCTCCACTGGCTTCCACTTCAGGCTAGAATCCAGTATAAGTCCCTAGTACTAACATTCAAAGCCCTAAGGAACCAGATCACCTCACCCATCAGCAAACTCATTCAAAGCCGGCCGTTCAACAGGATCAGGAGATCTAATCAAGCAAACACTCTAGAGATCCCCAACATTCTAACTAAGTGCAAAAAGGCTACCGCCAATAGAGCCTTCTCCCTATTTGCACCCATGACCTGGAATGCCCTCCCTACTGAGCTCCGTTCCACCCCAGACCTATTGTCATTTAGAAAAGCCCTCAAACAACACCTTTTCCTCATCCATTACCCAGAATCCAATCCCAGAAACATCCACCCATCCTCACATCCTACACCCTACTCCACCCCACCCAAAATCCAACACCATAAAGAAAATGACTAGCTCTACCACCATATCCCCTCTCTTATTTATTATTGGTACTGATCACACATCTTATTGATTAAACCTCTTATAAATATGTTGAAACCAAGCTATATTATATGTATAATTTCTCACCATACTCCATGAATAATTACTCTGTAATCAGTTACCCCTGTTACCTCCAGGTTATCTCGTCCTTGTTCAATGTAAAAACTCAATTGTCGTGTGACATTGCAGTATGTTTTTTTGTTCAATTGTAAACCGCACTGATTTTAATAGCGCGGTATATAAGAGAAGTAAATAAATAAAATAAATAAATAATAAACCTGTCATTCCCTGTAGGGTCGTCGGTCAATGATCTGATTCCGAGGGAGCGGTGCACAGTGCGGTATGCGTCCTTTGATGCAGCGGTGGACTTGGTGCGCCGATGCGGCACGGGAAGTTTGATGGCCAAAGTGGACGTCGAATCAGCCTTCCGATTGATGCCGGTCCACCTGTCAGCCTTTCCGTTGTTGGGATTTCGTTTTGAGAGTGGCTGGTATTTTGATAAATGTATGCCGATGGGCTGCTCGGTTTCGTGGTCATACTTTGAGATGTTCAGCACGTTTTTGCATTGGGTATTGGTTCAAACAGTGGGATGTGCGAACGTGGTACACTATTTAGATGACTTTCTGTTTGTGGGTGAGGCACAGTCGTTGCAGTGCCAGGCGCTGTTGGAAGGATTTGTGGCATTATCGCGTGAGTGGGGGGTACCTTTGGCGGGGGGGAAAAATGGAGGGTCCAGCTACGAGCATCACTTTTTTGGGCATTCAGCTGGATACAGTGACAATGGTGGCGCGCTTGCCGGGCAAGAAGATAGGGCGACTGAGAATGTTGGTGGCCAATGCTGTGGGATCACGCAAGATCATGTTGAGGGAGTTTCAGGCCCTAATCGGTTCTCTGAATTTTGCTTGCAAGGTAATACCAATGGGCAGAGTGTTTTTGAGGCGCTTAGCGGCGGCTACGGCGGGAGTGCTGAAGCCACATCACCGTACCAGGCTGTCGCAGAGTATTCATGCTGATTTAGGAGTATGGGATGTGTTCTTGCAGGAGTTCAGTGGCACATCGGTTTTGATGGAGGCGGCGATCTCTACTGTTGATCTGCAACTTTTTACGGATGCGGTGGGTAGTGGGGGTTTGGGTATCTACTGTCATGATGCGGGCACTAATAAAGTTGGTTTTAAGAAAAGAAATCCTGTTTCTTTAGAAGAACTAGATGTGCAGTTACCTCCAGGCACAGCTAGAGGGAGCAGGAACAGACATACTGGTCTTAATGAAACTAAGCTCACTGATGACCTGCAGCTGAAAGGGAACCAGGAAGTCAGCAGTAACGGTTCACTTTATAAGCCAGAGCAGAATGCTTCTGGACAGCAGTGGCATAAGCAGGAGTGGCATAAGCAGCAGTGGAAGAGAAGGCAGTGGAATGAGCATATGAAGCAGCAGGAGCTGAGGAAGGAGGAGAAAGAGGAAGAAGGAACTGGAGCTGGATTAGAAGGAGAAACAGCAGAGAACCCTGGAGGCTATCAAGGACATAAGCCTGATTGCTGTGAAAGAAGCCAAGCTGGAAGCTGGAGGAGAAACAGACCTCGCAAGGTGGGAAGCCAGAAAGCCCAAACTGGACCTGTTGTGCAAGGGGAGTTTGGTGGAAGTTGCTCCAAGGTGAGAGGGCCTGCCACGCCTAGTTCCTATACTCTGCCTGTTTGTAACATAGAGAGAAGAAAGCTAAGAACCAGAGAGGGAGGTTCTGACAGAAGCTTATCTCTAGAGGATCATTACCCAGTGTCACCTATTCAGGGGGAAAAGCAGTTTTATAAGCAACGGAAGTTTTTTACTCAGTGAGCCAAGGTATGAGGCATTGAAGAGTAACTGTAATGATTGCACTGTTAAAAGCTATGCTAAAAGAAGTATTCCTCCTAAGCGAAACAAGAGTCAAGACTGGTTCACTAAACTACCGCCAGCCTTAAGAGTCCCTGGTTATGTGAAGCCAAACTCCCAAGTTGTAGATTACCATGCTGGAATAGACAGGGACAGTGAAAGCCCTTTGAATCAGTACAGGGGAGAGGAATTGATGGAAGTGGATTCTCCCAGCACTATTCCCTCACCTTTGCCTGAGGAAATGGAATGTGATTGGTGCACTGCCTATGCTCCAAAGTATGTATGCTCCACAGAAGAATAAATGAAATATAATTTGATGTTTATTATACTGAATATTACTTTGAAGAAAACCTGCTTTAAACTGTGAAGTAACAGTTAACTAGCCAGTGAATATTGGTACCTTTTAAAACAAAGGACTGTTTCTGTTATCTAAAATATCTCTTAGTTGAACCTTGCTTTAAACGGGGAATAAAAGCCTTTATTACCCTACACTTGGACTCTTTGTTCTTTAACAGCGCTACCTAGTGGCGTATAATCTTTGTGTCACCGGCAACCGAGTGACACTACTTTGGTGGTGCGTGGTGTGCAGCGTCCTGGCCACAGTCTTGGCGGGACGAGGGGCTGACTACAAATATCACATTCTTGGAGTTGTTCCCATTCTTAGTGGTATTGGAACTCTAGCCAGACAGGTTGCGCAATCGCAGGGTGGTTTGGTGGTGTGACAAATGAGGCAGTGGTTAGCGTGATCAATAATTATATGCCGCATTGTCTGCAGGTAGCAGCCTTAATGAGAGCCGTAGTTTTAACCTGTTTGGTCTGAATGCGTTAGTTAGGGCCCGCAATATCCCGGGTAGCACTAGGCTACTCCTCCACTCCTCACTGGTGCAGGGACTATTAAAAAATATCTCTTTCTTTTTTGTAATGTACCCAATTTCGAAAGCTGTGTGCACTATATTATCTATCCTACTTTTCAATATCTTAGTAGGGTCGCCTTCTAAATGAAGATAAAAAGTCTGATCTTTTAATTGTCTGTCAATTTCTTCTATATACATTTTCTTATCCAAAATTACTATGGCCCCTCCCTTATCTGCTGGTTTTATAATGATGTTGTCATTCTTTTGCAGTGATATGTTCGCTTCTTTTTCTCCTTTAGTGAGATTGTTGTATTTTAGTCGTGAATCTTTACAGACTTCTTTAACCTGCTGTGAAACAACCCGTTCAAAGGCTTCAATGAGGGGGTCAGTCTGTGGAGGCAGAATCCATGTGGATTTTCTGCCAATGATCGATCCAGCTCCAGGACCAGCTTCATGACTATTAAAAATTGTCTGATGCGAACTTTGTTAAAAAACTTAAATAGGTCTATATTAATTTTGAAAAGGTCAGGTTTTTTCATGGGCACAAAGGTTAACCCTTTGTTCAAAACGAATTCTTCATCAGGTGTTAATGTGTATTTTGAAATGTTGATAACATTATTAAGTATTTTTTTTCTTAATATCTCCTCTTGTGGGATCTTTCCATCCTCCAATTGCCCTTTCCTCGTCCTCGACCTCTGGGTTGATGGTATTGATTGTATGCCCTGTCCTGATCTATTGGCGGAGGGCGAGTCCGAGACATGTCTCGACCGCCCCCTTTCCAAAATTTGTCCATGTTGAAAAAATGATCATTGTTTTGATTATTGACATTCTCCTTCTCTTTCTGAGGTCTATGCCTCTCTCTTTGGGTAGAAAATAAAGATGCAGAGGCATCTACACCTTCTGCTGACTCACTCCTACTACGCTTCTTTTTGTGTTTTAGGGGGGTTATCTATATTTTGATCTTCTATAATACTCTCTTTCTGATCAAAAATAGAGGATCTTTTTTTAATTCAAAGCCTATTATTCTCCACTTTTTTGCACCAATGTTAAACATACCCTATTCTATAATCATCCTCGTCTCTTTTGAATTTATCTACTTTTTTATTCTTAATCTCTTTTTTGAAATGTTGAATATTTCTTTCATAATCTTTCTGTATTTTATCAAAGTTATTGTCACACTCTTTTAATACTGTTAATTTTTCATCTATCTCATTTTTTAATATTTCTGATTTCTTATTTGCTGTCGTGGTTAACAATATCATTAAATCTAGGGAGCATTTGTTGAAAATAGCATTCCAGCACTTCGTAAAACCTTCTTCATTTAAATATAATCCGGACGTTTTGTTCATGCGCAGACCCCAAGGGATTATCTTTGATTTACAACATTCAAGAAGATATGCCGCGTGCATTTCCTCCTTCACCAACTTTTGTGTGAGGAGAACCACATTCTCCCATTGAGTCCAAACTTCGTCTGTATCTTCTTCTGATTGGTTCATAAGTGATTCTTGTGGTATGAGTTTGTCAAGGGCATCTTCTCCAAAACTAAGGATGTCCTTCCAAGGAGAGAACATGCTTAGATAAACTAGTCCACCAACAAAAGCACAAAGCCATGTCAATTGAAGAAACCCATTCTAAGGCAAGTTTGAAGTTGTCGAATGGATTGGGTTATGTTTTAACCTTTTATTTGTTGCTCCTGAGAGTCTGCTTTGTCAATAGGTTACTGGAGCTTGTGGGCGGTCCCTTCGGTATTTATACTGGTGTCATCAAAAGTGACATGCTCAGTCTCCAAGCTGCTGGAAGAGGTACACAACCCAGAGGTTGGGACTGGACTGGAGTTCCTCAAGGAACAACAATTAGCAGGTAAGTCTAATTTCATCTTCCTTTCGATACACACTACTAAAGACCCTTATCCACGTTCTAGTCACTTCCTGACTTGATTATTGTAACCTGCTCCTTGCTGGTTTCTCTCTGAATCATTTCTCTCCCCTTCAATCAATTCAAAGCTCAGCTGCACGGCTTATCTCCCACCAGTTTTGCTATACTCTTGTAACCCCTCTTCTCAAGTCACTTCACTGGCTCCCTATCCATTTCATACATCCAGTTCAAACTTCTCCTACTTAAATTCTGTGGCTCCTCACTACCTTTCTTCTCTTACCTCATTGCTCAGGAACTCCGCTCCTCTGGCAGATCCCTTTTTTCTCTGGGAACAAGCAGGAAGTCAGTCCTCACATATGGGTGATGTCAGCACCGACGGAGCCCTTGCGGAAGCATCCTCCCAGCTTTCAAAGAAAGCCTTTGAGAGATGTCACAATGCATGCGTGGTCCCCATCCCGCCCAAGGGTGCCATCTTGTTCAGTCTCCTTTTTTCCGCAGAACCTTTCAGACATTTGTCTGGCTTGTCCCCAGAAAAAGTTGATTTTTCTCTCTGAGTTTCATACTCATCTCTGGTATCGCACCGGTACTCTTCCTGCCACCACCCTCGTTGCCTCGGCATCGAGTTTGGTTATATTTTTGTAGTTTTTGTTCTTTCTTTTTCTGGCATCTTCGCACATTTTTTCTCCCACCGGCAACCCGGAGAGTCTTCGACCTCGCAGGTGTACTTTTTCACCCCATGGCTACCAGTGGCTTTAAGAAGTGTGATCGGTGCTCTAAAATTATGTCTTTGACCGACATACATGACTGCTGTCTCTGCTGCCTTGGGCCAGAACACAACCCGGCAGCCTGCTGTCTCTGCAAAAGGATGTCCAGCAGCAGCACAAGTTTTTCCCCAAGTCCTCGGTGCCTCCGAAGACCAGGACCTCGTCTTGAGTCCTCAGAAAGGGGGTCTCCCTCAAGGGAATCCAGGAAGAAGAAGAAATCCTCGAAGGCGGTGTCCTTGTATGGTTCTGACTGGCCTGGTGCTCCCCAGCCCTGGTCATGCAGTCTGAGACGTTCGTCCGAGGCTTCGGAGAGGGAGCGGCCTGCAAAGGTCCCCCAGTAGGATCCGACCGCAGATCGGCCTTGGTCCCCAGACACCATCCTTGACGAGGATTCCCCTTCGGGGAAGTTGGCGTCAGGCCAGAGTCCCTTGGTGCCCGTGCCAAAGGCTGTGGAGCCTTCTGATTTGGAGTCCAGAATGGCGGCTCTGAAGCGCAGTTTGTCTGCCTTTATGGACCAGCAGCGGGCGCTATTATTCGGCATGACTGGTTCATCCGCCCCGACCACTGGGCCCTCGATGTCCAAGACATTCCCGGAGGCCGAGCTGATCCTCGGCTGAGGTTGCAATCCAAGTCCCGCTCAAAGGGACCCCGGTCATCCCTGGCAAGTATGCCAGCTGCAGGGCAGCCCTCCTACGAGTCCTCTATGGACTACTCCGAGTGGGAGACGGAGGACGAAGAGTCCCCCGATACTCGTCGCCACCTCAACGTCCCATCTGACTGTTCCATCTTGGAACCTCGACGGTGGTCCCCACCGGAGGATATGGGCTTCCTTGATTTCGTCAAGGATATGTCAAAGGCCTTGGCGCTCCATACTGAGTCAAAAGAGGACCCTCAGGTGGATGAGATGGAAATCCTCCAGTACGAGGCTCCTCTGAGAGAATTGCTCATGGTGCCCATTCCACCCATCCTGGAACGGCTGATGCTCTGGATGTGGGAGACACCGACTTCGGTACCGGTGGTGAGCAAGCGGTTTGACTCGATGTACTGAATCCGCCGGAGCCTGGGCTTCCAAAAGTCACTGCTGCCACATAACTCCATGGTGGTGGAGTCGGCCATGCGTCGACTGAAAAGCCAGAAGACGCACTCCTCGGTGCCCCACGGCAGGGAGGCCTGCACCCTGGATGCCCTCGGCAGAAAGCGCTACCAGGGCTCAATGCTCATCGGCCACATCCAGGCCTACCAGCTGTAAATGGGCATGTACTTGAGATACCTGGTGAAGGAACTCCACCCAGTGTGCAGAGGCGGCCAAGAGAGCAAATAGAATGCTAGGTATCATAAGAAAAGGAATGTTAAAAAAAACAAAGGATATTATAATGCCTCTGTATCGTTCCATGGTGTGACCACACCTTGAGTATTGTGTGCAATTCTGGTCGCCGTATCTTAAAAAGGATATAGCATTATTAGAAAAGGAACAGAGAAGAGCCACCACAATGGTAAAAGGATGGAAGGATACCCCTATGAAGAGAGGCTAAAAAGGTTAGGGCTCTTCAACCTGGAAAAGAGACGGCTGAGGGGCGATATGATAGAGGTCTATAAATTAATGAATGGAGTGGAACAGGTAAACATAGATTGATTGTTTTAAGTCATCAGAATATAGAAAGACTAGGGGACATGCAATGAAGCTACAGGGTAACCTATTTAAGACTAATAAGAGAAAATATTTTTTCACTCAACATGTAATCAAACTCTGGCATTTGTTACTGGAGGATGTAGTAAAAGATGTTAGTGTAGCTGGGTTTAAAAAAGGTTTGGACAAGTTCCTGGAAGAAAGGTCCATAAACCATTATTAAAAGGGACCTCGGATATCACTGTTTGACCCAATACAAGCATTGTAGAACCTCTGTCTTTTGAGGAAACTGCTAGGTACTAATAACCTAGATTGGTCACTGTTAGAATCAGGATACTGGGCTTGATGGACCTTGGTCTGACCCAGTATGGCATATCTTATGTTTTTATGCTTTCCGAGGACCCTTGAAGCGGTTCAAGAACTTTCCAAGGCAGTCCATGAATGCTCCAAATTCATGTCTCTAGTGGCCTATGATTGGTTTGAGTCTGCGGCTCGAGTAGCAGCAGCGGGCATTGATGCATGCTGCCAAGCTTGGCTACAGTCGTCCGACCTCAGGCAGTGGATTGAGGACAAATTAGTCAATGTCCCCTGCCAAGGAGAGAACCTCTTTGGCAAACCCATGACCGAAAAGGCTGCCGATCTGGAGACTGAGTTCATGACGAGGACCAGACTCTCTAAAAAGACCGCTGCTCCTCCCCAACAGAAGTGCTCGGGTAAAAAGTCCTTTTACCCAAGGAAAGGAGCTACTTACAGAAACTACCCATCTTTTCAGGCCTCCCCAGCTCCCCAACAGGGTCAGCAGGCCAAGGAACATGGGCATGGCCCTCGTAAGCAGAAGACTCCAAAACCCCAGGCATCGGCTCTGGCCCAGCCAGGGGGGAGCTTTTGAGTTCTTAAGCATTGCCTATCTACCCCAAGGAGATCAGCAGCCCACAGGGGGACATTTGCCCTAAGAGCATAAGAACATAAGATATGCCATACTGGGTCAGACCAAGGTCCATCAAGCCCAGTATCCTGTTTCCAACAGTGGAAAATCTAGATCATACGTACCTAGCAGTTTCTCCAAAAGACACAGGTTCCACAATGCTTGTACTGGGTCAAGCTTTGATATCCTGGGTCCCTTCTTAATAATGGTTTATGGACCTTTCCTCCAGGAACTTGTCCAAAACTTTTTTAAACCCAGCTACACTAACAGCCTTTACTACATCCTCCAGTAACAAATTCCAGAGTTTGATTACACGTTTACCCTGTAGCTTCATTGCATGTCCCCTAGACTTTCTATATTCTGATAACGTAAACAATCGATCTACGTTTACCCGTTACACTCCGTTCATTAATTTATAGACTTCTATCATATCTCCCCTCAGCCATCTCTTTTCCAGGTTAAAGAGCCCTAACCTTTTTAGCCTTTCTTCATAGGAGTATCCTTCCATCCCCTTTACCATTTTGGTGGCTCTTCTCTGAACCTTTTCTAATATCGCTATATCCTTTTTAAGATACGGCGACCAGAATTGCACACAATATTCAAGGTGCGGTCTCACCATGGAACGATATAGAGGCATTATAATATCTTTTGTTTTATTTTCCATTCCTTTCCTTATGATACCTAGCATTCTATTTGCTCTCTTGGCCGCCGCTGCACACTGTGCCGAGGATTTTAACATGGTATCCACAATGACGCCTAAATCTTTTTCCTGGGTGGTGGTTCCTAATGTGGAACCTTGCATCATGTAACCATAGTTTGGGTTATTCTTCCCTAGGTGCATAACTTTGCACTTGTCCACATTAAATTTCATCTGCCATTTTGATGCCCAGTCTTCCAATTTATCAAGATCCTCTTGCAATTTTCCACAATCCTCTTGGGTTTTAACAACTTTAAATAGTTTTGTGTCATCTGCAAATTTGATAACCTCACTTGTTATTCCCTTTTCCAGGTCATTTATGAATATGTCAGAAAGCAGCGGACCGGACTTTGCGTCAGTGGGGGGTGGTTCGGGCAAAGCTGGGTGCTTGCATGCAACGTGGCTTGGATGATATGCGTCGGAAACTGCGACAAACCCTCTACGAGAGGGGGAATAAACCCGGACATCATCTTGCCTTACGGCTACGTCAGCAACACACCTCGAGAGTGGTGCGTGAAATTAAGGACTCCCAGGGCCACCTGCGGGTGGTCTTTCGGGAGATCAGGGAGGTATTTGCAACTTTTTTGGAACAACTGTATAAGGCTGAACCCTTTGATCTGCCCCGTGCTCAGGCTTATTTGGGTACTTTTACTTTAGCATGTTTAGCTGCGGCTGATAAAGAGAAACTAGATGCTGAATTTACAGTGGACGAGGTGGAAATGGCCATTCGACGTTTAAAAACGGGGAAGGCGCCTGGAGCTGATGGGTTTCCGATGGAGTATTACATAAAGTATAGTGCCCAGTTGACTCCGGCCCTGGTGGTGCTTTATAATGAGATCCTACGGGGGGGTGTGCTGCCTCCTTCTCAACGTGAGGCTCTTATTGTGGTCATTCCCAAACCGGGTAAGTCTTTGCAGGAAGCAGCTTCGTATCGCCCAATTTCCCTACTGAATGCTGATGTGAAAATATTGGCTTCAATGTTGGAGGCACGGCTGAATCGCGTCCTCCCGAATACGGTACATCCGGATCAGGTTGGGTTTGTGCCGGGACGTCAGGCGGCGGACAATATTAGAAGAATGCTGCAGGTGATTCATGTGGCCCGACAGGATTCCCAACCGGTGCTGTTAGTGGGAGTTGACGCTGAGAAGGCCTTTGATCGGGTTAGTTGGGACTTCCTTTGGTGTGTGCTGGAGAAGATGGGGTTTGGACCTAACTTTATGCAGTGGGTTCACTGTCTCTATCAAGGCCCTACAGCGTGTGTCCAGGTTAATGGGGGTCATTCGGGGAGGTTTACACTGGGATGGGGAACCCGACAGGGGTGCCCGCTGTCGCCGTTGTTGTTCGCGTTGATGATGGAGCCCCTTGCGCAAAGCTTCCAGGAGCACCCGGACATTCAGGGCATTCGGGTGGGGTCCACTGATTACAGAATTGCCCTTTTCGCGGATGATATCATATTGTCACTGGCGGACCCGATTGCTTCCCTCCCGGTCGCAATGCAGATCTTCGAGGCCTTCTCCCAGGTCTCTGGCTTTAAAATCAATTATACTAAATCCGAAATTTTGAATGTTGGTGTTTCAGAGGCCATCTGTGTACGACTAAAGGCTTCCTATCCTTTCCGTTGGGTCACGGGTTCTCTTCGCTATTTGGGTGTAAACCTGACAGTTGACCGGGCTGCGTTATTTAAGGCCAACTATAGACCCTTAATTCAACAAGTAAGGCGAGATTTAGACTCTTGGGACCGGCTGCTGTTCTCTTGGTTTGGGCGCATTGCGGTGTTGAAGATGGTGGTTGTTCTGAGATTTTTGTATCTATTTCAAGTACTCCCTATTTCACTGTTCCATGGTGTACTGGCTACGTGGCAGACCATGCTTATGAAATTCATATGGCGGCTTCGTCGCCCCCGTTTAGCTCGCCAGATTCTCTTTACGCATACGCGCCGGGGAGGTATGGGGGCCCCTAACCTTCATTGGTATTATGCGGCAGCGCAGTGTCGTGCAGGGGTGGAATGGATGGACACGGCCACCACCAAACGCTGGGTACAAATGGAAATGCAGCTTTCGGGAGGAGCGGGACTGGGGGATTGGTTGTGGCTTAGTTCCAAATTGCGTGGTGCCCCTAGATCATCTAACCCCTACATTTCCCATACTCTCTGCTGCTGGGATCAATTCTTCTGGCCCCGCAAGGCGACCCTGACTCCTTTGGCACCCATTGTGGATAATCTCTCTTTTCCCCTTGGAATGAGTGATCCCGCCTTTCGGATGTGGGGTCATAAGGGGCTCAGCCGAGTAGGCCAACTTTTTGAAGATGGTAGACTGCGCTCTTTTCATTCACTTCAGGGGGAATTTGGCCTGCCTGCTGGTTATGTTTATCAATATACACAGGCGGTTCACTGGGTACGAGACCGCTCTGTTCGGCCACAGGTTGCTTGCGACCTGACGGACGTTGAGCGCTTTTGTGAGGCGTGTACCACCACGAAGGGCCTTATTGCTGCCTTATATGCGCATTTACAAACACAACGGGTGGGCTCTAGCAAGCACAGGGAACAGTGGAACCAAGAATTGCGTCTTAATTACTCTGAGCAGTGTTGGGAGCAACTTGAAGGTCGACTCTGGAGGAGTGCATTGGCAGTTAATGCCCGTGAAACTAATTATAAAATAATCTATAGATGGTACATGACGCCTGTGTGGGTTGCTCGAGCGTACCCCGGAGTATCCAGTCTATGCTGGCGGAAATGTGGGCAGGAAGGCACCCTGGCACATGTCTGGTGGTTCTGCCCGCGCATACTGACTTTTTGGAGGGGAATTCAGTACAGAATGCAAAGGTTGGTGGGGTTGAGCATTCCGTGAGATCCGGGTATTTTTCTTTTGGGCGGTAAGATACCGGGCGCTCGGACTTCCCAATTGGCTCTGATTCGTCATGGTCTACATGCGGCACGGCTAGTCTTAGCCGCTGTCTGGAAACAGATCCCGCCCCCCACTCTCGCTCAGTGGTTGGAGCGCATGTGGGATATATATACTATGGAGCGTGGGGTGGCAGCTGGACGATCACGGCTGCCACAATTTGAACAAGTGTGGGCAGTCTTCGTTTCACAATACGGTCAGTAATCCCTCCGACCTTTTTCTGTTCACTATGGGAGACACTGGCCTCCTACCTACCTAGTGTGTTGTGGAGTCCTTAGCCTTTTTCCTTTTTCTCTCTCTTTTCTTCCCTGAGTGGTCCAATATGTTGATGTCCCCACACCTAGTTCTTGGGGATTTAGCGATTAGTGGTGGAGGAGTAGGGAAGGTGGGTGATGGGAGGGTGCTTGGGTGGTTGGGGGGTAGGAGGGGTTATGGGAGGGGGGAGGAAGGTGGGTAGAAGTAGGGTGTAGTAGGGGCGAGAATTGGAGTTTAATTAGGTTCCAGAGGGGGGGGGGAGGGAGGGGGGAAGGTGGATAAGGGGAAATAACAATACGGGCACACAACAAAAATTAAAAAAAAACGAGGGCTTTGTTAACAATGTTTTTTGGATGCTGTACCAGTGTTTCTTTTTGTACTTTTACTATGTCTAGAGCACGTTTGTTTAGCACCTGTTGTACTTATATGCTGCCTTCCAATAAAAAAAAAAAAAGCAGCGGACCCAGCACAGATCCCTGGGTTACACCACTATTCACCTTTCTCCATTGGGAAAATTGTCCATTTAGCCCTACCCTCTGCTTTCTATCTTTTAACCAGTTCCTGATCCACAGTAGTACACTGCCTCCTATCCCATGACTCTTTAGTTTTGCCAAAAGTCTCTGATGAGGGACCTTGTCAGAGGCTTTCTGAAAGTCCAGATACACTATATCAACTGACTCACCTTTGTCCACCTGTTTATTCACACCTTCAAAAAAACATAACAGATTAGTAAGACAAGATTGTCCTTGTCTAAAGCCATGTTGGCTGTCTCCCATTAGGCCATGACTATCTACATGCTGAGTAATTTTATTCTTTATGATGGTTTCTACCATTTTCCCGGTACTGACGTCAGGCTCACCAGTCTGTAGTTTCCCGGATCACCCCTGGAACCCTTTTTAAAAATTGGTGTTACATTGGCGATCCTCCAATCTTCAGGTATTAGGGATGATTTTAATGATAGTTCACTGATTACTAATAGGTCTGCAATCTCATATTTCAGTTCTTTCAACACCCTTGGATGTATACCATCCGGCCCAGGTGATTTGCTACTCTTCAGTTTTTTATGCCCAGAGGTGGTTGACCATCACCACTGACGCCTGGGCACTTCAGGTAGTCAATGAGGGTTATCTCCTCCACTTGACTCAGACACCTCCCCCTTATTTCCCTGGAGAGCCCCTCAGGTCTCCCCTTTACTGGGATCTTCTACTGGCGGGTCTTCTCAAGGACAAAGCGATGGAGTCAGCGCCTCACCATCTCAAGGGCAAGGGGTTCTACTCCAGGTACTTCCTTGTTCCAAAAAGGAGAGGGGGCTTAAGGCCCATCCTCGACATGCGCAACCTCAACAAATTCCTGGTAAGGGAGAAGTTTAAGATGTTCTCCCTTGGAACTTTGCTGCCATACCTCCAGCAGAGAGACTGGCTATGCTCCTTAGACCTCAAGGATACTTATGCTCACATCCTCATCCACCCCCACCACAGGCAGTACCTGTGGTTTGTAGTGGGGGGCAGACATTTTCAGGTCAGGGTGCTCCCCTTCGGCTTGGTCTCGACCCCAAGAGTCTTCACAAAATACCTGGCAGTCGTGGCCGCCTTCCTCCACCTCCAGGGGGTCTTTGTCTTTCCCTACCTGGACGACTGGCTCATAAAGGGAGGCACGGCCTCAGAGGTGCAGTAGGCCACCGCATGCACCATTCAGGTCCTATAACACTTGGGTTTTGTCATAAACTACCCCGTCTCAACTCCTCCCGGCGCAATGCCTGGAGTTCATCGGGGCAAAGCTCGACACTCTCCAGTCAAAGGCCTTCTTGCCCAGGGACCAAGCCAACCGTCTCAATACTCTGGCACAGGACATACAATGCTGTCCCTCGGTGTCTGCTCGGCTTCTTCTGTGCCTCCTTAGGCACATGGTCTCCACAGTCCACGTCATCCCAGACACTCTCCTCCACATAAGGGCAGCGCAGTGGTGTTTCCGGGACCAATGGTCACAGGCCACAAGTTGCCTCCAAGACAGAGTCTCTGTAACCTGCCAACTGGCGGACTCCCTGGTCTGGTGGCAGTATCTCCAGCATCTCGAGGCAGGCATGCCTTTTAAGGCCCCAAGCCCCTCAAGGATCCTCACCATGGATGCCTCCCTGCTCGGCTGGAGAGCCTACTGCGGAGAGTTCTGCACCCAGCGCAACTGGTCACCAGACAAGAGCACCAAGCAGATCAACTTCCTGGAGCTCCGAGCCATACGTTTAGCCCTGTGAGTCTTCTCTCACCACCTGCATCACCAGCCAGTGCTGGTCCAGAAGGACAACCAGGTAGCGATGTTCTATGTGAACAAGCAAGGGGGCACAGGGTCTCAAACCCTCGTACCCTTTGTCGGGAGGCACTGGCTCTCTGCTCATACGGAATACAACAGGGTATCCTCCTGCGAGCAGTGTACCTGCCAGGCTAGGACAACCTTCTGGCCGACAGGCTGAGCAGAGTCTTCCAGCCGCACGAGGGGCAACTGGACCCCAGGTTAGCCAGTCGGCTTTTCCAGCTCTGGGGGGAACCCATGATGGATCTGTTCGCCAGCTCGGACAACTTTCAGTTCCTGGCAGGCTCACCCCTTCAGGGTGGCGGCAGACGTGTTCGTTGTCTCATGGTCGGAAGGCCTCATGTATGCCTTCCCTCCTATGCTGCTGATCGCCAAGACCTTGTTCCGGGCCCTTCGCAACATGGCCTCGCTTGTCCTGATAGCTCCTTGGTAGCCCAGGCAACCGTAGTTCCCACTGCTCCTCCAGTTGACGGTGGAGACCCCCATTCCTTTGGGGACCGCTCCGGGACTCCTGTCTCAGAAAGGGGGGCTCTCTTATGCACCCCAACTTGGCGTCCCTGTTGCTAACAGCATGGCTGCTGAGAGAGTGACTCTGGCCCCTTTCAATCTTTCAGTTGAGGTGGAAGACATTCTGCTGGCCTCTCATAAATCCTCTACTAGGAAGGCTTACACCCTCAAATGGCACAGGCTCTCAGTTTGGTGCACCAAGCATAGGGCTGACCCTTTCTCCTGCTCGGTGGCACTGGTGTTACAGTACTTTCTCCACCTCTCTGAATCCAGGCTCAAGTTTAACTCCGTCCACGTGCACCTTAGTGCCCTGGTGGCGTAGTGTTGGGGCAGCTCACTCGCCCACCCTTCGAGTCTCTGGCTACCTGCCACCTTTGTTACCTCTCTTGGAAGGTGGTTTTCCTGGTTGGGCTCACCTCCGCTTGCAGAGTTAGCGAGCTTCAGGCCCTTGTGGCACAGGCGCCTTATATCAGGTTCTACAAGAACAGAGTGGTGCTTTGCACACACCCCAAATTCCTGCCGAAGGTAGTATCGCCCTTCCATCTCAACCAGGAAGTGGTGCTCCCTAATTTCTTTCATCCAGTCGGGCGGAGACGGTCCTTCACAACTTGGACTGTAAGAGAGCTTTGTCCTATATCGAATGCACTCAGGGCCACTGCAAAGCTTCTCAGCTTTTCATCTCCGACGACCCAGTAGGCTGGGGGAGGCGGTGACCAAGCATACACTGTCCATATGGGTGGCGGACTGTATTGCCCTCGCTTATGAGTAAGCGAAGCTCCCGCCGGAAGGACGCATCACGGCGCATCATGTCAGGGCCATGACAGCATCAGTGGCAAACTTGCGCTCTGTCCCTATGGTGGACATCTGCTGGGTCGCCACCTGGTCTTTAGTCCATACCTTCACAGCCTGGAACATTACTGCCTGGAAAGAGAGTCCTGACGGGACAGTGCCTTCAGCCAGGCTGTGCTCCGTAACCTCTTCGGGGTTTAGGCAACTCCTACCCTCCGACCCTTTTGTGTTTAGGCTAACGGAGTGGTGGTTTCATCGGACACAGGGGTCCTACTGTGGTCTGTGGACATGGACTAAATTGCTGCTGCTTGCGGCTCCCCGTGAGGGAATTCCTATTTTTGCTATGGGCTTTTGGTAGCCTGTAGCTAGGGAGTCCCATATGTGAGGACCAACTTCCTGCCTGTTCCCGGAGAAAGCGTAGTTACTCACCTGTAACAGATGTTCTCGAGGCACAGCAGGAATCAGACCTCACAACCCTCCCTCCTCCCCTTGGAGTTGCTCCTTTACCATCTTTTATTTTTGCCGTTTTAGCTATGTCATCTGACTGAGCAAGATGGCACCCTTGGGTGGGAAGGGGACCAGGCATACATGGTGGCATCTCCCAAAGGCTTTCTTTGAAAGCTGGGGGGATGCTTCTGTGAGGGCTCCGTCGGTACCGATGTCACCCATATGTGAGGACTGATTTCTGCTGTCCCCAGAGGATATCTGTTACAGGTGAGTAACTACGCTATCTGTGCCCTTCTCTGCCATTGTCACCTCCAGACTTCGTTCATTCCATCTTACTGCTGCATATGCCTGAACAAACTATCATGAGTCAGTACATTGGGCTCCTTCTCTAGCCATAGTCAAATCCAGGCTAAAAACCCATCTCTTTGAGGCTGCTTTTGGATCTTGATGCTTCTCACTGTCTTGTTCATTACTTATGTATATCTTACTATACTCTAGTCCACAGTTTTGTGATGTTTTTCATCTTGATTAGATTGTAAGTGCTGATGAGCAGGGACTGTGCCTTACATCTATATGTACAGCGCTGCGTATGCCTTGTAATGCTATGCAAATGATTAGTAGTAGTAGTAGTTACTTCCCATCTAGACTGTTGCAACCTGTTCCTTCCTGGTCTCCCTCTGAGGCATCTCCTTCTTTGTTCCCATGGTCTGAAGTTGCCTCTTTGTTGGCCAAATCTTACTTTGTTGCAGCTGATGTTACCACTGTGGCCCAATGTGCAACGCGACACTTCCACCTATCAGTGCAGCTTCACACTCCTTCACACTTCCAAGTCATCGACCTGTTACTTTTCTGAAGTGCAGTAGTTTAATTTTGTTTTTTCTTGCTACAGCTGGAGTCGAAGATGGAGTCTACTGTTGGCCATGACCTGGTACATTTAATTTTCTTTCAGAAAGTTGCCACTATTAATATTTATGATTATTAAAATTCTTAATATAGTCACTATGACAAGTTAAAATAATTAAATGAAATGAAGAGATAGTACAAGTAAAGAGTAGACTTAAAAATTAAAATAATGAAGGGATTTAGTCAGGTTTTGCCCTGATTGGACAGCAGTTGGAAGATGTGAATAGATGGGATAAAGTATACTTCTACCAGATTGATAGGATCTCCGTTGTCAAAATGAATATCTTACCGAGGACACTTTCTATTTATGTTTTTATCTATTGAAGTGCCTGAGTGAATGATAACAAAGTTATAGAGTCATACTTTTTCTGTTATTTGGAGGAAGAGGCCCCCAAGGGTGAATAGGAGGGTAATGTATAAAGGGAGGGGGGAGTGGGGGTCCTGGATTTTTTTATTTTGCAGCAGCACAATTGAAAGAGTTTCTAGCGTGGGGGAACAGTAGAGAAGAGAACCATTGGGTTCATATAGAACAGGGGATGGGGGAAGAGAATCCTTATGGAACAATTATGGGCTGGAGAGGAAGGGGAGATAGGAAGAGGAGGACATAATCCCTTCATAAGACTCAACTATATAGGGTTTGGAGGAAAGGGAGGGACAGATTATTATGGAAGGGAAGAGGAATTAGGCTGCAATTGATTAGAGCTTGCAAAGGCTTTCCTCCGGGGAAGAGCTCAGTGAGATTTCAGATGTGGGGAGAAAGGAGTTTGGAATATATGGGACAAGCCTTGAAGGGGGCGCTATACTAAAGATGTTTGGGGACCTAAAAATGGATGAGCTAGAGGACGCAGATAGGTACTCCTATTTGGAATTAAGGCGTTATTTAAGACACCATTTGAGAAATTATATTGATCCTGCTGTAGTTTGAAGGGAGTAATGTGCAAACTATACAAAAATGCAATGTGTGCTTTCGAGTCGGTCATGAGCTGTTGGAAAGGGTGCAGGGAGGTGGGAGATTATCTCCATGGGTGGTAGAAATGTCCTAAGGTTAAAATCTGTTGGGAATGTGTAGCAACATCGCTTAGAGAAATAACAGGATGGGATCTAGAACCAAATCTATTAAGTATGTTAAATGTAAGGGAGGGAGAGGGAGATGTAATGTTGCAGAATCTTGCTAAGTATTTTTCCATTGCGGTGCGTATGGAGGAGGCTAAGGAGTGGAGGGATTGTTCCATACTGGACACTAAGAAAATAATAAGCAGAATGGACTATGGGGTATGTTTACTAAACCGTCTTAATGTCGCAACGGTGGTATTATCGCGCGACAACGCAGCGGCGGCGTTAAGGCACACTAACGCTGTGAAATCCTGGTCTGAAGGGTGGAGTAAGGCTTCCCAGAGGGCGGAGTGAAGGGGTCAGTGGGCGGCAAGTGGGAGGGGAGAGGCTCCAGAAACCCTCGCGTTAAGGCACATTTGCAGGAAAGAGAAACCATTTCAGTCAGCAATATGCAGCAAAGGCAGGGAAACCCAGAAAAGTGATAGTTGTGATACATGTGCAGGGAACAAAGAGGCAAATAAACATATAAAAGGACCAGAACCACATCTAAAATCCCAATAACCAAGCTGGCCAATAGTGATATTAATGATAAAGCAACACTACTGACAAAGTGTATAAATTAAGATATCATGTTTGGAAGGGTCTATGCTCTGTCCCCCTACAAAGTGAATGATCCCACATTGAAATAGCGCTGATCAGGGTTTCTGTCATTTAGATTGGGCAGGTTTGTTATGGTGTGCACAAGTGCAGCAACAGCAGAGTGGGCACGTAGGCAAGGGCAACTGTACTGATGCTGTAAATGGGATACAGGGGGCTGCAGGCGGCACATGCTGTGGTCCAGCTGGGGCACAGTGCGGGCTAGGCAGATGCCTAGGTGGCACATAGGAATGCCGAAATTGTAAAGCAGCAAGACAGCAACTGACGAGGGTCCAATATGGGCACGAGTGTGTGTCCCACAGTGTCACAGGGGAGATTACCCAGCAGGTACCCCCAAGGGCACATAACATTGGCTGGCGGTGCGGGGGGGGGGGGAAGCGCGCATGTCCATGTAGGCACCCCTACCCGAGAACCCACACCATAGGCAGCTGCCTACCAGCATACTGGATGGCCTGGGACTGCGCACCACCAGCACCACCGGCATAATGGCTTGGCAGCATGGTGGCGGAGGGGGCAGTGGCATCTGCCCACAGCAGACCATGGCCTAGCCCCGTTTAGGTGGGTGCCGTGCAATGCGACAGGGTCTGTCTGACGAACAGTCATGGTATCCCCAGGGAATGAACTGTCCCTGTGGCAACAGTGTGGTGCAGTACACACAGCCAGTGTGTTCAGGAGCAGAAGGTCATAAGTTCAAGTCCCAGCTGTGGTTCCTGCCAACCCTTTCCCCATATTTTACCCAGTACTAAACCATGGTAATAAAGACGGAACCTTTATTGCAGATAAAATAAACATGCCTGAACGCCTATATTTTACCCTAAAGAGCACAGACACCATAAACATGTGCAATCCCTAGAGCAGAGTTTCCCAAATGCAGTCCTGGAGGGCCCAACACCATTCAGGTTTCATGCTGTCCCTAATAAATATGCCTGTGCTGCATTAGTATGCGCCGCCCCCATTGTATGCAAATGTATCTCATGCATATTCATTAGGGACAGCATGAAAACCTGAACAGTGTTTGGCCCACCAGGACTGGAGTTGGGAAACTCTGCCCTAGAGCAGCGGCCAACAGGGGCATAAACACCCACACCCACAGGCTCCACTATCCAAAGCCTCATGGAGAGTCAGGCTGTTGGGCCCTTCGGCAGCAGCATCTCCCAATACTAGCACTTGCATACCTTAGCAATGCTGCCCTAAACTTGGGAATACGTTACACATATATCAAAAGGTTGCTATGATTAATGTCAGATAACAAATCCTAAGTTAAAAACAATATGTTGACAGAGATTCATCATAGCAACCTTTCTGATATCTGTGGAGTGTGTTTCAGTTTTGGTTTCTGACAGTGTTTACCACACCGGGGAGTGACCCCAACAGTATTGTGTACCATAGCATGCCTGCACTGTGCCCAGGACTGGTGTGGTGGCCAGGGCTGCCAAAAGCCTCTATATTTGCACAATGCTGGCATAGTTGTGGGAGTGTGTGTCTCTATCCAGTGTGTTGTGGCTGCCTACACCTTACTCGGTCCACACTGCTTGCACTGTTTCCAGTGTTAGCCTGTCAATGTGCATAATGAGGAGCAAGGTACTGTGGGTATGGACTGGACAGGGTGGCATGGGCAGGATACATCTGCATAGGGCAATGATTGGGACATTGTAGTGCCCGGCCACCATCTGCACGGACAGGGTGGCCACAGCATGTCCTGCTGGGAGGTCACTCTCACCCTGACTGAGCAGTGATCATGGCATGGCTAGGTTCCCCCATAGTGCTATATAGTATTTCTCTCAAGTGATATTTATGGGTTCTCTTTTCTGGGGCCCAATCACTGACTTATCTGCTTGGTGTGTGTGTTCACATCCCAGTTTTGAGTTCATGCATCTCCTCCAGGAACATGCACTATGGACTAGCTAGCAGACTGTCTGAAGTTAGTATGTGTATGGCTGGAACACCTTGCAGGGTGCAGCAGCTGGAGACTCACTGTGCTTGCTGCTGGAGAATGTCAGATAGTGGTGGGGGGCAGCTGAGCATTTCCAGGCCTACTGTCTGTCTGCCTGCCATTGCCTTATGGATGCGTACAGGTCTGCATTGACTGCCCTGTAGGGTGCCTGTTCCCCAGCAGACCTGGGGTTGATGGTCCCCTCTACTGCCACCATTGCAGGGATGTAGAATGTGGGTCTGTTGGTGGGAGATTCTGTCCCCCACCCTGAGCCCCAGAGGGCGGGTTGGGTGGTGCTACATAATCCGCCTATGGGTCCAAACACACCCCTTCACTTAAATCATGTGACCATGGCACCCACCCAGGATATGCACTATTTTGGGTGCATCATAGTCCACAAGGGCTAGACGTGACTTGGAAATACAGATGGGCACAGGTGTATCCTAGGTGTGTTTGCAAGGACTACCTATCACACACTGGCACTGATGGCAACCTGCAGCATAGCCTATCTCAGCTAAGCCAGGTGCTGCAGACCTGGTGCTGGGCGCCCCACCTCGCCCTCAGGGTGAGCACAGTACCCCCACAATGTGGCGGTCTGTAGCTACTCTGTGCCAGTAACACACACGGTCAGTTCCCCCTACCAGGCCGAGGTGCTGTGGGGGTGCATACCCCATCTTGTGATCATCTGTAGACTGCTGATCTGCATGTGCAGTGCATCATGGGTACGGGTGGGTAAACGCTATCCTGGTAACCACAGCAGAAAATTTGTGTGATGACCTGCAGTCCTTCTGTAGCCAGCCAGGGGTTTGTTAGTAGCTATAGAGATGTAGGCCACTGGTTACTTCACTGACTGTGGAGGCAGAGGTCATGGGTTTGATCCCACAGTTGTGTTATTTGATAGGGCTGTCTGAGGCATTTCCTTTTTTAATTTAAATTAGTGCAGCCAGCAAAAACACCCTCAGTGCTGTAACTTTAAGGTACCTCATAAGGCGCCCTATAAAGTGCCTTATAAGGCGCCGTATAGGGAACATTATAAGGTGCCTTGGCGGACAGTGCACTTTATAATTTGCCCTCTGGAGTGCCTTATAGGGCGCCTTATGCGGCACCTTATGTTACGGCACTGTGAGGGTGTGTTTGCTGGCAGCACTAATTTAAATTAAAAAAGAAAATGCCTCAGACAGCACTGATTTAAAGTAAAGGGTAATGCCTCAGACAGCCTTACTCATTAAGCCCACTGGGGGATCAAACTCATGACCCCTGTTTCATCAGTCAATGTATTAACCATTGTGCTACACCTCTGTTGCTGTGTTTTCAGGTCAGCGCACCTAATTAAGGCTAACGCGCGTTAACGTGCCACGGCTCCCTCTATCGCGGAAAAACGGACTTTATCACACGATAATTACCTGAAATGCTACCTTAAGACTGGAACGCCCACTATCTTATATGGCATTCGTCACAGTAAGACTGCAACTAACGCCGGTAACATTAAGACGGTTTAGTAAACATACCCCTATGTGTTCAGAATGTGTGAACTGACTGCTTTTGAGAATCACAGAATGAAAGCTTTCCAGAAGATTTGGAAACCATATGAATTGTGGTGAAGGAAAGGAACTCTGTAGTGGGGGTTATATGTTAAATATAATTTTATTTTATTTTAATTTATTTTGTTGTACAGTATTACTTTATACTTAATGGTATAGTATAGTATAGTATGGCTTTATGATGGGAGGGACAGGTTGGAGGGTGAAGGGGGGGTTGGGTTAGGGAGGAGATAAAAGGAAGGAATGTTAAGTGTACTAAGGATAGTGTAGGCTATGTTTGTACCTGCTCAGTAATTTGCTTTTTTAATTTTTAATTTACTTTTGTTGGAAAAACTAATAAATTATAAGTTATAAAAGAAATTAAAATAATAAATACAATGAAGAGACAGATGAAAGGGAAGAAGGAAAAGAAAGCTGGCTGAAATAGCTGAGGCCAGACCCCAGCATGAATCCTCAAAGACCTGTGTGTAGTAGTAAGCCTTTAACCCTGCCTTAAATCTAGGTAAAGAAGTTTCTAGTTGTAAAGATTTAGGTAATATAAGGTGTTACATGGGAATGATGCCAAAATACCAAAAGCTGAGCCAGGTGTGGTTTCATAGAGAGCTTGGGGAGGTGGTAAAATATAAAGTAATATATCATTATATGAAGGAAGGGTCTGTGCAGGGGTATATGCAAAATTAATGCCTTGAATAGATAAGTAGGAAGGCTTGAGCACATAGGATTGTTCACTGCTCATTCTTGATTCCGGTGTGGCCCAACATAATGTGATTGCCCAGTCTCTACTAGCATGTAAGCGATGCTTCTCTGACCTGATCCTAGTTAGAATATAAGAAAATAAGCTATGCCATAGTATCCTGTTGCTTAGCGGCATTTACAAGTACCTGCCATGTTCCAAAGAGTAGACGGATTCCATGCTATCTATTTCAAAGGTAAGCAGTGGATTTCTCCAGTCCTCTTTAGTAATGGTTTATGGACTTTTCCTCCAGGAACTTGCTCAAACCTCTTTTAAACCCAGCTACGATAACAGCTTTTACTACATTCTCTGCCAATAAATTCCAGAGTTTGATTATTCATTGAGTGAAAAAATATTTTCTCTGATGTCCTAAATATGCTACATTGTAACTCCATTGCATGTCTTCTAGTCTTTCTACTTTTTGAAGGAGCAAACGAGCGATCTACATTCTCCAGGGCCATTTACCCACGAGGGAAGGGTTAGGACAGCCATTATAGCTGGTGATTCGATCATTAGGTATGTAGATAGTTGAATGGCTGGTGGACGTGAGAATCGCCTGGTAACATGCCTGCCTAGTGCGAAGGTAGCAGACCTTACGCGCCACCTAGACGAGGTCTTAGATAGTGCTGGGGAGGAGTCTGCTGTCTTGGTACATGTCGGTACCAATGACATAGGAAAGTGTGGTAGGGAGGGTTCTGGAGGCTAAATTTAGGCTTTTAGGTAGGAAGTTGAAATCCAGAACTTCCAGGGTAGCGTTCTCCAAAATGCTTCCCGTTCCATGCGCAGGACCCAAAAGGCAGGCAGGCAGAGCCCTGGAGTCTCAATGTGTGGATGAGACAATGGTGCAAGAATGAGGGTTTTGGATTTGTTTGGAAGTGGGGAACATTTTGGGGAAAGGAGAGGCTCTTCCGAAGGGATGGGCTGCACCTTAACCAGAACGGAACCAGGCTGCTGGTATTAACCTTTAAAAAGGGGATAGAGCAGCTTTTAAACTAGATAATAGAGGAAAACCGACAGTCGCCCAAGAGCGCATGGTTTGGAACAATATATTCTTGAAGGACATAAGAACATAAGATATGCCATACTGGGTCAGACCAAGGTCCCATCAAGCCCAGTATCCTGTTTCCAACAGTGGTCAATCTAGGTCATACGTACCTGGCAGTATCCCCAAGAAACACAGGTTCCACAATGCTTGAATTGGGTCAAGCTTTGATATTCTGGGTCCCTTTTTAATAATGGTTTATGGACCTTTCCTTCAGGAACTTGTCCAAACCTTTTTTAAACCCAGCCACACTAACAGCTTTTACCACATCCTCCGGTAACAAATTCCAGAGTTTGATTACACGTTGAGTGAAAAAAATATTTTTTCTTATTTATCTTAAATAGTTTACCCTGTAGCTTCATTACATGTCCCCTAGTCTTTCTATATTCTGATAGCGTAAACAATTGATCTATGTTTACCTGTTCCACTCCATTCATTAATTTATACACCTCTATCATATCTCCCCTCAGCCATCTCTTTTCCAGGTTGAAGAGCCCTAACCTTTGTTAGCAAAGACTGAAGTTAGAGCATATCAATAGAGAGGTTCCAATAAAGACAAAAGTAGCCCAAATGCCCTTGAATACAGAGCAGACAGAGCTTAAAGATTCAAAATTATCCCTGTCTACTGATAGCCAGATTAATATGAATAAAATACGGTCTCTAAAATACTAGTATGCAAATGCTACAAGTCTAAAAAATAAGATGGGAGAGTTAGAATATATAGCACTAAATGAGAGGTTAGATATGATTGGTATCTCAGAGATATGGTGGAAGGAGGACAACCAGTGGGACACTGTGATACCTGGGTACAAACTATTTTCTAATGAGAGAGAAGATCAAAATGGTGTAGGGGTTACGCTCTATGTTAAAGAGGGCATTGAGTTACAAAGGATTAAAGTTTTTCAGGAAACAAAATTCACTGTAGAATCTCTATGGATTGAAATTCCATGTAAAAAGGGGAAGGGGAAGGCGATGGCAGTGGGGGTGTACTTTCGACCTCCTGGCCAGAATGAACAAATCAATGATAAAATGCTTAAAGAAATCAGGGAAGGTAACAAAAGTTACAACACAGTAATAATATAGGTGATTTCAATTACCCTGTTATCAAATGGGTCAGTGTCACAGCAGGACATGCTAGGGAGATAAAGTTTCTAGATGAAATAAATGACTGCTTCTTGGAGGAGCTGGTTCATGAAACGACCAGAGGGGAAGCCATTTTAGACCTATTCCTTAGTGGAACACAAGATCTGGTGCAACAGATAAAGGTGTTGGGGCCACTTGGCAATAGTGATCATAGCATGATCGCGTTTGATTTAATAAATGAAGGAAGGACGATAAGAAAATCCACAGTAGTACCTTTTAACTTTCAAAAGGGAGATTATGATAAAATGAGGAAACTAGTTAAGAAAAAAATAAAAGGAACAGTTGGAAAGGTTAAAGTTTTACATCAAGTTTGGGTGTTGTTTAAAAATACTATCTTGGAAGCCCAGACCAGCTGTATTCCATGCTTTAAGAAAAGTGGAAGGAAGTCCAAAAAACTGCCAGCATGGTTTAAAGGTGAGGTCAGAGAGGCTGTTGTTGCAAAAAAAGCATCTTTCAGGAAATGTAAAAAGGAGCCAAATGATGAAAACTGGAAACAACACAAGCACTGGCAAGTTAGATGTAAGGCATTGATAAGGCAGGCAAAAAGAGAATTTGAGAAGAAGCTTGGTGTGGAAGCAACAATGCATAATAAAGACTTTTTCAAGTACATTCGTAGCAAAAAACCTGTGAGAAAGTCAGTTGGACCATTAGATGATAGAGGGGTAAAAGGGCCACTAAGAGGGGACAAGGCTATAGCAGAGAGACTGAATGAATTCTTTGCTTCGGTCTTTACTGAGGAAGATGTAGGAATGTTACCCATGACTGAAGTGGTAGTTAAAGGTGCGGAAGAATTGAAGGAAATATTGATATACCAGGAAGATGTATTACAACTATTTGATAAACTGAAGAGTAGCAAATCACCTGGACTATATGGTATACATCAAAGGGTGTTGAAAGAACTGAAATATGAGATTGCAGACCCACTATTAGTAATCTGTAAACTATCATTAAAATCATCTGTAATGCTTGAAGATTGGAGGATGGTCAAGGTAACGTCAATTAAAAGCAGCCATTCCAGCTGCACCTGAGGGCCTCGCCCGAGGGGCCTTTGGCGTGAACTGTGACGAGAAAAGAATATGGACAAGCATGTTATGAAGTACCATGAGACATGGACAATAGGTAGCCGCTTAAACACCTGGTGGTATGATATCTACCTCTCCTGATGCTATATGGAGCCTTCCCTCTTGTCTCCTCTATTCCTTTAGCTATCACTGTATCTCTTATTCTGTCCTATCTTATAAATGGCGTTCTTTTCATATTTTCTGTAACATTTATGTAATATTGTAAACCGCTCTGATGCTTCGGCCTGAGCGGTATATCAAATGTAATTAAACTTAAACTTAATTTTTAAAAAGGGTTCCAGGGGTGATCTGGGAAACTACAGACTGGTGAGCCTGAAGTCAGTACTGAGAAAAATGGTGGAAGCCATAATAAAAAACAAAATTACTGAACATGTAGATAGTCATGGCTTAATGGGAGACAGCCAACATGGCTTTAGCCAAGGAAGGTCTTGTCTTACTAATCTGTAATGTTTTTTTTGAAGGTGTGAATAAACAGGTAGACAAAGGTGAGTCAGTTAATATAGGGGTATGTTTACTAAACCGTCCTAACATGCGCTCTGCAACGTTATTGTGCGATAAGGTACCTTTTAAGGCGCACAGGCAGGGCCGGATTTACCTATACGCCAGGTACGCCGTGGCGTAGGGCCCACAGCTGGCAAGGGCCCACAAACAAGAGTCCCCAGGACAATCGTATTCTTTCCATCACTGAGAAACTTCACGGCTGAGTTCTACCGTCATCTCCAGGTAATTTTTTCGTTCATTTCATCTTCAGTTCTACAGCTCGGAACATCCACTGACGGAACTGTGTTTGTGGGTGTGTTGGGTATAGTCAGAGTGCGAGGCGGGGTTGTGCGAGCCTGGATCCCTCGCTCTCTAGAGAGAGTTGAAATTGCTGCAGCCTAGCTGAACGGGGCCGTCCGCGAGCTTCTCCAGGCCCTGGCATGAAGGGGAAAGAGGAAAAGGAGAGTGGGGGAGGCAGGAGTCCGGAGAAGAGCACTAGCGCTCAGGAGTTAAAGGAGCAGGGAAACAGACTCTTCGTCACCTGCAAGTACCAGGAGGCGGTGGCCTGTTACACCAAAGCCATAGTGAGTACCGGGGAGCAGCAACGGCCAGGTCCGTTTCCTGTAGCTGCTGTAGTACCGCTGGATCATTCAATGATCCTCTTCCCCGATGGATAAGACATTTTTTAATGTATTTCTTGAATTCCGATGCTGATTTTGTCCCTATTGCCTCTTTATGTCAGGCAATTCTATACATCTATTGCCATTCCTGTTTTGGTAAGTTGATCTCGTTTTTATTTTTTCTGGGGGCCCACAATTTTTGTTGGTGTAGGGCCTCACTCAAGGTAAATCCGGCCCTGCGCACAGGTACCATATCGCGCGATAACGCACGCTGCGGCGCAAACGAGCGCTGAAGGCGGGGAAAGGCTCCCAGAGGGCGGAGGAAGGCTCCCCAGGGGCGGAGAGAAGGGGTCAATGGGTGGAGAGTGGGAGGGGAGAGGCTCCCTGCACACCAACGCTGTGAAATCCGAGGCTCAAAACTAACGCCAGTGAAACCCTGGCGTTAGAGCTGATTTAAAGGGAAAAGAAACCATTTCCGTCAGCAATGTACAGCAAAACCAGGGAAACCTACAAAAAGTGATAAGTGTGATACAAGTGTATGGAACAAAAGGGCAAATAAACATTGAAAAGGAACAGAAGTAAATGTAAAAAAAACATAACCAAGCTGGGCAATAGTGATAGCAATGGGAAACATCAAAAGAAAGCTAAAAAAAAACGATATGAATTTTGGAAGGGTCTATGCTCCGTCCCCATACAAGGTGAATGAGCCCACAGTGAAATTGCACTGCGCAGGGTTTCTGACCCCATTGGCCAGGTGTCCTATGGCGTGCACATGTTCTGCAACAGTAGGGCGGGCATATCGGAATGGGAAACTGGACAGATGCTGGAAAAGGGGACACAGAGGGCCTCAGGCGGCACATGTGGCGGTGCAGCTGGCCCACAGTGCGGACTAGGGTGATGCCTAGCTGGCCCATAGGAATGCTGAAACAGTAGAGCAGCCAGACAGCAACTACTGAGGGCCCAACATGGGCACAAGTGTGCATCCCACGGTGTTACAGGGGATAGTACCCAGCAGGTCCCCCCAATGGCACGGGACATTGGCAGGCGGTGCTGGGGGGAAGCGTGGACAGCTATGCAGGCACCCCTACCCCAGAACCCGCACCATAGGCAGCCACCTATCCGCACACTGGATGGCCTGAGACTGCGCTCCACCAGCACCACCAGCAGAAGGGCATGTCAGCATGGTGGCAGAAAGATACTGGTGGTGGAGGGGGCAGTGGCAGCTGCCCAGAGCAGACCGTGGCCTAGCCCTGTGTAGGTGGGTGCCATGCACTGCAACAGACAGGCCCTGTCTGACGAACAGTCATGGCATCAGCAGGGAATGCACTGTCTCTGTGGCAACACAGTGGTGCAGTGCACACAGCCAGTGTGTTCAGAAGCAGGAGGGCACAGGTTCAAGTCCCAGCTGTGGTTCCTGCCAACCCAGTTTCCATATTTTACCCATTACTAAAACGTGCTAATACAGACAGAACCTTTATTGCAGATGACATAAACATGCCCAAGACACCTACATTTTACCCTACAGAACATAGACACCATAAACATGTGCATACCCTAGAGCAGAGTCTCCCAAATACAGTCCTGGGGGCCAAACACCATTCAGGTTCCATGCTGCCTCTAATAAAGATGCCTGTGCTGCATTTCTATGCGCCTCCCCCATGGTATGCAGATGTATCTCATGCATATTCATGAGGGACAGCATGAAAACCTGAACAGTGTTTGGCACACCAGGACTGGAGTTGGGAACCTCTGCCCTAGAGCAGCGGCCAACAGGGGCAGACACACTCTCACCCACAAGCTCCATTATCCAATGCCTCCTGGAGAGGCAGGACATCGGGCCCTGCGTGCATCTCCCAATACTAGCACTTGCATACCTTAGCAATGCCATCCTAAACCTGGGAATACGGTACACAGCTATCAAAAGGTTGCTATGAATACTGGCAGATAGCAATTCCGATGTTAAGTACAATTGTCTGATTGAGCTGCATCAGGGCAACCTTTCTGATGTCTGTGGAGTGTGCTACAGGTCTTGTGTCTGACAGTGTTTACCACCCTGGGGGGTGACCCCAACAGTATTGCATACCATAGCCATGCCTGCACTGTGCCCAGGACCGGAGCAGTGGCCAGGGCTGCCAAGCACCTCTATAGTTGTACAATGCTGGCATAGGTGTGGGAGTGTGTGTCTGTCTATCCAGTGTGTGGTGGCTACACACACCCTCCACAGCCCACACTGTCAGCACTGTTGCAAGTATTGACCTGCCAATGTGCATAATGAGGAGCCAAGGTACCATGGGTATAGCCCGGACAGGGTGGCCTGGCCAGGATGCATCTGCACAGGGCATAGGGCAATGGCTGGGACATTGTAGTGCCCGGCCACCACCTGCACAGACAGGATCGCCACAGCATGTCCTGCTGGGAGTTCACTCTCACCCTGACTGAGCAGTGACCACGGCATGGCTAGGATCCCCCATAGTGCAATATAATATTTTTTTCATGTGATATTTCTGGGTTCCCTTGTGGAGCCCAATCACTGACTTATCTGCTTGGTGTGTATGCTGACATCCCAGTTCTGGGTGCATGCATCTCCTCCAGGAACATGCCCTATGGAGTAGCTAGCAGACCGTCTGCAGCTAGTATGTGTCTTGCTTGAACACTTTGCAGGGTGCAGTGGCTGCAGGCTTGCTGCAGGAGAATATCAGATAGTGGTGGGGTGCAGCTGAGTATTTCCGGGCCTAATGTCTGTCTGCTATTGCTTTATAGATGTGTACAGAGCTGCATTGACTGCCCTGTAGGGTGTCTGTTCCCCAGCAGGACTGCGGTTGGTGGTCCCCTCTACTGCTGCCATTGCAGGGATGTAAAATGTGGATCTGTTGGTGGGAGACCCTGTTTCCCACCCTCAGCCCCAGAGGGTGGGTTGGGTGGTGGTACATAATCTGCCTATGGGTCCATAAGGGTTAAACCTGACTGAGAAATACAGATGTATCCAAAGTGTGTCTGCAGGAACTACCTATCTCACACACTAGCACTGCTGAGAACCTACAGCATGGCCCATTTCTACCATGGAAGGTGCTGTGGACCTGGTGCTGGGCGCCCCACCACACCCTCAGGGTGAGCACAGTACCCGCACAGTGTGACGGTGTGTAGCTACTCTGTGCCAGTAACACACATGGTCAGTTCCCCCTACCAGGCCGAGGTGCTGTGGGGGTGCATACCCCATCTTGTGTTCATCTGTAGATGGCTGATTTGCATGTGCAGTGCATCATGGGTACGGGTGGGCTAACCCTATCCTGGTGACCACAGCAGACTGTTTGTGTGGTGACGTGCAGTCCTTCTGCAGCCAGCCAGGGGCTTGCTAGCAGCTATAGAGCTGTAGCCCACTGGTTACTTCACTGCCTGTGGAACCAGAGGTCATGGGTTCAAACCCACAGTGGGGTTATTTGATAGGGCTGTCCAAAGCATTATCTATTTTTAATGTACATTAGTGCTGCCAGCAAAAACACCCTCAGCGTACTGTACCCATAAGGTGCCTCAGAGGGAGCTTTATAGGGCGTCCTATAGGGAACCTTATGGTTACCGTCCATATAAGGTGCAGTATACGGTATCCTATGGAGCGACTTATAGGGTGCCCTATAAGGGACATTATAGGGTGCCATGGCAGACAGTGTACTTTATAATGTGCCCTATGGAGTGCCTTATAGGGTGCCTTATGCGGCACCTTAGGTTACGGCACGTGAGGGTGTGTTTGCTGGCAGCAATTAATAAAATACAAATAAAGTGCCGCAGGAAACTATACTTACATGTCAAAGCTGATGCCTCAGCCAGCCTTAAGTATTAGGCACACGGGATCGAACTCATGACCCCTGTATTATCAGTCAGCATATTAACCATTGTGCTACACCTCTGTTTCAATGTTTGCATGTCTGGGCACCTACTTAGGATTACCGCGCGTTAACGCGCTTAGCGGCGCTTCGCACGATAATGTGCGCAGCAGCGCGCGTTATTGCGCGATACTCCCGTTTTGCTGTTTTAAGACTGAAACGCCCACTCCTTTTATGGCAGCCTGCATACTATCTCCAGGCGCACATTAAGACGGTTTAGTAAACATACCCCATAGTGTATCTGGACTTTAAGAAAGACTTTGACAAGGTCCCTCAACAGAGACTTTTGGCAAAATGAAAAAATCATGGGATAGGAGGCAGTGTACTATTGTGGATCAGGAACTGGTTAAAAGATAGAAAGCAGAAGGTAGGGCTAAATGGACAATTTTCCCAATGGAGAAAGGTGTATAGTGGAGTAACCAGGGATCTGTGCTGGGTCTGCTGCTTTTTAACATTTATAAATGACCTGGGAATGGGAATAATGAGTGAGGTTATCAAATTTGCAGATGACACAAAACTATTAAAAGTTGTTAAAACCCATGAAGACTGTGAAAAATTGCAAGAGGATCTTGATAAATTGGAAGACTGGGCATCCAAATAGCAGATTAAATTTAATGTAGACAAGTGCAAAGTTATGCACCTAGAAAAGAAAAACTTAAACTATGGTTACATTATACAAGGTTTCACATTAGGAACCACCACCCAGGAAAAAGATTTAGGAATCATCGTGGATAACATGTTAAAACCCTCTGTCCAGTGTGCAGCGGCAGCCAAGAGAGCAAATAGAATGCTAGGTATAAGGAAAAGAATGAAGAATAAAACAAAAAATATTATAATGCCTCTGTATTGTTCCATGGTGCAACTGCACCTTGAATTTGTGTGCAATTCTGGTCGCTGTATATAAAAAGAATATAATGTTATTAGAAAAGGAACAGAGAAGAGCCACCAAAATGGTAAAGGGAATGGAAGGATACCCCTATGAGGAGAGGCTAAAAAGGTTAGGGCTCTTCAACCTGGAAAAGAGATGGCTGAGGGGAGATATGATAGAGGTCTATAAATTAATGAATGGAGTGGAACGGGTAAATGTAGATCGATTGTTTACGCCATCAAAATATAGAAAGACTAGGGGCATGCAATGAAGCTATGGTGTAATCTATTTAAGACCAATAAGAGAAAATATTTTTTCACTCAAGGTGTAATCAATCTCTGGAATTTGCTACTGGAGGATGTAGTAAAAGCTGTTAGTGTAGCCGGGTTCAAAAGAGGTTTGGACAAGTTCCTGGAGGAAAGGTCCATAAACCATTATTAAAGTGGACTGAGAATATCCATCTCTTGCCCCAATTCAAGCATTGTGGAACCTGTGTCTTTTGGGGAAACTGCTAGGTACTTGTGACCTAGATTGGCCACTGTTGGAAACAGGATCCTGGGCTTGATGGACCTTGGTCTGACCCAGTTTGGCATATCTTATGTTATTAAGTTCTTTGCCCCATTTGCACTATTAACATAGTACCTTTCATACTTGGGTACTATGCTGTTGCTGCTAATGGAGCACTATCATCACCATCTTGGCTCCCCTGTCTGTGCACCACATTGCACACTTTGAAATAGTCTCTTTCTCCTCAAAATACACCCTTTCCATGAGGTTTTACTTGCCGTTAGGTTTCCCATTGTTAAAGGGCTCTAGCACACACTTACACAACTGGCATTAAGGGAGCACCCACAGTCAACACCTACTCTCTGCCCCATTAACGCCCACTCTCCACCTACTGTTCCCTTAATGCTGCAGGTGTCTTTAACACTCATTAATGCAGCTTTTTCGCAGCATTAATGGTGCAAGGGTGCCGATAACAGGCGTTAATTACACACTTGCTCCCTTAATGCCCTTTAGTAAACATATCCCCAAGTGTGGCCTCACCAATGACTTGTACAGGGGACTTGAACCTTCTTCCTTCTGCTGGTTATGCTTCTCTGTATGCTTTGGTTATCACCTTTTCACACTGCTTCATCACCTTGAGATCCTTAGAAATTATCACCCCAATATCTTTCTCCTAGTCCATGCACACCAGCTTCTCACACTCTATCTCCTATTGCACCTATGGATTTCTGCATCCCAAGTGTATTTGTTAAATCAGTCAGGGCCTAGTAACAGCAGTTTAAGTTTAAATTTAAAACACAAAAGAGAGCTTTCTTGTTCAATTTCATACCCAGGAGAGAGCTTGTAGTTTAAATTAAATACTCACTCAGGGCCTAGTATCAGCAAAGTACTTTTAGTTTAAATTTAAAAACACAGAAGAGAGCTTTCTGGTTCAATTTAGAACCCAGCAGAGAGCTTCTAGTTTAAATTTAATACTCACTCAGGGCCTAGTATCAGCAAAGTACTTTTAGTTTAAATTTAAAACACAGAAGAGTGCTTTCTGGTTCAATTTAGAACCCAGCAGAGAGCTTCTAGTTTAAATTTCAAAATAAGTCAAATTAAGTCAGAGCTTAACACGTAAATTCCCCCTCCCCCTTTATGTAACGCTGCTTTGACCCGGTGAAAAGCGGGATATAAATACAGCTAAATAAATAAATAAATAAGTCAGAGCCTAGCAGCAGCAAAGAGCTTTAATTTAATTCAAATCAGAATATAACTTAGCATAAAAGGCAAAACAGGTTCAGTATTCTTTGAGCAACAAATAAAGTCTTCTAGAGACATTTACAAAGAGGCCTTCTACCTAGGGGTCAAGAGACCTGTGAAACATTTTCAATAGGTGTTAACGCTAGGTGGCAGGTCAAAAGGCTATTTTGAAAGACTCCTTCTATCTAAGTAAGGACTGTTAATCACCCAGGAAGTTGGTCACAGCTTACCTCAGCAGCACAGGCATAAATTGCTCAACCAGAGTTCCGTGATCCTCAGTCTTGAAGGACTAGAAAAGGGGACTGCTACTTCTGGAAAGAGATCTGCAATTATGAGTATATACATCTGGGAAATTTTCTGAAGGGACTTCTTTGAATTAAAGCTAATTAATCTGTAAACCCAGTGTATTTCTTAAATCAGTTAGGGCCTAGTAGCAGCAGTTTAAGTTTAAATTTAAAACACAGAAGAGAGCTTTCTTGTTCGATTTCATACCCAGGAGAGAGCTTGTAGTTTAAATTTAATACTCACTCAGGGCCTAGTATCAGCAAAGTACTTTTAGTTTAAATTTAGAATACAGAAGAGAGCTTTCTGGTTCAATTTAAATCCAGCAGAGAGCTTCTAGTTTAAATTTCATAATAAGTCAGAGCCTAACAGCAGCAAAGAGCTTTAATTTAAATCAAATCAGAATATAACTTGGCATAAAAGGCAAAACAGGGTCAGTATTCTTTGAGCAACAAATAAATTCTTCTAGAGACCTTTACAAAGAGGCCTTCTACCTAGGGGCCAAGAGACCTGTGAAACGTTTTCAATAGGTGTTAACGCCAGGTGGTAGGTCAAAAGGCCATTTTGAAAGACTCCTATCCAAGCAAGGACTGTTAATCACCCAGGACGTTGGTCACAGCTTACCTCAGCAGCACAGGACAGGGTACTGTGTAGCAGTCCTCTTTTAATAAGTGTTATTTCCCTCCCTCCCTCCCCCCCCAACACCCACCCACCCCTGGGATAATCATAGCTTTATAGGTACTTACACATCTTAAAGGAAAGGAGGTTCTCTCAGGTGCAGCTCATTATCCAAATCAGTCATACACTAAAGGGCATGTTTACTAAACATTCTTATCGTGCGGGGCCGCGGTAGTGTACCTGTGCCATATAAGGAGTGGGCGGATCAGGCTGCCAAAAGAAAAAAACCGGGAGTAAGCAACCGGACGTGTGCGCGTCACGGTAATGTGCGGGGTCGACATTAGCGCGCCAAAAGGCAAAGTGGCGCGCTGCCGGGTATAGAAAACACCCGAGCCGTAGTACAACGGTGAAGACACTGACCAATAGTGCAGGGGCCATGGGTTCAATCCCCCATTGTGCACAACGACAAAGGCCAGCTGAGACAGCAACTGTAATGATTAAAATTATTTTAGGAGGCAAATAAATTTTGAACGGCATAAGGCGGTGCACAGTTCTCTTTCAGCGGCATAAGGAAGCGCACAGTTCTTTTTGGGCGGCCTAAGGCGGCGCACAGGTCCTCTTGTGCGGCAGAAGGCGGCGCACCGGTCATCTTGGGCGGCAGAAGGCGTCGCGCTGATAGGCACAAAGCGGTGCGCCGATAGGCACAAGCACAGGAACGGAGCCACAGCACATTGGTTAAAACACTGACCAATGGTGCTGGGAGCAGGGGTTCAATCCCCCCCCCCCCCCCGTGTACACTGAAGGCAGTTGTCGGTGTTTGTTTTCTATTGGAGTCACAGAAATTATGGCCGCCAGAGGTGCGTGCGCTGCTGTACGTAAAGCGGCGCACTAATGGTATTGGAGGCCTCTGATGACTGGGAGGCATAAGTCGCGCAATGATGGGAAAGCAGAGGAACCGAGCAACAGCATGATGGTCAGAACACTGACCAATGGTGTAAGGAGCAAGGCTGTGAACACCCGCAGTGCACACTAAAGACAGCTGGCTGAGGCATAGGGGGCTGTGGTGCTGGTCAGAAGGGTGTGTGGCAATGTTTTATGAGGAATAATAATTTGGGAGAGGTAAATGGTGTTGTGCTGATTTGCAAGCACCCAAACACAATCAGTGTACAATGGTGCAGGGATCAGGGGTGCAATCCCACACAATGGCAAATGAACATGTCTGGCGGAGACAGCACCTGTAAGGGGTAAGATAGCCCCATTAGGGTGTTATCGCATATCTGTGGAATAAGTGGTTTCCAGCAAATGTACTCTCAGAGCACTGTAACATAACGTGCCCTTGAAGTCACCCCACAGGACACATCTCCAAATGCAGTGTCCACCACGCCACCCAACAATGTTGGTGAAATAGTGGCCGAGGGGGCGCCACATAGGGTGCCCTATGAGGCGGGGAAAGGTCACAGCACTCTTTCTGCTGTTAGCACTGTGCATTGTAACGTATGGAAAACATAAGTAGTTGTGCTGACACAGTTCGTGCATATGTGATTTATCAGTGAGGGACTGCAGACAGCCCCTGGTGTCTGATATCCACAGGGTGTCAGAGTTAATCTCATATTGCAATCCTCAGCCTGGGCCTGTCTGCAGCCCTTTGCTCCGAGATCAGCAATGGCAGACCTGGGTCAGTCATTAGTTACACACCAAGGAGGGGCTGCAGACAGTCCCAAGTGACGCATATCAACACAGAATCAAAGTCAATATCATCCATTAAACTGCCCCATTACCTCTGGAGATGGAAATCCACAGAGTAACACAGCTCCATGACAGCCAAGGTCTGATGAAAAAACACACACGCCTATGTCATGTATGTAGAAAAACTGGTGAATACAGCAATGATGTTGCAGGGGTCATGGTCTGCTCCAGTTAATTAATAAGGGTGGGTGAGGTATGTTCCCACTCTGTGATCAAGTGTACAGCAACCACTCCTGGCATAGTGAGACAATTACACCCTTGTGCCATATATTATTGCACCTTTTATGGTGCAGCAGATGTAACATCACAAACATACCCTGTCAGCAAAGGTGAACTGTAATCTATGTCCATAGGCCATGTTGAAAGGCTGTCCACTCCCAGGCCACTATCGTAGGTACATCATAAGCTGTGTCAATCAAAGGTGTGCCAGAAGATGCCATAAGGACGTATAGGTAAAAGCAGAAAGCTGAGCCAATAACAGTAACATCCCCCAAGCTGAATGCAAATAGAGGAATGTGCTAAACACACACATAACACAAACACTGCACAGAGCAGAGAAGACAGACAATATCAAATTAAATGAAGGACCTACATAAGTTGATGGGCTGCCGAAAGCAGCTGCAGGCCATGTGACACCCATAAAATGTGAAAAACATATCATGGGCAGCTATATCCATGCACAGATTGATGGTAATGTACCCTGCTACACTGACAGTGTGAGACAGAGGATGTGCAGATGTGTGTAGTAGGGGAGTCTGAAATGGAAGAATATGTGAAATATCAGGATGACGGTGGAGTACAAGTGCTAGGCAGAGCACACACAGGAGAGGCAAGCAGGTTGAGATGCAATGCACGAATGTGTGTTAGTCGATGACGTGGTTTAGCAGCATGCACATCAGGGTAGGATGGCACATAGCTGGCAGAGAAAGGATGGATGGAAGGATGTCGCACAACTCAGTTAATGGTACAATGTGGGCATGCCACTGATGTACACACATATGACTATCACACTAATGAAAAGCACATATGCAGGACAAGCAATAACATACAACACTGCAGACAGGAACCACACAAACGACCAGTACTACAAATGTAGACGCCTAAAATGGTAACACACACCGCCCATGTGAGGCACAACAAAGTCTACATAACCAAAATAACGCATGCCAGTACACAAAACGCCTGCTGGCTGCCATGACAAACAAACACAAAAACAACTAATCTGTAGTAAATGCACATGCAGATACACCATGTACAGAAAGAATTTGCACTCTGTATCTTGCAACAACAACACCTGCACAAACACAATGAAATGTCCTGCACTGAATACAGCATGCAAAACAGGGATATAATTAAACACAACGCCATCAGAGGATGTTCCCTGGATCAGGTGAATAATCAGGAGAAGAACAGGAGACAGCTCAACATGCAATAAGGTGTAGCACACCAAACACCTGAATCTCATCAAAAAGAAAGGGCCACATGCAACAGGATGTAAAGACCCTAAAGTGTGAGGTCGTTATTACACAACAAATGTCATGGCTAGGCAACACACAGGATGCACCCTTTTCTACAGTGAAGACAGTAAAGGGTGTGTGTAGAGCTGAGGAACCTGTTGGTACCTCATGGCCGAGTGAGGCCATTAGAGATGTTAAAAACAAAACATGTGCGGAAAAAACATGCATACAGCACACGTCAAACACATGACCATAGCCAATAACAAAAAGCAATCAATGAGCACACTCTAACACAAAGATCCCAAAGGGCGTGTGTGGATGTCAAGCGTACATAGACAGTGATGTGCCATGTGGCTGTCACTAACACAGCTGGCACTGTACAAGGATGTGAGCATAGGTGACCCATGTACATGTCCAGCAAACAAACACATAAAGGGGATGTATGTGCAAATACCGGAGGACTAACATAGTGAAGTGAAACATGGCTTGCACACCAAACAAACAGTGAACAAGTCACAGAAGCACCCCATGTGGCCCATGGCAGGTCATGTAACCCACCATCACCTAGCAACAACAAAAACATCATCTACACCCTGTGACATTGAAAGGAAAATGATGGATCCATGGGCTCACAAGGAGTCATGACTGATACAAAGTCACACATTGAGCATGATGACAGACCTGAAATGCAAACACCACACGAAACACATATTGGGTAAATACAGAACTTTATTTGGTTTGCACATCACAAATAGTGTAGACAGTGCCATCATAATATCAGGGCTGGCCGCATCACCTCGGAAAGTGCTCAAAACCTTTAGCATGTCACAAAGCCACCTCCTACAGAAAGGTAACTTGGTTGACAACAAATTATCCACACCAGATATAATGTGCATCAGGTGCATACTCTGCACCTGACACCAGACCCCAAGCGCCCCCTTGCTGCTGCATGTCGCAAATGTGTCACCCACATATGAGTGCATGTACAGATGAGATGATGCATGCTGAAGACCCAATACACCTCATCTGTCCCTCAGAAAATACCCAACTGTCAAAACAGGGGTCAGACTAACTCCAAAAAGATATTTGGTGCAAAGGACTTTAATGTTCAAAAACATGACAGAAAAGTAATGATGATACTCACATCCCAATGCCCGATATGGGAGTACAAGCTACACCACTATGGACACAAACAATCATGTAAATCACAATAAGCATCTGCTAACAAATACCACATGCACATGACCACTGACATAATACCAACTCAACAACCAGCAGAAATATGCACATATTACACCATCAAGGAGGTCAACATGCAGTGTTGGTGTGGGGAAACAGTGCATCGTCACATATACCAGGATACATGGAATTTCCCAGTAAACAAGTAGTATTGACACCCACACTGCCACACTGCAAACATAATGTGGCAATGTGAGTGTCGCTAACACAAGCCATAGTCATGACCGTGAAGACGGGAAATGCAAGGTGTGTACAGACATGCAGACTGTCATGTATGCACAGTACGCAAACACACGAAGCAGCATATAAATAAGGAAATAATGGACAAACATATCACCTAAATCCACACACAAGCCATAGGTCCACATGTGGTGTCACAGAAACATAGTCAGTGAGATGCACAAGCACCAGCCACATGGCAACATGATACAGTGATGCCACACATGCATGTAAACACCCATGGGTCACTGAAAACATCATCCCAAGATGGTCTTGTGTTTGAAAACATTGTGGAGTTTAAATGGGGATCATGTCCAGGTGGCAAATAGGTTGACGTAGACAATAGGAGCACTCCATCGTTGGCCACATGACAAATACATGGGCTGTATGCTTGTGTTGTAAGAAAAACATTAGAATATCATCGGTGCCATGTCACAGCCATGGTACAAAACATGAGACACCCAACTGTGACAAAATGTAACACCTACAATGTCCATGTCAGTTGCTGCTGCACAAGGGGGGATCATCGTAAAACGTCAGAAGTGTATCTAAAATCCAAACACTCATGTTAAAAGTGTCTTTGAGGCTCAAGACATGCATAGTCAGGGGTCTGTGATCAATATACCATAGTCCTTCGAAGTCCATGTGTGTCCCCCACAATGAGGAGCACGTCCTGCCAATCAATTTATTTATTTATTTATTTATTTTACATCTTTTCTATACCGCCACTTCCAGCGATCAGTGGCGGTTTACAGGTAAACAAAGTTTAATAATAGCATGCTATTATTTTACATGGAACAGGTTCAGAACTATTTTACATAGAACAGGATAAGTACTATTTATACAATAGAACAGGTTTTAGAACAGTGAACAGTATAACAGAGGAACTATTATATTATGTAGAATGGATTTAGAGAAATAACATTCAACTATTAAAATTACAACTCAATAATACAATGAGGAAAACTGTCTCTCCACAGTAAATCAACGGAAATTGGGTATATTACATTAATTACACTTATTCACATTAGCGACAAGTAATTGCTTTCAAAGAGAAAGTTTAACTAGGTGAGCAATGTGAATATGAGTGAAAAAGGATTTTATGTCCTGTCTAGGTAGGGTCAGTGAGTGACTGCTGATCAGTGGTTTTCTCTGAGTTAGGGTTATCATCCTTATGGAGGTTATTGTAGTGTAGAGTAAATAGGTGGGTTTTTAGATTTTTTCTAAATAGTTGAAGATCCTTTATTTCTCTGATTTCAGTTGGTAGGTTGTTCCATAACATAGGGGCAAAGTATGAGAAGGCTGTGTTGCTTGTCTTTTGACTTGTCTTTCGAATAGAATCAGGTACTTGTAGCATGTGAAGGTTAATTCTTCGTCTTGATCTGTTTTCAGGTGAGATGTTGATGAGTGTGGATATGAAGGAAGGAGCTATATTAGTAATAATTTTAAAAGTATTGATTAAGGATTTGTAGGTGATTCTGCATGATACTGGAAGCCAATGGAGAGCATAAAGAATCGGAGATATATGATCTGTTAGTTTTGCTTTGAATTGCATCAGCAGTGCTATCGACACCTCTGTCAGGGTGAAAGCAGTAGTCAAAAATCAATAATGTCTATCCCAGTCATGTGTTGCACTCTCAGAGGTAAAACATCCAATGGCAAAATGTCATAGCAAAGAGTTGCATGGTGGTCTGTCCTCAAACAGGTGGGTGTTGTTGACAACAGTTGCAGTGTAAGAGATGTGCCCGGTATGTCCACTGTCCTGTGTCAGGAGAGGAGAGGTATGTAATCGTCAGACACCTTTGAAAAGAAACACAAATGTCATAACGTCACAGCTGTGCAAATGCTGAAGAAAGGAATGCAAAGTCAAACAGGACATGATAGCAATATGAAACATAACCATGTGGCCAACATCATTATGCCTCAACACAGACATGGTTGTCACATGGATATGTTAATGTCCATGCGCCTGTCACACAGGTGTGTTGCAGCTACACACCATATGCAGCTGTTCATGTGAGTCTAGAGAAAATGTTACATGCCCATCAGAACAACATTATATCATCAACAGTGAAAGACAGATGTAATGAACCCCAAAAGAAACCAATACACATACCGTGTGTGTGCATCAGGTGTAGCTCATCAATCGCTTGAGCCACTACACAACAATATCAGGAACACCTGAAGGTAGACAATGTCAGCAAAAGCTCGAGATTCACCATGGCAAGCCAACGTTGATGACGGTCCAGATTATGTGCATATCTGTAAACACAAATGAAAACAGACCAGTGCTTAATGACAACAAAAGAAACATGTTTTTCTCAATGCACACAACACATGTCCATAATGTTGACAACGTTTACACCACTATGTAAGAGGTAGCATAGTCACAACAGACACCCAGAGGCACACCCCTAACAGCACATGATAATGTATGATGTCGGAGCAATGCAACATCACACAGGCAAACGACAAATACACACACCCACAGTATGGAAATGTCTAATTGACATCTGTAACACATGGCCTGCATGTGCACAGGTGTAGATCTGTAGATATAACGGCCCAGTGACCATGCAATGATATCATGGTGTTGTCTGAGAGTACATTGTTTGGGGACAGAAAACGTGCAGCCAAACATCACAATACAACAACCTACACACACATGCAGGTCTGTTTCACATGTCACAGTGAAAGTGTGGTAGAGGACATGCTTAACCAAGACACAAGGGAATATGAGTGACACCAGCAAGAGATGGTTTACTGATGCTAAACGTAGAATATTGGAAAACAAATCATCTGTGCAATATGACAGATCAATAGGAACATATGATTTCAATTAGTGCGGTCACACACAATGTCTATGTACAACCACCTACCAAAACAAAATGATTAATTGCTGATGTAGAGACACATGGCAAAGCACCAGACCAACACCATCCAAACCACGTATGTCCTCTGCACATGGAGACACAAGATAAGCAAACAAATGTCATGTTATAGCCATGAATCACACACTGCACCGTCATGTCCCCAGCTATCACACCCCACAAGAGCCCTCAATTAATGACTGCTCCCTATCACAATGTACAGATCACATACATGTCAGAGGCATCACGGAGATGTCTAACGAGATCCTGAGGTGTGTGTAGTGTGTCCGACCCCTCCCTTACCTCGCTGTCCGTGTACACACAGAGCAATTCAGGGGTATGCGCACACCATTCTGTTGTCTCAGTCGCAGAGTGCACTATAAACCTTTTATCACCATATTGTGACAAAAGACTCCTCTACCTGTTTAATGTTGTGCCAAAGTTGTATGTTAATCCACTTACAATAGGGAAAAGCATTGGATATCTGCGCTCCCACCTCATGTATTCCCGTATCATAAACATATCCTGGTTTGTACATCTCATACCGTCTGTCATATTAACAGTTATGTTCTGATGATGTGCACAAATAACATGCATAATGTGTTGCATGTGTTAAAATGGACCACCCCATGTCTGCATGTGACAAACCCCTGAGGGCTGCATGCCATCCCAATGTGTGTTAGTCTGAACGTTGAAACATGCATACCCTACATGTGCACCTCTGATAAATAGCTGGCACCTATGTCTGTGTATGTAAGTCAACATAATCATGCCTTGCTTGTGTCTGCAAGATATTTGCTCATATGGTCTGTGTTCACGTGACCTACACACATACACAGCCTGTAGCTAACGCATGATGGATGATGTTGCAAGAGCATCAGCAAGATATGCCATCCAATCCATTAAATACCTGCTATAACACAAGCAACACCCACATGCTGTGATCCAACTGGCTATTGTAAAACACCCTTTGCTGTATCTGGCTGATACATCTCACCATGTGTGTAGATACCCATCACTGCAGTGAAGGTAGACTCACCAAGTTAAAAGTGTTTTATCACAACCCCCTGGCTGCACAATGCAGAAGGTCCCCATCCCTAACCACATCCATGTCATGGCTACCTGATCAACAATACATTTTGACACACGTCATGTTTGACATCCACATACCACCCAAACTGTTAATATCATCTCCCCATACTAGCATCAACTATGTTTATTGTGCTTTATGTGACATGTTGCTACACACATGAAGAGCACACAAACATAGGTATGTCACAGGAGCCTAATACCAACATAAACATCACAAATGTGTCTAATCGTAGCGCTCCACAATGGACAACAGTCAACAAACAGGGAGTGACCGTCCAACATGAACATATCAACATATGGCTGACACTGTGTGGCACACATATCATGTAAGATAACACCTTCTGGTCTGACAACAGCTGTTTATATCAGAAGCATACACTACCTGTGAATTGCACCCTCCAAACAAACCACACAGATACCAACAAACCCCCACATCATCTGCCACCAACTGCTGTTGTGCAAATCCCACATTATTTGTGGCACACCCATGGACATATGTGATGTTGGCATTCAGAGTCAACTGGTACTGCAGTGTGTCATCCAGATTCCATGTTAACATTAACACATAACACAATAAACATTACACACATTGTATAGCACATGTGTGTCGTAAGCGACTTAATACGTACATGTGAACAGCTCTGCAATCAACCTCCGCCTGAACGCTGAGCCCTCCCGTGTGTCACCACTGGCACGTACAGGGGGGCACAATGGATCCTCCTCAAGATCCTCATTAATTTCTGCAGGGATATCGTGCCTGAGAGCAATGTTGTGCAGGATGCAACAGGCTATGATTATCTCGGCAACAGTGCGTGGCTCATATTGTAAGGCCCCGCCTGTCCTATCCAGACACCTGAAGCGACTCTTCAAAACGCCAAAGGTGCGCTCTATGACAGAGCGGCTGGAGGCATGGGCCTCATTGTACCTCTGCTCTGCACGTGTCCGTGGCTGACGAACAGGAGTCAGCAGCCAGGGGCGACAACCATATCCTGCATCACCTGCAGAAAGAAATGTTGCATGTAAATGTAGGGGTCCATGTGACACAGTCCTGACAGCTGTGTCGACATGAGAAAGAAACCAACAAGACAGTGTGACAACAATATACAGCTGCAAACTATGCAGCTCTATCAGATATACATATGATGACATACAAGCTAAACATGGCTTATCCAGCCCGTAAACACATATCAAATATCACAAACGACCATAGTCACCCTTAAATAATGTGTGTGTGTGAGTGTGCTACATGCATATGGTGATGCAGTTACTGTCCACATCTGCAAACCCACAATGGTGACACCACAATAGCAATCCAATGCTCCCATAATCACAGGGTATGTCTCATCAATAACCAAGGGAAAACACACAGCCATTTGCGTGTGGCACACATACACACCATGTATGCCATGGTGGTAGGTAAGAATGAAAAGCATATCACCTGTAGACATCCTGTTTATGAATGGCAACATATGATGTTTATTTTGTCAGGCAAAATAAACTGTGTATTGTTGCGCGGCCAATGCCTGTCATAGCCATAGTCTTCCCAGTCCCCATCCTGTACACATCCCTCTGAAGGTGCGGTCGTCCAACATGCACACTGTGCCCGTCATTAGTTTGCCCCCAAAACATATGCATAGGCACATAACCGTCCGCTGTAGCTGGTTCCCATACCGCTGTGTATGCACCCACGTAGTCCCCTTGCTGTAACTGTACATTTTACACAATGTGATGTGAAATGAGAATGGCCAGACAAGATGGCACAAACGTACCCTCAACTACAGTGTCAGAGGCTACTGTAAGCACTACATATTGTTGCAAGTCTGCTGTGACATAGGCAATATGTCTGGCCAAATATATGCACACGTGTTTTCCCTGCTGGAAACCTCAACATCATCTATCAGATATTAATATACACCTACTCATGTCAGATATTGAGCCCTGGGTGACAACTCCATCACAGAGTGCGTGTGTCAAACTGACACGCACATGACATGTGTGTACTATTAGGGTTATCCAGAACCAGACATGTTAAATGACGGAGAAACATTATCCAGCAATTAAACATCATCACAGGTGTATGTTGTGGACAAAACCACCCCACCAACCACCCCATGTTTGCATATGCTACCAACATGCACTATGAGGTCATCATCAACAACATAGATGTCTGCACTGAGGTGGCAGCACATGTACAACATGTGCATATAACGGTCATAGACTGTGAGGATAATCATGATGTAGGGTTAATGTTTCTAGTCGTACCAGACGTACAAAAACATGTAATAATGTATACCAACACCAGTCCTGTGACTAACATCAATCATATGCAAAGTGCATGTGTCAAACTATATAAAACCTCTACTGTGATCACAAATAGAAACATGTATAATGACATACAGAAATAAAAGACCCTGACATACTCACCCAGCAAGATACATTCGCCAAAACGTCCCTCCTCAAATTGTGTGAATATTGCCGAGTGATGCAGGATATAGGAGTCATGGGTGGACCCTGCAAACCTAGGGACCACATTCAGAATATGCTGATTTGCATCACATACAACCTGAACATTCAGGGAATGGTAGTGGTTTGTGCGGTTGCGGTTACGCTACCTCCCTGTCTCTAGGCGGGACCAGGGCAACATGTGTGCAATCAATAGCTCCCATCACGTGTGGTATCCCGGCTAATGCCTCAAAGGCCTGGTTCAGGGTCCACCATTGTTGCCTAATGTGGGGTATGGCTATGTAATCCCCCATCCGGCTGACCATGGCACGCAGTACCTGGTGGAGACATCGTGAGAAGGTGGGCCGGCTCATGCCACCCACTGCGGCCACAGATGTCTGAAAACAGCCGGAGGCAAAGAAATGTAAGGCAGCAAGGAGCTTGACTAAACCAGGTATGGCATTGGACCGATCAGTCAGGGGCTCGAGGTCAGGTCTAAGATCCTCATAGAGACCCCTAATAGCCCTTGTGCTCAGTCGGTAAAGGGAGATGACCTGGTCCTCTCGCATGTCATAGAGCTGGGGACGGGGCCTGTAGAGGCGTGGCTGCCGAGCCTGCACCTCGGCACACCTCCTGCGCCGTGCACGAACAACACAGGCTTGGACCGCCACCACAGCTGCAGGTCTGAGTTGCTGCGGGACTATACCCATGCCCTGTGCCCCAGCCCCATCGACACCATCTCCCGTGTTCGGCAACCCAAGCATCTGCCCACTGCACAGGACACATGCAGCAGCATAGACATGCGCCATAAACTCCTCCCACCAAACTAAGAAACAAATAACTATGTCACACACAATAAACTATCTAAGCACTGTACAAACTACAAGACACACCAGACCATACACACACAAGACAATACAATCCTCAATACAAACACCAGCCAAACAATCTACACATACACCTGTTCGGACTCCCTTACTGTCTCTCACCAAACACACTTCTACTCTTCTCCGCCTACAACCCTCAACGTCGACAAGCTGTTCTCCCTCACCTATATTTCCTTTTCCTTGCCGTGACGTCCAATGCGCATGCGCATCTGCTCACAGACGAAGGTCTAGAGTCACGCGCATGCGCGACTCTATGCATGGGTGTCGGCATGTGCGTGGTGACACGCAGATGCGCATCGCCTTGCGCATGCGGAAAAAGCACCCAGACGCCCATGCGGGACTCCACGTAATGCGTATGCGTGACCATACACATACGTAGCACTATTTCCCTCGGCGCATGTGTGTGTTGACGCCTGCAAACGCCCATGCGTATGACGTCACACTCACGGCGCACGAGCGCGACGCACGAGCGTGTCCCACCAAATACACGCCTGCACAAATGCGCATGTGCAGAAATCAAACGTGCAAATACCGTATAAATAGGCCTCAACACGTGGCACACGGTGAGGGATGTTAGAGGAGTTTTCACAAACAGACACAGAGGTAGGTAAAGAGTGAGCCAGAGCCAGAGGATAGGTTAGAGGTAGTCCAGAGGAAGGTGTGAGACATAAAGGTACAGTGTGCAATAGGGAGTGAGGCTGTGGTGGCAAGACGTCAGAGGAAGGCGGGATATAGAGATTGAAGCAGAGTCTGAGAGAGAGAGGCTGAGGTAGGGGTACGGCACAGGATAGAGGGAGAGGATAAATTAAATAATCACTGTAGTATCTGTGTACATGTGCTCATTTACTTGACACAGCACCTGTGTTACAGTGTACTGTATTGTGTCCTCTATTGTAGTGTTATTGTTATCTGTTGTGTGTGCTGTGTCCTGCTGTGTGTTGGTGAACGGGGGTTGTTTGAGAGGTGCCTGTGTTCAAGGTGTAGATGGAGAGGGACAGTGACAGAGAGGGCCAGTGTGAGGAGGCGGAGGATGTGGGGCAGCCAGTTGGTGATGAGTCACACAGGGCACAGACTGCACAGCCTAGCCACGAACAGGCAGGGCCATCTGCTGAGCGACAGCCGTCACATTACAGCCAAATGGCCAAAAGAAAAAAAGGGTCCCTGTGCCAGCAACACAAAGGAGGAGAGCTGTAAAGTTCAGTGACAGTGAAAACCATATATTACTCTCCCATGTCCTTGACAACTACGATGTATTATTTGGCAGAATGAGCACACGCACATCTGTTGCAAAACAGAATGGCAGTGTGGGAGGATCTGCGTACTGCACTGTGTGGGGCAGGGGGCCCCACACGTGATGTAGACAGCTTAAAAAAGAGGTTTTCTGACATCAAGAGAGGTGTCCGTCAGCACATGGTTGCTGTAAGACAACATGCTATGGGCACAGGTGGCGGACCCCCCCTCACACCCACACTCCTCGCCCCTGGAACAAGAACTTGCAGCACGGCTGGGAGACATCTACCTTCGTGGACTGCCAGAGGCCCTGGATAGCGCACATCCACATGCAGGTATGTACACTAACTAATCATTTCTTTCTCATGTACAATCTCCATATTCCGTACAGGGCGGTCCTATGCAAATACACTCCCATATGTGTCCACAAACCCCACATCATGTTGCCATCCTGTTGTGATATGTGTGTGCAATATCCTTACCTCACCATTTCTGTTGACATGTCTGGGGTTCACATCCAAACCTACCTCCTCAACCCATCCCACGAGATTATGGCATAATGAAGCACACACACACATGAGTCACCAGACACACAACAACTGTGATTTCCATACAATGCATGACTGTGTTGGTCATTTCAAAGGCATGTTTGTATGACATGACAGCAATACAGTGCTGCATGTGCACCCCAGTGGGCCAAAGGTGATGCCTAGTTGCCATACGCTGCACTATGGGTCACTGCGAGTCACATGTAGCACTGAGACAATCATATCACATACAAATATGACCCATACTCACAAACCAACACACACATGCAGTGATTTGCATAAAGCAGGTGTTAGGGTGGGGGCAGTAACACGCATGTGCGGAAATATGTAACATAACAGAGGAATGGGATGCTATGGGCAAACATGTGCAATGTGACCATGAACAGGAGAAGGGGCGATCTGCCACCTGTGCATGGGCACAGCACACCACATGTGTCCCCTGACCCAGACACATGGTGGTGACACACACGTATGGGAGTGTGTCCGGTGTCTGGTATGCAGCACACATGAACGGATGCAAAACATCCTGTCTGTGTGTTATGTATCACACATGTATACATATGTGGTTTGCTGAAACATATGTGTGCTCTCTCTGATTCCTCCCAATGCAGGTGACTACAGTCAAATGGGTGCGGAGGAAGAGGAGGAGGAGGGGGCAGAGGAGGAGCAGGAGCAGGATGAGGCGGTGGTGGAAGAGGAGGAGGGGGAGGTCTACATTGCAGCCCCTATGAGTCTGATGGAGGCAGAGGCTGCTGTCTCTGGGGGCAGCACAAGTGCTGGCGATGAGTCCCTGGAGCCACACGTGCGCGCCATGACACCATTGCGTGAAGCAGCAATAGAGACCAGCCAACCACCCATGCCAGCAGAACCAACACCTACACCTCTCCCGGAGTTGATGATGGCAGAGATGAGGGCCCTATGGTGGCATCATCACACCGTGATGCTGAAGGTGGGTGACAATAGACTGTCACAAACCACAACACACACACCAGTAGTCCACAGTTGGTGTGTGTGTGGTGGCTGTTCAAACATTACCTCCACACGTTACATGTTCTGGTTGATTACCTTAGATGTGTGATACCCAAAGGTTGTAGGGTACCTGAAATGATAGCATTCTACCCCCAATAGAATAGTGTATGTTCAGGTTGATACACATGGATGCAGACATATGAGGAATGTGTCTGACGGCCCAGCACTCTATGACACATAAATTGATACAGACATTGGGAAAGCTACATCCTGCCGCTCTGCAGATACCCAAATGTCTTGTACACAGCAGGATGACAACTTAGCCATAGTCTGCTGTGTTAATGAGCATATGTTAAGCTATATGACCATTCCTCAATGTCTGCATTTGCGGGTAGCGGGAAACATAGCCATGTCTTTGTAGAGCTCTGATGTCCCCCCTGGTGCTTTACCCCTGCTGTGTCCAAACAGAGAAAAGCGTGTAAATGTACTACACAAAGGGCAATTTGCTTATCGGCCCCACTTATATATGGAACACTCTCCCTCCCGATGTGCGATCCCTGGATGATTAAAGGAGTTCAGAAAACAACTGAACATTTGTACTCTTCACTGAGTACTATGGCACAGACAATCTAACAGTCTCTATTATTATAGCCTGCATGTAAACATGTTTTACTGTAACAGTTCCTTGATGTTGTGTCACCCAATTTTACCTTCACTGTTACGTTTAGTCAGTGTATGCCCCCCTGTCTCTGTTCTCCCCTCTTGTGTCTTGGTAACCGCTGTGATGAAAGGAAACGGCGGTATAGAAAACATGTAAAATACATAAATAACTATATAACTACACATTTGTTACATGGCCTACATTATCTGGACCAAGGACCCTCCTCTGTGTTACAGTGAGGGTGCACATGTATCACTCAGGAGTCACATATGTGCAGCAGAGGTGCACATGTACAGGTAAGGTGTGTCATCCCTGTGCCTACCAGACATCCCATTGCTTCATTAACATACACATACACATGCCACATGTCCCCTGTCAGAGAATGTATTTTTTTTTCCCGCCACATGTGTCATCAATTGTGATGTCATATCTCGACCTTCCTGTGTTCATCTCCGTTGGTGTCCAGCTGATGTAGTTGTGGCTCGTGCATGCGCAAGCTCCCCTACACGATGGTTATGTGAGAGCTGTCATTGGCCAATCCTGTTGCCACAGCTGTAGTATATGGGTGTTTCACCACAGCCTGTAAATCGTTGTGAGGGCATACCACACTCTACGTCGTGTGATGTGCCCTGTGGGTTTGTCTGCCTGCCATATACTACTGTGGACATTATGTATATTGGCCCTCTCCATCTCTGTGATTGAGTCTGCCCTATCACATCACCAATCGTGTGGCATGTACATTAAATGTTTGTGTATGGCGTTGGAGTAGTGGAGATGTATGGAATATACCACGCTGTATCCCATGCACAGGCAGTCGACGTGTTCTGGAGCGGATACGCCTTGCAGTGGAGCAAAACACAAGGCAGGTGTGTGGTGAGATCCATCAATTACATGAGGCGGTCCAAAACATGCCCGTCACCCGGATATGTGAGGCCCTTGAGGGCATGGCTGGATGTCATGCGCCGACTTGCTCCTGCACCACCACCAGCACGGGTTCGAGAAGAGGGTCGTGGCCGGGGGAGGGGGGAGGGTGCCGACGTGTCAGGCGTGGCCGACCACGTCGCCAACAATGAAACATGATATATGCAATAACATGGTATAATCCTAGTTTTTGTTGATCTTACAATGCTCAGTTAGAGCAATTCTGTATCCAGTAACAACATGTTTTGAGGTGTTTGTTATGTGTGTCATGTCAATAGCTTACATATGCCAGATCATATGTTGTGTGGGTGTCAGGTAACACTTTAATTTGTAACGCACACACATGTAGAATATCCATGTGTATATGGAAAGCTAATTATGAGACTTACTCTGTGACAATAAACAGCTGTAATACTATACATACAGTGTGTGTGTCCAATGAGTGTCCATGTTGTCCCATGTGTATCAGGGAGGCGGGGGGTGTTTGTGAAAACCCTAAATGAGCTGCGCCCAGGTCATCTAGTGATGGGTACAGTAGATGACCCACACACAGGTTCCCTGCTGCAAATACCTCAACAGTGTCAGCTACGATTGTCATGCTGCACAGACATGTGATGTGTCACGTGCACCTTGTTTCCCAACATCCTTGGGGATGCAGCGGCACAGTGTGCACAGACATCCATGTGGTCACAGGGGGACTATGTTCCCAATGGCGTGTTTACAGGCACATACTCATCGCCGTGTGAAACACATCATAGAAACACTCATTGGTGGCATATATGTGGCTTTTTCCCTTGACCACATCACTAATCTCCTGCCTCCCAACACACCATAGGTACGTCTGTGAGAGAGGCAGATATGGGTGGTCTGCCTATGTTTGGGGACTCAGATATGTGAAGACCTGTGTTCCACATAGGACCATTCCTGTGCCATGTACATCAGTGAGACAGCTGCTACGTTGCAATGGTTACTGTAACCCCTAATTATGAAATCTACACCTTATTTGGGGGGTGCTGTTGGTTTCATCACACATGTTTGCACCACAGAAACATATGTGCACCCACACATATCACATGCTGACATCCGCACACTTTGCCTAGGTCAAACACGTGAGCAATACAGGTTTTTACAAAACTATATTTTATGGTGAAAAACAGAACTGGGATGAACTTTACAGACGTGGGAAGGGGGAAAATACCATCACCCACCCCCCCGCCCCCAACATCCTCCCCTCCCCGCAAACGCCACACGCAAATATAAAACACACACACACATAAAACAGACACACAGGTGACAACCACCTCCCCCAGCATGCCCACTGATGGAAGACAGGGCAGCACAGGGCACATGTGGTGACGTCACTAGCACAATCACTGACGCCAGTGACGCCATTGAGGGGGTGCTTGCCGACATGGCAGACGTACCACCTCGGCAAAACCACCCTCTCAATCACCTCCACTCCCGGCCCCAGCCACTGCTGAGAGGTGACACATCTCATGTATGCGTTGCTCCATGCCGGCATCCAAGGCCACAGACAGGTGGTCCACGCATATGCCACCACACACCAAATTGTCAATGCATGTTGTCTGTGTGGTGGCATCTGCATAGGGCCTGGTTGCTGTGGCCGGGGCTGGATGGTGGAGGCAACTGCAGTGGGCTGGGTGGAGGCC